>OY856412.1:444909656-445509656 GCA_963693085.1 Alisma plantago-aquatica | reverse complement strand
CGCGGTCTAGGGGACCGCGACTTTAGGCAAAGACCTTCAACACTGTGACCCATGGGATGAGTAGAATACCCATGTCTTGAGGGGACACCGCGACCAAGTTAGCTCGATCTATAGATCGCGGTTGTGGTTGCTATTGAAGCATACTACAACTCGCGATCTATCTGGTTCAACTGTTCCACTTCCTTTCATCCCAGATCGATTCAACATGTGGGTTGGGTGGAGGTTGAAGGACCTTGACAGGTGGTTACTTTTAGGGTTTTTGAGTTTTGTTCGAAAACACTGCCTTAGGGTGGGGTTTTGGTCGGCGTGGACGATAGGCAGCAACTCGTGGGTAGGAAAGAAGGTGAAAGGTAGAGGCGTGACATGAAAAGAGACGGCGTGAGGTAAAAACAGTGATGATTGTGATGGCGGCGAAGGATAGTGGAAACGGTGGGCGAAAAGCAAAAGTAGGGATTGGTGGTTACCTTGCTTGACGGACAAGGCAACAAAATAGAGCAGATTGGCATGGCATCTAGTAAGCAACGACGGAGGATGTTGGTCACGGTCACGTGATTCATCTGAGTCATAGGGTTTAACTCAGGCTCGAGAATGCAAAAAGTGAAGGAAATAGTGAAACTGAGGTTTTAGTATATATAAGTGAGGGGTTGACCGCGACCCGCTTGAGCGCAAATATAGCATGAGTGACCACGGCTGCGACCGTGACCGCGGTGTGTTCAAAATATGACCATGACCCACGGTCTCTTCTCTCCTCAAGGAAATTCCCAGGTCGCAGTCTAGGTAGCTAAATGGTAGAACTGTGGGCCACGGTGTGTCGTCTTGCTTCAAGCAAATCTGACACCGTGACTGCGGTCTAGACCGCAGTCCGAGCACTTGACCAAAAAAAACTTGTTTCATGAATCAATCATCTCTTTTAAAAGGGAGGATAGGATATATACAAAAACTTACTAGAGAATGAAACTAATGAAGCTAAAATGTAGGAAAAGTAAAAGCTCAGAGAAAAATCAAAAACTTGGGTTGCCTCCCAAGAAGCGCTTGTTTTAAAGTCTCAAGCTCGACTTCATAATAATTCATTCCTTGGTTCTCTCAGTTGGGTGTTGCAATTCCTCATTCCTTTCCACTGGTGACTGATTGGGTTCCTCCAAATTGATTTCAGACCTTCAGATAAAAGCTCCGTCTTCGTAAAACCTTTTCGCTATGTGGCCATTAACCTTAAAAGTTCATGTTTTCTCCCCTGAAATCACCATCATTCTTGATGGATATATTTTTACTACAAAAAGGGGCCCGACCATCTTGTTCGGAGTTTTCCCGGGAAAAGTTGGATGCTTGAGTTAAATACAAGCACTTTGTCACCTCACTGACATCTTTGTTCTTTAGGTGGGCTTCATGCCACACCTTAGTCCTTTGTTTATAATTTTTTGCATTTTTGTAAGCGTGCAATCTCAGCTCTTTGAGTTCCTAAAGTTGCATGAATCTCTTCTGGCCTACTTTCTCCAGATCCATGTTCAGAAACTTGATCGCCCATAAGGATTTATGCTCGAGCTCAAGGGGTAGATGGAAGGATTTACCATAGATCATTCTATACGACGTTGTTACTATAGGCATCTTATAAGCAGTCCTATAAGTCTAGAGAGTGTCGTCGAGCTTCATAGACCAATCTATCCTAGTATGACTGACCATCTTTTCCAATATTTGTTTTATCTACCTATTGGACACTTTTACTTGTCCTAAGGTCTGAGGGTGATAGGGTGTAGCGACCTTCTACTTTACCCCATACTTCTTCAATAGTGCCTCAAATTGTTTTTCTCCAAAGTGTGATCCTCTATCGCTTATAACAGTGTGAGGCACTCCAAAGTGTGGGCAAATGGTTTTCTCAAACAGCTTAATTACCGACTTAGAGTCACAAGTCTGAGTTGCTACAACCTCTACCCACTTGGACACATAATCGAAGGCTACAAGGATGTACTGATATCCTTTTGATGATGGGAAAGGGCCCATATAGTCGATTCCCCATACATCGAAGATCTCCACTTCCACCCATTTAGCCATAGGTATTTCACTTCTTTTGTTGATATTACCAGTGAGTTGTCATTCCTTACATGCCTTTACAAAGGACGTCGCATCTTTAAATAGGGTGGGCCAGTAAAACCTAGATTGGAGTACCTTTGCAACAGTTCTCTCTCCATTGTGGTGCCCTCCATAAGGCAAAGAGTGACATTCTTTCAGGATTGACGAAACTTCTTCCTTGGGTATACATCTCTGATACAAATAATCAGAACACCTTTTAAACAACAATGGATCATCCCAATAATAGTTCTTGACGTTCGAGAAAAGCTTTTTCTTCTGATGATATGTTATCCCAGGTAGAAGCTGGCCACAAGCCAAATTGTTACAAATATCAGCGAACCATGGTAATCTTTGTTCCTCTAATTGAGCCATCATCAAGGCTTCATCGGCGTAGTTATAATTAATAGGCAATGGATTTCCCTCATCAAAAATGATTCTGGATAAGTGGTCAGCCACCACATTCTCCTTTCCTTTCTTGTCTATAATTTCATGATCAAATTCTTGCAACAGCAGAGCCCATCGTAGCAGCCTTAGCTTGGTATCTTTCTTTTGCATAAGGTAACGTATAGCGCCATGGTCAGTATAAACTTTCGCCTTGGAACCTATAAGGTATGGCCAGAACTTATCAAATGCAAAAACTATTGTCAACATTTCCTTTTCAGTGGTGGTATAATTTACTTGAGCTTCATCCAATGTGCGACTAGCGTAACAAATAACATGATACTTTTTGTCTTTCTTTTGTCCTAGGACTACGTCTATGGCGTAATCACTAGTGCCACACATTAGCTCAAAAGGCAACTCCCAATCTGGGGCTTGTAGGATAGGTACAAAAATCAAAGCTTTCTTCAGGGTATTGAAAGCTCTTAAGCATTTGTCATTGAATTTGAAAAGTGTGTCTTTGATTAACAATTTCGATAGGGGTTTTGAGATTTTTGAAAAGTCCTTGATGAACCTTCTATAGTATCCAGCATGGCCCAGAAAACTTCTTACCCCAGTCACATACTTCGGCGGCGAGAGTTTGGAGATAGCTTCAATTTTTCTTAGATCCACTTCAATGCCCTTCTTGGAAATTTTATGTCCTAAGACAATACCGCTCTGGACCATAAAGTGGCACTTTTCCCAGTTTAGGACCAGGTGTTTCTCATTGCATCTTTGTAGTACTAAGGATAGATTTCTATGTAGTACTAAGGATAGATTTCTTAGGCATGCATATAAAACTATCCCATATACTGAAAAAATCATCCATAAATACCTCAACTATATCTTCTAAAAAGTCAGAAAACATAGAAATCATGCAACATTGGAAAGTTGCAGGAGCATTGCATAAGCCAAAAGGCATTCTTCTAAAGGCATATGTGCCATAGATGCACGTAAATGTCATCTTCTCTTGATAATCAGGGTGGATGGGTACCTGATAAAAACCCAGAATATCCATCCAAGAAACAGAAGTAGTCATGGCGGGCAACTCTTTCCAAGACTTGGTCAATGAATGGTAAGGGAAAATGGTCTTTTTTCGTGGCTGAATTCAGTTTTCTATCATTTATGCACATCCTCCAGCCTGTAACAGTTCTCGTGGAAACTTCATCACCATTATTTCCCTTTATCATAGTCATTTCCCCTTTCTTAGGCACTACATGAATGGGGCCTACCCAGTTGCTGTCGCTTATCATGTATATAAGACTTGCATCCCGTAGTTTTAAAATTTCTTTCTTGACTACTTCTTTTAGCATTTGGTTCAATTTTCTCTGAGGTTGAACTGGTGGCTTAGCAGATTCTTCTAAATTTATACGGTGCATGCAAAGGGCTGGGTTAAGCCCTTTGATGTCTTCGACAGAGTATCCTATTACCTTTTTGAGTGCACTTCTCACCTAGTTGTGGGGTACTGAGAGTGGTAGGTGTTGTGTCCTCAATTCAAGACATGGATGATCCTAAAAGAATGTCAAATATTTAGTATATTAATATGCATGACTGGGAAAAATCACATGTGGGATATCATTTGATCGATGTAGAAGACTATTGACCTCCTCAATAGAGGTGGATAAGTGTAGATCAATGGCAAGTCTATCAACCTCTTTAATAGAGGCCAACTAGGTTGATGACCAAGTCGACATGTTTGAGTTCAAAATACCCCAGTCGAGCTTGAGGGTCGATAGGGTAAAGGTCGATAGAGTATAATTGAAGGGGTATGAGGGGTCAAAAGATATAGTCTATGGACCTTAGTGTTGGTTGCCTTAGAGACAAAGAGTGTCGACCTAAAAAGACTATAATAATTTGTTGTCAAGCTTAGAGGCCAATAGATGTAGCGAGGGCAAGAGTGATTACGGGCAATCAATATGTATGGCAAAAAAAGGTAGATATCTGCTATAACTTAGGACATGTAAGAAAAAGTTACATCAGGGACTGCTATTTATAGCCAAGAAGGGTTAGTGGTGGTAATATGAGTATCAAAGACAATGGTCGATGGGTACTGGTTGACATACAAACATTGATAGGGTAGGGTCAATAGATGTACATCGATGGCAGCGAGGTGACATGCAAACATGAAAAATGAAGAGGATCAGAGTTTAGGTGAATAGATCTTTGTGAGAGTGTAATGCCCTCCTTAAGTGCATACATGAAGATAGAGGAAGCAACACCGAGTTATCCATAACTCGTGCACTCAAGGGAACATTACATAGAACTGGCATTCATAACAACAATATAATCAATGGTACTAGCTGAAACATTAAAACATTCTCATGATTGTTCTTAAAAAAGTAAAATATATGTTATTACATGGAAAACTCATTTGATATCTTGAGTATCTACTCTAAAGTTCTAAACATTAAAACATATTTCTGATTCTATAAACCTAAGGATTATCTTATACTTAGCGCCCCACCAGAGCTTATCCTTCTCTATTGCACTCCATGTCTCTAGATACTATTTCTACTCCTGCTCCTCACCTACGGACCTCTCGTCCCCAGCCATGCACAAAGGTAAATCTAGGTTAGAGTAAGTGGCATTGAATTCTAATAACATAAATGAAATAAATGCATTATGAAAACTTGAAATCTATAACTAGATTAAACACCTTTTATCTATATCTTTTATATTTTTGTGGCCACTATTATACAATAAGTCCTCTTCTGTGGCACTATGTTCCTTCTATGATGCAACACGCCTTCTGGGGCATGAAAGCCTTCTGGTGACACTGATGTGTCTTCTGTTATGTGGCACCAAGTGCCTTATATGGTACAATACACCTTCTGTGGCATAAAAGCCTTTTGTTCTATGTACTACAGTACTTCTTTTCTGTAAGGACTTATTATATAATATAAATTATGTTCTGGTGTAATTTTATATTCTTTTCTATTCTTATTCAATTTCTAATTCTGATTATTTTCTATTCTGATTCTCTATCTCAACTATTTGAGATAATTTTGAAGTATGTTTCTATTCTTGCATTTTATATTCTAAATTCTCTTTTATATTCTAAAACTCAATTAGTAAAGAGCTATGATAAGCTTGAAATATAAATTATACATCAAAATTTGATATTCTGGAAGAGATTCTAGATTGTAAATGCATGTCAAGAATTAACATACTAAAATAAATTATAATCATATATCCTGAGTTTTAATAATCTACATGCTAATTTCTAACAATCATGTACGAATAATAACTTGAAACTGATGATTTTAAATGATCTAAGAATGAGCTATTTGAAGTAGAACTTTTATTGTATTGAAAACTAGTAATCTATGTATGAACATTAGACCATACGCCTAACTGGATTATTCTGGGAAGGATAATTAGATAACTTGAATTCAAAGGACATGTCCCACTTACATGTAATGCACCTAGTCTTATTGAGAAAACACTGCTTCAGGTCCTTCTAACCTTCTCTTGAAAAACAAAAGGGTCTATTAGTTCTCATGTCACTTCTTAGGTTCAAGACATTAACGGTTATTAGTGTTCCCAATTAGGGCTTCTAGGTGCATCTATTTGACTCTTGAGTGAATTTTAGGATCACACGCATGATCTAAAATTCTAGTGATTACTAGTGTGTATTATCTAACCCTTTCTAGTGGATGAGTTGTTAGGGTTAGGGCTTAGATGGCATTCATATCTCTCTTTCTTACTTTGTCTACCCTTTTAACTTTTGTTTAGGGTCTACTCATACTAAATCCGATATGGACCTATGATGATATTAGAGTTCATAAATTGAGTTATCCAATAAATGGAAGGGTTCTGGTTCAAATCTCATGGATATACATGTATACATATTACATGATTTCCCCACACTTAGGATATCGTTATAGTATCTTAACAACATTATTAGGTGATTGACATTTATATTTTATCTATTAGTTGGGATCATTAGATTTTTTTTTCAAACCCAAAGATATGACTGATTAGTATTAGTTCATCAATTATAACCATAAGATGTAACTAGTATGAATTTTCTTGATCATATGATTATTGGAGAATCATTAGGGTGATATTAGGGTTCCATTAGGATTAGCATATTATACTTAGGCTATGATGTAAATTTCATATTTTTCTAATGTATGGATCATTTTTTAGGACTTTCCAATGTTCTGATCATTAGTAACCAATCCCAACATAGAAAAATAACTAGAAAAGCAATTAAAAAACTGTTCAAGGAGGTGAAGGCATGGCTCAAATATCTCAACATGCGAGAGGAGGAAAAGAGGAAAGGGAACTCTATGTGAAAGCAAAACTGAAACTTGGAAAAGCATTGCTAAGCATCATCTGACCTTCTATTTCAACCTGACCCTACTTGGGTAGGTCAAAATCTTCCACCACGGTCTCTAGGGGCTAGAATGTAGAGAAACATAGGTGTAGGACATCTTCCTCACAAGGAGTTGAGGCCAGCAAGCATTCATATGCGACCAACAAAGATCTGCACCATTAGTTTGACTCATTAAGGAACAAGCAGATAATAGGGAGCCCAGAAATTATCACACTAGGATAGGAAGAGGAGAACTTGTGCCATCTCAGAATGAACCAGAAGTATTCGTGAGATCACGGTAGAGACAAAGTGCGATTTTCACGATCAAACAAGGCACAAAATAGTCATCATAGATCAGGATGTAGGTGGGCTTGTGGAGATGATTATGAAACAATAACTCAACTGAAGACCTAAAAGGAGTAAGAGAAGATATAACGACTCCTTACGCACCTTCCTTCAATTTGAGCGCAAGATGAGTTTTTCATAGGCCAGCTTCATGACCGTCGCCTAGTGGTTTTGTCGGGAGACTGTATCAAGTCATCAGACTCCAAGCTATTATCACGGTCAGGTTCATGAGTCTCTGCAGATGGTGAATCTCTGACCAACTAGATATGGGTGGCGCATGAGAGGAGCATGGTGGTGGTTGTATTTGATCATAGTTGGAGTAGGTTTGAGGTTTTGGGGATGAAATGATAAATTGAAAAGGTGGGAGGGGTCAAGGTGGGCATGGAGTAGCTTTTCCAGGGCTCACTAAGGCAATGGAATCGCCCTAGGGCGTTTTGCTGTCAGAGACCAGCAAGAGATGGTAGTTCCTTTTAGGCATTTTTTGATGGATGAATTCTATGGTTTGAATCATAGCTTATATGGTGTGTGTCACTCTCCCGAAACCAACAGTGAAATCTATTTGGGAAATTGTTACTCACACTAGGAGATATTTGTGATTGATCAGAAAATAAGAGTCCTAGTATAGGCGGATTGAGGTTGAAGAAGGTGTGAATGGATGGGATGAAACCACCCATTTGGATCCTACATCTGATGGCCCACATGAATCATGGTTAAAAGTAAACTTGTGAAAATCCAAGAAAAATAAGGAAAAACACATTTCTTAGTCATTATCTTGGAAAAAATGTTTGCCTAACCAAACCAACTCCAATTATTCTCAAATTGTAACCACTTATTTTATTTAATGTGTAGAATATTCTACCATGGTTCTTTTTTCATAAAGGTGGCCAGAAAGTTACAATAACTAAAACAAGATAAATCTTTATTATTAAGTGACTAATTATCCAAATATATTTAACCCCTAAAAATTTCTGTGTCATCCTTTTCACACGTTACCTCCTAATAGGAAAATTCTTAATACATTATAATCATCAAAATTAAGGATAATCACATGTTTATATAACCATCACCATGAATAACATGTATTTGGGAAATGATATTTAACTACTAAAATTAAGGATGTTACAGAGAGGATAATCAACCAATCATCATTTAGAGAAACAAACTTTTCGACCTAAGATAGTGATTGGTAGGTCGATTACATCAAAGTTTAGATAAAAAACAAAGTTAATAAAAAGAAATGAAAATAAAGATAAATCTTGGGTTGCCTCCCAAGTAGCACTTTATTTAGAGTCATTCAAATGGATCAATGAAGTTCTCCTAATTTTTAGTAGGCACTTCAGACAAATCCAAGTCCACTTTCTTTGTGAAAGCATAATATTCATAGTAACACTTCAACCAATGTCCGTTGACTGAGAAAGTCCCTGAGTTATCACAAAGAATGTCCATGCCATAAGGATATTAGTGATCACAATAAATGGACTAGACCATTGAGATCATAGTTTTCCAAGGAAAAGTCAGAGGGCAGACTTGAACAATAAAACTTTATCTCCTTTAGAGATACCCTTGTGTTTGATTTGAGATTCATGCCAAGTTTTAGTATGTTCTTTGTAGATCTTTGTATTTTCATAGGCATGTAAGAAAAGTTCCTCTAACTTATGCAATTGAAGGGAACACTTCTCTTCAGCAATGTTTGATCCATATTGAGGTTCTTTATGGCCCAATAAGCTTTATGCTCTAATTTCAAAGGGATGTGGAAATATTTTCTATATATCACTCGATAAGGCGTGGTTCCAATAAGGGTTTAATATGTGGCTCAATATGACCAAAGGGCATGGCTAAGTTTTGAGGACCTATACTTCCTAGATTTTCCCACTGTCTTTTCAAGAATTTGTTTGATTTCTGATTTAAAACTTCCACTTGACCAACAATTCGCAGATGGTATGGAGTTAGAATTTTATGTGTTACAACATATCACTTTAGAAGAGCTTCAAACTATTTTTCGATAAAGTGCAAGCTGCCATCACTTGTTACGGTTCTCGGGACTCCAAATCTTAGAATGATTATTTTTTTGAAGAGATACATGACTATTTTGGAATCTCACTTTGGAAAATCCACAATTTCTACCCTCTTTGATACATAGTCGACAATGACTAA
Source organism: Alisma plantago-aquatica (assembly GCA_963693085.1). Classification (NCBI taxonomy): domain Eukaryota; kingdom Viridiplantae; phylum Streptophyta; class Magnoliopsida; order Alismatales; family Alismataceae; genus Alisma; species Alisma plantago-aquatica. The sequence goes on along the minus strand of OY856412.1, from coordinate 445,500,355 downwards.
TATGTGTTGATTTATGAAAGAAGAATAAAAAGGTTTCATGAAATCGATTCCCCAAATGTAAAAAATGTCAACCTTGATCCAATCAGTGAGGGGCATTTCATTCCTCTTGCTTATATTTTCGATTCTTTGGAACACATCACATGCTCGGACATAGGCATGTGAATCTTTAAAGATGGTTCACCAATAAACCCTAAATTCAAAATTTTTATGGCAGTTTCTCGGCTCCCAAATGTCCTCCATACGAGGATGCATGGAATTTCTCAATGATAGATTGAGCTTCATCCCCCAGAGACACAACACATATACACATTTTCTGCACACCTCTTAAATAGGAGTTGGTCACCCCAGTAATAATTCTTTAGCTTCAAAAAGAATTTCTTTATCTAGTTTTTGGTGGAAGTTGTTGGCAAGCAAGGTAATTGCAAAAATCTCCGTACCACAGTGTGACAGGTTCCACAATATGAATGACTAAATGTTCCTCATCTTGATAGGATTCATTGATGAAGGGGTTATTTTATTCCACATATATATAGAAAGTTGATATGAAACCATGTTCTCAGATCCCTTTTTGTCAATAATTTCATGATGGAAATATTGTAATAGGAGGGCCCATCAAAGAAGGTGAGATTTAATATACCCTTTATGCATCAAGTATTTGATTACTCCATGACCAATATAGACAGTTACTTTTCCTCCCAATAAATGCGATCTAAATTTATCAAAGCCATAAATGATTGTGAGCCTTTCTTTTTTAATGGTAGTGTAGTCTATTTGTGCCTCATCAAGAGTCTTGTTGGCGTAACAAATCACATGATGCTTCTTGTCCTTCTTTTGCCTAAGGACTGCTGCAACAACAAATTCACTAGTGTCACACATAAGCACTAAGAGGAGGTCCCAATTCGGAGCTTGCATGATTGGCATGGAATTCAGGGTATCTTTTAGAGTATAGAAAGCTTTAAGACATTCTTCTTTGAAGATAAATGGGTGTCTTTCATCAAAAGTTTAGACATAGGATTTGAGATTTTGGAGAAATCTTTGATAAAATGATGATAATACCCCACGTGGATAAGAAATCTTCAGAAAGAAGAGACAAAAGAAGGGGGTGGTAGATTGGAAATAACTTCAATATTGCTTTTGTCAACTTCAATGTTGGCTTCCAACACCTTGTATGTGAGAATAATCCTTCCTGCATGAAAAATGGCACTTCTCCCAGTCAAGAATGAGTTGTTTCTCTTTGCACATTTGATGTACGGAGACAAGTTCTTTATACAATCATCTAAAGATGGCCCATAGACTGATAAATCATCTATGAAAACTTCTCTAATTTCCTCAAAAAATTGGCAAAGATAGATGACACAAACCTTTTCCTACTTCTTCAGTTGGGGGGTGATCAATATTTCTTTGAGGAAAACCAAGTCTTCAAGTTCTTATCTTGTTACTAATGCTTCCCCTTTTGCCTCCTCCCCTCGAGATCTTTGTTCAAACTTAGATTTGGACCAGATCCTCCATCCTCCCCCCCTAACACCTCTGTGCTCCTAGGTCGTTCAGTACCTTTGGATGAATAGCTTCCATAGCAATCTATGACCCTCCCAACTTCAACTGCATATATATAGAAGGAGCTGGTATGGAAAAACCTTCAGTATAAGGTTCGAAATGGTGAATTGAGGTAGAGTAGACTTGGCTGGCGGTGGAAAGAAAAAGTGTTGCATCTGCTCCTAAAAAAACCCTACCGATCCCATCTCTCTCTAGAACAGACGTGGTAGTTTCCCATGATAGGGCTTTCGGTATATAGATTGAGCCATTTCCAAGGATCCCATTCGTTTAGAACTCATTTGACTTCTTCGTGCCGATAAGGCTCCGAAAGGTGGCAGGGGCATAGTAGAGGTTGAATGTCATTTGGAGGAAAGTGTTGGTTCCATATAGATAAGTAAAAGTGGTCTTCTCTTGATCATCTAAATGGATAGGAAATTGGTAGAAACTAGATTAACCATGTATATAGAAGAAGTGGGAGTGATTTTTCAAGCATTCTAGTAATTGATAAATGAATGGAAGAGGGAAATGATCTTTTCTTGTTGTAGTATATAATAATGTATAGTCGATGCACATGCAATAACCAATTAACTTATGTGTGGTTAATTCTTTTCCATCGCCTCCTTCAACGACATTCATCTCTCCTTTCTTTGGTAGTACATGGACTGAGCTTACCAAATTACTATTGCTAATGGTGTAAATGATTCTGATATTATAGAGTTTGATCATTTCCTTACATACAAACTCGCACATTTTTCATTTAACTTACTCTAACCTTGGACACAAGGTTGGGAAGTGTCCTCTAAGTTGATATGATGCATACAAACGGTTGAACTGAGTCACTTAATGTCATATATAGTATATCCAAGAGCCTTTCATCAAATATTGAGCTCCTTCAGGAGTTGTCCTTTTTTGATAGGATGATATTTGAGAAATTGTAATCATAGGGTTCCTTGACTCATCATATAAAAATTTGTACTACAAACCTTCTGGGAGGGGTTTTAGTTCTGGGGGAGGCTTTGGTACTGGAATGTCTTTTGGTTCTCTTTGAAGAGAGATGCACTTGGTAGTTTGAATAGTGCCTTGTTGTTTGCTCTGTCCTCTCCAGCAACTTTTAAGTAAGCCAAGAGATCTTCCACTTTAGGATCTTGAATCCAAGAAGTTGGATTAGCGAGTTCTCATATTAGGGGTCTATGATAGAATTATATTTTTGAATTTCAGCACACAACCGGTTGTGACAATCAGTGAAATAAGTTGTCATTACTAGAGATGGCCATGTCATGTGATCTAACACATTGATGTCAATGTGCTCATCACCAACGCAAATACTTATTAGTCCATCTACAACGTCAATCGAAGCATGTGCGATGGAGAGAAAAAGGTTTGCAACGTCCCTGAATTCTTTCGTCTCGAGACTTAGAAGGTTCGAGAGGACAAACCCCAAAACATTAGCTAATTGTTTTAGAGAGTGATGCGGAAGCATAATGCACATACATGAACAAACAACTATCATTCATACACCATACATTCAATCTCAACATTCAACATGTACATTTGTAAGATGAATTTAACAACCTACAATACATAATTTAAAAGAAGGTTTACAAGTCTATGAACATGCATGCTAATAGGATCTAAACACAATAGGTAAACCTATACAACTTGCTCACTTCCTGTATTTTTCTCCCATGCTAGCTCTGAACCTAAAGCATACGTGAAACAATGAATCAACACACAAGGTGTCGAGTACATGGGCAGAAAGATACACATATTTGTGGTTTTCATAATTTTGAAAATATTTACAGAATGAAAGAAATAATATCATAGAAAACATTTCTTGATTAAGAAAATACACCAAATTTTGTCATATTTCTAGATGAGTTGCATTACTAAGGTGGGCTAGTACCAAAACATAAATATAGGGCCCATACCCATATACCAAGTACTCTAGGGAACTCCCCATACACCATGTGCTCTAGGGAGGTGTACTCGTCAACATTAATCCATTCCCTCATAAGGGGATAAAATGAACACCTTAAATAACTACAAAACATTTATTCATCATTTATGTTTTCAAGTGATAAAACCTCGAGTACTATATAATGTTACCACATCCAATATTTACAAATAGAAGAGAGCATACATACATATCATGATTGCAACTAAGAAAACCAAAGTAATATACTTATATGAAAACCCACAAATATGAGTTTAGAGATTCCTATTTAAGTTCTGGACCATCTACATCTCTAGTCACCACCTGATTAATAGCAATTAATCATAATTAATACATGTACATCATATTTATGGTATTTTAGGCCCATATTAGGGTTTAGGCCAAATCTAGGTTAAATTGGATCTTAAAGTGGTCTCTGGTATTTTTCTACTGACTTATATTTCATAATTCATGCCGTGTTTGAATTTCATAACTTTCTGATGCTTGGTCTATTTTTTGGAATTAATATGGATATGAAAGCATCTAGTTAGTCATAAATAAAGAAAGACCTTATATATGGTCATAATACTTAGATCAGAGTCCATACTCAATTTCTAGATCATATAACTATTCCTCACTATTTTTCTCATATTTGATATACATATTTTCTGAATATTTTTATTAAAAAATCCTAAAAAGAAGCATTATCATCTATAGTAGAAAGAATCATTTATAAAGGATCAAAGGTATGATGAGTGTAGAAATATAGGGTATATTTTTTTGAGCCTAAGGGTATTTTATGAGTATTTATTGGATAAGGGATCTATTTAGTAAGAAATTTCAAAGTTACTTAATGTTTCTGATGATTTAACGAACATTTACATTGATGGGAAATATCCTGGCCGTCGAATCTTATTCTATGGGGTCTGGATCTAAGACGTGCCTGATTCAGGTTGTGGCTCCATCTTATTTCTCTAGGTGGGGTCGGTAGGTTGAAGACACCACCTGACGGGTTGGGTATATGGATCGGACTGCGCCCCACTTTTCACTCCTCGTTCTTTCCTCACCCAGCAACCCGAGCGTCATCATCTCCACTCTTCTGTAAAGTAGGCGCCGACACAATGTTATATCTCCGGTGAAGAAATTTGATCAGGAGAACCATCCAACAGATGAAGGGTCATCGTGTGGGTTGGGTGACAGACCCTAGTCAGGGTACTTGTGAGCTTCCACTCCCTCATCACAATTCGTGTATCAGGGTCTTCAACTCTTGATGCTATGTGAGCCTTTTTGTGAGACCTAGCTTTGGCGAGCGATTGACGGAGCAAAGGATCTCTTCCTGCCCCAAATGCCACCTCCAATTTTGCAATTCTTCTGGGAGTTAGGGCGCCTAAGCACAGTGGTGTCGATCCTCATTGGCCACCAATCTATGGTAGAGGGGAAGAAGATGACCGACGATGGATTGGGGCTTTGTCCCTCTGTGCTTGTCTTACCAAGTTGAGATCACATGAATATCTGCATATTGTTGCCATACATGAAAGAGGTCTTTTAACCTCTAGGCCGTCACTTGGTCCCTCAAACCCAAGTTTGGTTACCGTCCATGGTGCCACCACAAAGAAGGGGAATGAGTTCGAGACAACCATGGTGCCTAGAAATATGTTCAAGTGAAGACTAGAACCTTCAAAAACTCCTCTAACGTCTCCAGAATCATTGTGGAGCCTTTAGCTATTCTCCCAAGAACTCAATGCTACAACATGACATGCCTGTTCCACCATGGATGAAGGTAGTGAAGTCAAAATGTAAAGAAGTGAAACCACTTCCTTACCAAAAATTTGAACAATAAAACCTCCAATCCAAACACACTCAAAAGGTAGGATGGAGTGGGCGTAAAATTTTCAAATCTTTATATAATGGTAATCAAAAGACCAATGTATAGCAGTGGAAGAAAATATTTGAATTTTCAATTATAAAACAAAGGGGTTACAACTTAAACTTACATCACAAGTATCCATGTATAGGGAATCTAAACCACCTCAAGATTGTCTCCAAGCTTCATCATCACAAACTAAGTCCAGGTCAACATGCCATGCATCCAAGTCTTCCACCTAGGGTTGGAAGCATACCCCAGCAAAAGAGAAACAAAAGGAGACATCAGCAAAGGTTGGTATGTGCATACTAAAAAGCAACTTGAGCAATATAAGGATAATAAGGACATCAAATGTAAAGGCTTCCCATGCAAGAGATAAGTATCGCCCAAACGGGTATCAAGAGAAAGAATCATAACCAAAGGGATACTTGCCATAATCAACAAATAATAAGAATGTGCTATCAATATAAACATCCACTATCATGGTGGGAAACAAAGCACATATCATCATCAACCTGCATGCATGTGAGATAAGCATAGCCCTAGAACAATATAAATAACAATGGCGGTCAAGAATCACACATCTTGAACCTGGTGGGGCATGGGCCAAGAATCACACATCTTGCCATGATGGTACATGGGCCAGGAATCACACATCCTGCCCTGGCATGGGGAATCACACATCCACCATCCAAATATATATATAACATGGGCCAGGAATCACACATCCTGCCCGGGTATGGGGAATCACACATCCTCCATCCCAAAGATATCACAATGTTTCCATATTGCATAATGAGACAAAACCAATGTAATTATACTACTCTAGTGCTACTGAATCACATAGCATGTTAATGTAGAGGCAAGTGGAAAAGTATAGTCAGAATTATCAAGGTTGCCATCACACAATGGACAACACAAACATATAAACAAATCCACTTCAAAGTGGGCATATATCAACAAGTAAAATCCACATCACAGTGGGTATATAATATCAAAAGTCCAAATTGCACCAAGGCAACAAAATAAGATTGCAAGAGAATATCTATGATCACAAGATCAATAACAAATAAAAGATACTTCACATGAAGCATGATTTCAAGAGAACAAGACAATGTGTAGGCTAATGTCCAAAGGACCAAAAGAATGATAAACATAGGCTATTTCTCAATATAGAAATAATATGGGATGCAAGCATACCTCAACTTCAGAGCCAAATAGATCCAAAGCCACTTCTAGGTCCAAACCTAGGCTTCCAAAACACCTATTTAGCATATATGTGGAATTAGGGTTAGGTTTCCATTAATATACTAAACCCTAAAAACTACCTTTTTATTATTAGGTGAATTAGGTCATCAAAACCTTGCCATATAATAGTATATTAAATTAGGAGTTCAAAACATATTTTATTATATTTTGCTGACTTATAAATTATTAGTTATGAATTTTAGAAGTAAATTCATTATTACTTAGATCCATTGAAAACACCTGTTTAAAACATTAGATTCATGTGACAAAACCAATACTAAAAGAAAGCTTGCATTTTTATGAATCCAACGAATATTTATTTATATTTTTCTGATGAGTAGATAATTAGTTATAGATTTTAGAAACATAACCAATCATAAATTATCATTTTAGAAATTTGATTGAAAAGAGAAGAGAGAGAGTTCAGGAGTGTTGAGTTGGTCCAATTGATACTGGACAACTCAGACGGCCCACAACCAACTCAGCAACTCGCCTCAGTGCGGTAGGAAAAACCAAAACCCACACGAAAAGACAATTTTGTCCTTGTCCAGGGAAACAAACCAAAAAGGCAAACAGGGCTAAAGCCGGGAAAGGACCACAATGAGCATCTCCCCGCCTCACCCACACACCATGGCCGCGAGAAGCGACCTCCAGGCTGGGACCTAACGAGAGTTTTGACAACCAAGCATCCAAGCAAAGTCACCCAAAACGCTGCAAGACCGAGATGAGCTCGACGAACCAAGCATAAGAGAAAACCATGGAGAAACTCTGCGAAGACGGCGGCTCCAGGTTCCCTAACTACACTGAAAACTGGAAGGAGAAGGGCGAGAAGGAAGGATAGGCTGCATACCGGCAATGCTAACAAATCAAAAGGCCAAAAACCACCACACGATCCCAGGGAAAGCGTCCAAGACCTCCACTGACCCTGCGATGGTATGCGTCTTCCTGCCGACTCCAGGCATCCGGTGGAGTCAGGTTGATTTGGGGAAACGCTCGCAGGCTGAAGATAGGTCAATCTATGACCAGGGAGAGGTACCAGGGAGCTTGATGATTGTCTAGGAGTAGTTTCCTAGTAGTCCGATGCCATGGAACCAAACGTAGAAGAGGAGGCAGGCGAAAACAGGGGAAACCCAGGGAGAACAGGACAAGGGGGCGGCGCCCAGTGAGATCCAAAATAAGACCTGGTGCCCTATCTTTTATAGGACCAAAATATTTGGGAAGAAGCAAGGAAGGTGAGGGAGCATAAAACAGAGGGAAAGGAAGAAGGAAAGGGAGGAAATCAGAGAAGGAAAATCGGGGAGAGAAGCCCCCAATCGCTGTGTGAAATCATAAAGGGGAAAGGAAGAAGAGAATCCAGTTGCCGCTGGATCTAAATCCAAGGGTCAAGATATAATCCGAAATTGGAAAGCAAAACCAAGGCCGATTGCGTGACAAATCAAATTCCAAATCAAAATCGAATAAAGTGTGATTACCATTATTTCTTATTTTGTCTCTCTTCGTTTAAGGGTGCAAACAAAACCCAAATTAGATGAGATTTTGCACAGAGGTGAATTAAGGCATGTAGATTCCGATTATGCAATTATATTTTCCTTTTGAGAACTTTTAATGTGTTAAATAAATCAAATCATATTTTCTCTTTCCTCCTTTATTAATGGCATTAGGATTATCCAAATTATATGAAACTTGACACACCAGTTATAATTAATGTGTTGGATACGAATTTTCTATCAATTTTACATATTTGAGTTTTTTGAGTATTTATTTAATATTTTGAAGGTTCTACATATTTTCTCTCTCCTGATTTTACCTTTTAAGTAAACTTTCTCCAAATTGGATAAAAAATTTACCCAAAGGCTATATTTATTATGTAGATCACGAATATAACATTATTTTGCTCTTTTGGAGTTAATTACTATATTTATTTATTAATTACACCTTTTAGGCTATTTCTCTCTCTTAACTTATCATATTATTTCAAGGTTGTCCAAATTAAATGAAAATTGACATGTAAGCTTATTTTAATGTGTAGATTATGAAATTGGAGTTTATTTCCACTTCTAAGAATTTCTTACATGAGTTTTGTCATCTGGCCCATTAGAGGCCCATTAACATCATTATGCATCCAATTAAGTTATTTATCATCTTATTGTCACCAAATGAATTATTTGACATATTATATTACATTATTCACACATTAGATTATTAGGATCACTCTAACCTCAAACTTGTTTGGTCAAACCAAAAAGGATCAAAGTTCTAGGGTAGGGTTCAAGATTCGGTATGTTACACAAAACTAGCATTGGAACCAGATGTGTTGTGTTTCGAACAGGCTTCTTCATCTTCTACTTAACCTCGCATGGTGAAAAGGTGGTCCTGAATGTCTCATGCCCACTGTAGCTACCACCTTAGAGAGAAGATGGAGAAGGGTGAAGGGAGGGAGGCTACTATCTCTCAAAACCTTGTGTATCCACTCCTGAGTTAGGGGTTAATCTATTCAGAGTGCTTCACATATCGTGGTTCTCACCTAAATTCTCTTTGATTGTCCCCCATTTTCATCCAATCTAGAGGACACCTCATCTGGGTTTTGTTCCTCCATTTTGGGAGTTTAGGATGATGAGGTTGCCATTCAGCATACTTGATTCAGCGGCTGGCAAGGCTCCCTACAAATAATTAAACCAACCAACCATGTGAATGATGAAAAGCAAACTTAGGTCGGAATCAATTAATCACTAATCATTTGCTCAAATTTCTAAACCTCAAAATCTTTTAAATGGATGAAAATTCATGAAATTTTAACCATTAGTTCCACAACATATAAACTAGCTTCCAGGGAAATTTGATAGCAAAGATGCAATATTTGTTCATCAAACTTAATCGTAAAATAACCCCATACATGAGTGAGCAAACCTTGAATACAAGTCAATTGGTCATAGACTCTCGACCAAACATGTGCAGGTTTCATCATTTTTCTACATTACACCTTGAGGTACATCATAAAATCACTTTTTTACTCCAACCATGTTTTCATATACCATATTAGATATCAAACTCCACAATTTAGGGTTATCACATTCATCCTACCTTAAAATGAATTTCATCCTCGAAATTCAACTAATCTCATAGTTTAGTGGATGTCAAAGGGTTTATATTACCTCTAGCTCACCTCTTATAGGTTCCAAGGAATATATAGTTTTACACCCACACTAGGTTGTCATCTTAATATTTAGAGCATCTTCGTTGTACTGATACCACCTTATAGACGTTGAAACCCAGTCAATGTCTTTGCCTTAATGTGACATTCTTTAATATTAGGATTTACATCCCTTATACTTATAAGAACTAGGGTTTATTCATACATATATAGTCGAGAAGGCATAGATTAAGATTTACCATTCACCTCACTAACTCATGCATGGTGACATCATCATTTCAAGCCATATTTACTAGAATAATCCGTACACTCATTGGCATTTATAATCAACATCATACTAGGGTTCATCGTCATCTCGAGGGGTGATCTTCATATTTGTATGTTCAGGTCTTACCCTATTGTGTGAGGTTTATCATCAAACTAGAATCTTAAATTTAGAAGATTGAAGGTTGAGAACTATATTTCACGATCATTTAATATATGATCTGAAGATATCTTTATTTCAAGCTCATTCTTTCAAATTTATACCTTTCATATATGATTTGAAGGGAAAGAGAAAATACTAAGTCAAGCTTATCATTATTGCAATCTTGGATATTACATGTATGATATAGGAAGGGAATATAGAATAAGTCAAGTATATAGGAGTGACTCTTCATACATATATCATCTATTTAGCTTAAGTGAGGTTTCTAGCATCATATATCAAGAAAGAGGTAAGGAAGGAACAACATTTGTGAGCATCTTATGCACAAGTCATTTTATTCTTAGAGCCAAAGTTTCATATATCACCTCACTTGCAGCTAATGAAGAGCTTCACAAACATATGTAACTCAAGGTAGGATCTAGCTCAATAAAAAAGATTGACTTTAACATCATGGTGTTTGCTACACATATAATTTTATTGCACCCATCTCTCAAATCTAGGAATTAGAGGAAGTATAAGAATCATGCATAAGGACTGAACTCAATCACTCAGGAGTAACCCATCTTATGACACATTATTTCACAAATATCTCATATTTTTCATATATTGTAGGGTAGGTCCTATGACCCTCTCCTTGTGGGTCTCACTCTCTCTGGAGTTGTAACATCCCCGGATTTTGAGGCCTCAGATAAAATGATCTTATAAGGAATGATTGGACTACCCATCTCACCAAGGTGAACCTCCTTTTTTGGGAAGCCATCACTAAATAACTCCATAGTCAAGCGTGCTCAGCTTGGAGTAGTACTAGGATGGGTGACCAGTAGGGAATTGACCCCAGCTTGCGCGTGAGTAAGGAAAAAGTGTGTAGTTAAGGCTAGTGGTGGTCTGTGGGGCCATTGATCATTCTTGAAACTCTACTGCAGCCTAGGGCAGTGGGTCCGAGTGTTACAAATGGTATCAGAGCCAATTCCTCTCTAGTAGGTGGGGCCCACATGGACATGTGGCATGCTAGTCTTAAGTCGTGCGGTCTAGGCATGTTGGAAAGGGTTGTTCATGGTTGATGTAGCGTCCGTGATCAGGGAGTTGGGTGTCAATGGGCCATTTGGGTCTTCACTGAAATGGGGAAGATATTATGAGGTTGTATATTAAGCCATGATGAGGACGTCAAGAATCTAAGTGGGAGAAATTATAATGTCCCAGGATTTGAGACCTCGGATAAAATGATCTTAAAAGGAATGATTGGACTACCCATATCACTAAGGTGCACCTCCTTTTTCGGGAGCCCATCACTAAAGAACTCCATAGTTAAGTGTGCTCAGCTTGGAGTAGTACTAGGATGGCTGACCAGTCGAGAAGTTACCCCCGGCTTGCGTGTGAGTGAGGAAAAAGCACGTAGTTAAGGCTAGTGGTGGTCTGTGGGGCCAGTCGTCATTCCTAAAACTCTATTACAGCCTAGGATAGTGGGCCCAAGTGTTGCACATGGTATCATAGACAAAACCCCTCCAGTAGGTGGGGCCCACATGGGCATGTGGCATGCCAATCTTGAGTTGTGCGGTCAATGAGGAGATCTTATGAGGCCATATAATTGAGCCTTGACGAGGACATCAAGAGTCTAAGTGCAGGAGATTGTAACATCCTAGGATTTGAGGTCTCGGGTAAAAAGATCTTATAAGTAATGATTGGACTACCCATATCACCAAGGTGCACCTTCTTTTCCGGGAGCCCATCACAAAAGAACTCCATAGTTAAGCATGCTCAGCTTGGAGTAGTACTAGGATGGGTGACCAATCAAGAAGTTGACCCTGGCTTGCGCGTGAGTAAGGAAAAAGTACGCAGTTAAGGCTAGTGGTGGTCTGTGGGGTCAGTCATCATTCCTGAAACACTACTATAGCCTAGGACAGTGGGCCCGAGTGTTATAGGAGTTCACCATGTATCTTGTCCTAACACTAGAGGTCCTCCTTTGTAAAAGAGCTTGAGGCGCATGCATATTCAACCTTATATTAACTTAGTTCATCTCAAGTAAGAAAGGAAGGCACTTTCATCATCAATACTTGTCTTAGATTCTTCAAAGTTGGATTCATCTCGTATAAACTCAAAACCTTTATAAGGGAAGTTATACCATCAAAGATCAAACTTAGATAATATTACCCATACTTATATCAACTATCATTCTATTTTGTATTTTATCTTACACATATCCTATTTAGGCCCTAGACATCTAATCTAGAACTTCACTCTCTTCTAGACTGATGTCACTCCCTTTCACTTAGGTTTCATGAATACCAACTACTATCCTGTGTGAGGGATACATTTTCATATTTACATATACATAATAAAATATTATATACTTTTTCTCTGAGAAAGCAAACGTCAGAAACTATCGAGGCTCGAGCCAATTGGGAAACAAAACCAAATCAGCAAAATTGAACACAGTACATAGTCTAGTGCAATGTAATCTAGTGAAATGGTGAGAACAAGGTGTATACTAGTGTAGCTACCCAATACATATGAGCTCTATATAGAAAGGGTTTCATACACTTGTCTAAACCTAGTTCTCAAACATCTAGGTTCGATCCTAGAGGCTAAGTCAAACCTTTTTCTTGTAGCAAAACTTACTAAGTTTCTAGGGTTTAAAGTGAAAGGTGAGATTTAGTTTTTATGTTTCATAGTGAGAAATTGTTAGGTGTAGTTATTGTTCATTCTCTGATACCAACTGTAATGTCCCCGAATTCTGCCATCCTGAGACTTAGAAGGTCTGATAGGACAAACTCGAAAATGTTGGCTAATTATTTCAGAGAGCGATGCGGAAGCATAATATGCATACATAAACAAACAAATATAATGCATACACCATATATTCAATCTCAACATTCAACATGTACATTTATAACATGAATTATTACAACTTACATTACATAATTTAAAAGAAAGTTTTACAAGTCTATTAACATGTATGCTAACAAGATCTAAACACAATAGGTAAACTTGTACAACTTGCTCACTTCCTGTCCTTTTCTCCCATGCTAGCTCTGAACCTAACACATACATGAAACAATGAATCAACACACAAGGTGTCGAGTACAATGACAGAAAGATACATATATTTATGGTTTTCATAATTTTGAAAATATCTATAAAAAGAAAGAAATAAGATTATAGAAAACATTTCTTAATTAAGTGAAATATGCCAAAAAATTTCATCTTTCTAGATGAGTTGCGTTACTAAGGTGAACTAGTACCAAAACATAAATATAGGGGTCATCCCCGTGTACCAAGTACTGTAGGGAACTCCTTGTAAATAGTGTACTCTAGGGAGGTGTACTACTCAACATTAATACATTCCCTCATAAGGGGGATAATGAACACCTTAAATAACTACAAACATCTATTCATCATTTATGTTTTCAAGTTATAAAACCTCAAGTACTATATAGCATTACTACATCCAATATTTGCAAATAGAAGATAACATACATACATATCATGATTGCAACCAAGAAAAACATAGTCATATACTTATATAAAAATGCACGTACCTGAGATCAGAGATTTCTATTTAAGTTTTGGACCATCTAGATCTCTGGTCACTACCAGATTAATAGAAATTAATCATCATTAATACATGTACATCATATTCAAGGTATTTTAGGTTCATATTATGGTTTAGGCCAAATCTAGGTTAAATTGGATCTTAAACTGGTCTCCTGTTTTTTTCTACTGACTTATATGTCATAATTAATGTCATGTTCAAATTTCATAATTTTCTGATGCTTTTTTTTCTATTTTTTGGAATTAATATGGATATGAAAGCTTTGAGTTAGTCATAAGTAATGAAAGACCTTATATTCGGTTATAATACTTAGATCAGAGTCCATAATCTATTTCCAGATCATATAACTATTCATCACTATTTTTGTCATATTTCATATACCTATTTTCTGAACTTTTTTTATTAAACTAATCCTAAAAAGAAGCATTATCATCTATAGTAGAAACAATCATTTACAAAGGATCAAAGGTCTGATCTGGGGGCCTAGTAATATAGGGTATAACTTTTTGAGTCTGGGAGTATTTTATGAGTATTTATTGGACAAGGGATCTATTTACTAAGAATTCTCTATGTTTCTTAATGTTTCTAATGATTTAAAGAACATTTACCTTGATGGGAAATATCCTGACCGTTGGATCTTGTTCTTCGGGGTCTTGATCTAAGACGCGTGCCTCATTCAGGTTATGGCTCCATCTTGTTTCCCTGGTGGGCCGGCAGGTTGAAGAGACCACCCGACGGGTTGGGTATCTGGACCGGACGATGCCCCACTCTTCGCTCCTCGTTCTTTCCTCACCCAGCAACCCAAGCGACGTCATCTCCACTCTTCCGTCAAGCAGGCGCCAGCAAAACATTGGATCTCCAGTGAAGAAATCTAAGTAGCATCACATTTCGACAGATGAAGGGTCTTCGTGTGAGTTGGGTGAGAGACCCTAGTCAGAGTACTCACGAGCTTCCACTCCCTCATCACGATTCATGTATTAGGGTCTTCAACTCTGGATGCTATGTGAGCGGTGAGCCTTGTCGTGAGACGTAGCTCCGGCGAGCGATTGACGGAGCAAAGGCTCTCTTCCTCTGCCACAAATGCCACCTCCTGTTTTGCAATGCTTCTGGGAGTCAGGGCGCCTAAGCACAGTGTTATAACCCCAATTTTTGGGTTCAAATAGTGAGAAATGTAATTTCTCATATTAAAGCTAATTGAACAAATAATGATATGATTTGTTTTGATTAAATGGATTCCATTCACAATAGCCTTGATTGGTTGTGTTTTGGGCTTTGTTGGCTATTGGGCCCAAATACCGAGGAAATTCAATTAGTAAATGAATAATCGAAATTCTAAGAAAAGAAATATGTGGAAACCTCTGGGAGGCAAATCCAAAGAGGATTTCGTGCCTCTTGGGTTCCTTGGATACCAAGGAATCCAAGGTAGCAAAAAGAAAGCAATGAGGAAAGAAAAGATTAATTCAATATTTCTTTTAAGAAAGAAATTTATAATAATGGAAACATGTTGAAAATAAGAAGAAAAAGGTATAATTGAATGGTCCTTTGTGGAATTTCATGTTCCAAGAATTCCTAAAGATAAAAGAAATACCAAATGAGGAAAATCAAAGAGAAATATAGATAAATCCTCAAAAGGAAATATTATATTAAGAAATAAACATGATAATGCAAAATAATGCATATAGGTGCATTAAGAAGGATAATGAGTATTCAATAAAAGGATGACGAAATAATAGAGTGCCTTGGGATCCAAGGAGTCTCAATGAAGAAAGAGGAAAGAGAAAATACCTATAAAATAAATTAAGAATATGATGTGAATACTTTCCTAATGGATTATGTGGTTTTATTAAAAAGGAAGATGTTTTCTACTTAAGGAAAACATAAATTCGTGATTAATGAATTAAAAGACAAGATTAAGGAGAATCAAGGGAGTAATGTTCGAAATCCTAATAGTTAAAGAAAAGGATATATCAAAGAAATAAGGAAGAGAGATAAGGTCTCCTCTTAATTAAGGAAAGTACCTTTCCTATTAGTAAAAGTCTTTTTTTTTCTTCGTGGGAGTGTATCCTAGGGCAGTGCATCCTCCCCTATAAAAGGGTCGGACCCTTAGCCTCGAGCCCAAGAGGATCTTGGACATCCCACCTTCTTCTTCACCTAGTCTTCACTCAAAACCCTAAGGTAAAGGGAGTTGTGCAGCCATGGGGCAACCAGGAACCTTTAAGTAAGTGTAATGGATGCGGGACGCGCCCCAGACAACCAAGGAGTGGTTAGTCACCCTCGTCCTACTCCCATCCTCTCACAGCACCTGCTGGAGGACTGTAGTGCCGCCAAAGGGGCGACCTTGGCATGCACGAAACCGGCCGTCTCGGCCACAGGTTGAGGCCAGGTTGTCTGCGGGAGGAGGTGGCGGAGGCAGGGTGGAGTCTTCCGGCGAGTTTCGAGCCTTGGGGCGGCAGGAGCCAGCCCACGGAACTCTGCAGGTCGGCGGCCGCAGGAGAAATCGCGAGGAAGAAGAAGCAGATTGCGTTTGGACAAAAAGGCCCCTCTAGGGCTTGAAGAGCCGGGGCAACACGCGGGGGTAGTTCCGTAAATTGGTTATGTCTTAAATCAGCCGCGCCTACGAGTACATGGGTTGATGACGTGGCTTTTCCCTATTGGCCAAGTAAGTTATTTTAATGCAAAATTCGTAGATAAATATTCATAGCTCGGATGACAAAAGTTTATATATGAATTTTTATCAGAAGAACACAAGGAATCCAATAAAAATGGTTTTATAACCTGAATCTGATCATAGTTCGAAATGTAGTGCAAATTATCATCTTTAATGAATTAAAGGTTAATAAACCTTATTTTAATATGATTAATGTGTTTAATAGGGTTTAATGGATCCTTAGAGTTGATATTAATCTGTTAGATGTAAAAAGGAACATTGAGTTCAAAAAGGAAGAACTTTGCACATGATTAGTTTAATTTAGAGTTTATATGCTTGAAATTGGAAAAAAAGTACATAAAGTTATCATATTTACTGGTTTAATTAGTGAAAAACCCTTGAAATTGATGATAGTTGAATATAGTGATGTTCTCTGAATGTTTAGAACAAATAGTAACCTGTGGATAATAAAAGGATGATAATTGCACATAATTGGCTTAAATTAGGGTTTCATATATCTAAGTTTGCATTAATGGGCTTAGAAACCCTAATTTAGGAAGATATGCCTTCTAATAATTTAATTGTGAAAATACATGAATGAAGCAATGTTATGTTGTTAAAAATCCAATTTGAGTACCAAAGATCTTTAATGTGAATTATTTGGATAATTAGTGCTTCCTATTGTATAAAAGTGGAAATAGTGATAAATATGGTTCATAAATGTGAGTTGAACTATAATGAAATATGATTTGTCAATTTGAAAGAAACCGAAGGTGATAATTAGCCTTAATGTTGTGGATATGACCTAAAAGGATAAAGATAATAGTTTTAGTGTAAAAGAAACATATTAGACTTAATTGACATGTAATTATGCATATGATGCAGAAATTAGGGTTTGTGAACTAAAAGAGCATTAAAAGTGATAAATGCATAGTGAAGGCTAAAACCCTAATAACACCCTAGAGTTGTCTTAGAAATCATAAGGTGGAATCCAAGTTGATCTTGTGGATGTTTGAATAAAACAATGACACTTGAATGTTTTGCATTATTTTCAGGATATTGTTGATTGCCTGTTAATTGTGTTGAATGTTAATGCATGGACATCAAGTTACTATGGATCAGGTATGTGGTTACGATTATGAATAACCGCTTTAGGTTTTCCGATGGATTCCCGGATGTTTAATCGCGTTGAATGCAACTAAACTGTTGAATGTTTATTTCTTTCATGCAAAGTATAAAGCGACTATGACTATCACATAATGTATATGCCTTCTAGCTCAAACCTTGATCCCCTCTGTGTCGTAATGGTTGACCTGATAAAAGACTACCTAGAGGGTAGGTACATCAGGTCATGAATGACTTTGACTACCTAGAGGGTAGGGTCATGAATGACTTTAACTGCCTAGAGGGTAGGGTCATGAATGACTTTAACTGCCTAGAGGGTAGGGTCATGAATGACTTTGGCTGCCTAGAGGGCAGGTCCATCAAGTCACCTTATAGAGGTACCATGTAAGTCCTAAAGGGACAACACAGAGTTGTGAAAAGATGGATTGAGTAGTTTGGCTTAAAACGTAATCTTGGTTGTTAAATGATTAATTGAATGATTACATGGTTATCATAGTTGCATGATTATCTGTTTCCCCCACATACCAGCTACGGCTGACCGACGTTTTGTTTGTCGGCGTTTTAGGTACAATGAAAAGAACAAACAGTAAAGTGGCACATGTGATACTAAATGAGAATTAAAGTGCAAAGGAGGATTAGATAGCTTAGTATCGGTATGGATAGAAGAATAGAGATCTAAGTTTTCAAAAGGTATGTAAAGAAAAATTTTATTACCATTTTCAGTATAGTCTGTTAGAATTTAATAATTGTTTATGGTTATATGTCGAACCTTTGATCCGGGATTAATGGGTGCGGCTCAACCTCTCGGTCTCCCTTAATTGGGGGTTATCGGAAGGTGGGGTCGTAACATTTGGTATCAGAGCGTAGGTTCCTCATTTAACCATTAATAATTATTAAATTTTACAAACTCCATAGAACCCAAGGGAGTTATTAGAGGAGTATCCGAAAGACGGAGGTGTCTAGAAAGGGATCACGACTGGGGGCTGGCAAGATTTTCCTCCGCACCGCTAGTCGGAATACGAGGACTCCCGGACCCGTGTGACCGCCTGGCCAAAGTCTTAGGGTATGAATCGAAATAAGATACCTTTAGGACTTCTCATCTTATTCATCCCTTCTCATCACAAAATTCTGATAAGGACATAAAGGATTAGGGTTTCCTTTCTTCTCCTCACCCTCTTGAGGTATGGGTAAGGTTAATAAGGTATAAGGAATCCTCCACCACATTAAAGGAAATGCATGTAAATAAGATGTCATGGACATAAGCTTAATAGAGTAAGCGCAAATTAAAGGATAGATACATGCTTAGGTCGTATGACATAAGATGTCATGTCCTCAGAAGAAACTTGAGGCTAGACCTTCTTGTCAGGAGGATAAGTTAGTTTTGGAGATAGAGATCTCCACTGCAAGTAGAGATCTGGCACATCCTCTGAGGATGATGCTAACCCTAACCCTAAGTGAAGGATAGAGAGAGATGAGTTGGACCGGGTGTTTGAAAGGACATGCCTTTGGGATGCCATACGATCCATGGGTGACCTAGCACCTTTGGCAACCCAACCCTAGGAAGGGTTGTGCATGTTAGGGTAAAGGATAGTTCCTTAGATGATGGTGTTAGTGAAGGACCATAGAAACCCTATGGGCTTGTGTAAGTAGGGTATAGCTGACACTTAGGGCATGTCATAGTGCTGACAATAGGATGAACCCCTGGATAAGGAGTTACGATGGAGCATAAAGGGTTATGGATGATCTTGAGCAACCATAAGTTCGAACCTAGGCTTCACCCATGTAGAGCATGCCTTTGAGGTTGAATCTTCATAAAGAGAGGACCTCTAATGGTGAGGTTGGATGTAGGGTTAGCTCTAGAAGGAGCAGGAAACCCCACAAAAAGGTTGGAAGCCTAAGACCCTGAACAATGGATGATAATGGTTGCCTCATGATCGGTCCCTGAAGGTTGATGATACCTTGGTTGCCTTTAGAGGGACCCAATCCTAAAGTGTTTCTCAAGTTGAAGGATGACAAGAAGTGCATATCATGCCTTTTGCATGCTTGGTTCGCAGTTCAGAGATAGAACATGCAGTTTGACACCTAAAAAGTGAACCTAGGGTTCCTAGGCCTAAGAGGGGAAATGGTATACCTAATGCTCCGGATGAGAAGTTGAGTTCCTATAGAAGAGAGCATGAAAATCCTCAGAAAAAAAAAGAAGCCCCTTAAGTTTAAGGGTGATGTGTTCCTATAGAAGTTGTTTCCCTTAGAACCTATCACAACTAGGTTGATGATAAAGGGAAAGTTGATCTTGACCCAATATCGAGGAAAGAAGGATAAGTATGACCTAACATGGTACAGTAAGGGGGCTGCTTATGCCTTAATGGCTTGCTAGGGATAAGTAGGCTCGTGTGGATGTAAACCATAGACCTAAGAGCTTTTGTGACCTCGTGGGTAAGAGATAGTTTTCCTCCCATCCTGGGAGAGGGACCCCTTTGGTAGTGTGTATATCAGTTTTATTGGGTTTAAGGTAACATGAAGAGGTCCCATAGGATCTTGAGAAGTTAAGTGAAAAGTACATGGTATGAGACTGAACCTGTAGACTCATAGATATCCATCTCTAATTGCATATGAATGTGTTACCATGGAGGTAGCCGGTATGGGGCTTGACCAAGGTAGACAGGTTGCCATGATCCTGATGAAAGGATGGAAGTCAGCCCATGAATGCAGAAAGAGAGATGGTGAAGACTTGGGTAAGGTTCTAAGTGAACATGTTCTAGAATGGAGAATCCTAAGTCTATCCTAGGGTCAGGTAGGGATAAGACCGATGAAAGTAGGAGTTGCCTAATTCCCCAGTTGCACATGACCATAGGGTCGGGAGGTAACAGCTATCATTGTCAGAGGGCCATGGGTTAGGAGATTGATCACCTTCATGAACTCATGGGACCCAAAGGGCAGATGAGTAGGGCACTCCCTTGATGCATGAGGGAAGAGGGATGACCCCAAAAGAGTCGGTACCCTATGGACCTAGAGGAGTTGACTAAGGATATAAACCTCAGTGGGTTCAAGATTAATTTACTATCATGATGTTTGTAATGTAGAGACATATGTGGCACATTTTTTAACTTAGAAGGTGTATTGGCAAGGTGGGATGTACCATCTCTACTCTTGGAACGGGAAGAACTCTGTATTTGGACTGCAGCCAAATGCTTATTTCTTCTTGTTATGGGAGTGAGAGATAGGACATTACACATGCCATACATCAAGGATAAGAGATGATGTAGGTTGGAACATTGCCACGATAAATGGGATAACCTACCCTGGTAGAGTGAATGATACACGGATGGTTTGCAAACACTAAATGAATGAGGTAGTCACCTTATGAGGATGTCTTTATCATGAATCATGTGGAACTTACAAGTTATACCAGGTTGAGTTTGATCACCCTGATTATGAAATTAGATAGTGTTCTTAATGAAGATGAACATATAGTTTGAGGTGACGTGATAAGTGAAATACATGGAAGTGTAATGTTACCTAATACCTAAGGATGTGTAGTGGTAATGGATGCTCTACATCTGACTTGAAGCTAGAAGAGGTTGTTTTGGCTAACCCTAAGTTTAAAAAGGAAAGGTGTTTGAATAACATTCAGATGAAATAAAATGCATTGAAAGGTTATGGTTGTTTGGTTAGCCAGTCTAGTCCTGGATGCAATGAAAGGATGATGGTAAACCTCAGATGCACTTCTTTGGAAGATAAAGTGATGAAACCCCGACTAGAGTGGTTTAGGATTTTAGAGGTTTTGATCTTGAAAAAAAAATCTCATGGTTGAAGATCACCATACACCGTGGTAAAATGGCTATAGCACTTTGGATGCTCAAGATGAGGTTGCATGGGGTTTATGGCCATGCAAGCCATGAGGTAAAGGACGAACCCCAGTAACCCAGTGTATCGATATAGAGGACAAAAGGATCCCTGAGAGGGAATGAGAGCTCAACATTATGGATGTTGTGATAAGTCTTCCCTGGATCGAGGAAGGTCGAGATACAATGTGGGAGGTCGCCTTACCTAGATAATATAAGAAAGGAAGAGTTCTATCAAGAGACAGATCTAGTTAAACTACCATGAGAAAGATGGTTCAACTACACCATGAAGCGAGTTCAATGTTCTTGAGTATTGACCTAAAGGTTCACTTCCCTAAAGTGGAAGTAGGTACTTGAAGAACTCAATGTTAGTATAGTTTATCACCCCTAACTATGGTCCAGACTAAAGGGTCTGATGAGGGCATGTGTGCTCATTCAGGGTGATATCTAGAGACAGTTCTTGTCCTATGAAAGATGTGACAATGACCACCATAGCCAGTGTCGGGTTTTATAAGAAGCTCTGTAAGGGAGGTTGCGTCGGTCACCACTTCAGTAAGGTGATGTTGGTGAAAGGAGCCACATGGTGGTTAGAAAAGTACCACATGATGGTTAGAAAAAGGGACCACAGTGCGTGTAGATGAAGTCACTTTGATCATGCAAGGGCTGAAAGGAGCCTAGAGACAAAAAGAGTCGTGAGCAGATGCAAAGTAGACTGACTTACAAGTTACTGAGGAAGAATATGTGAGAATCCGACCCCTCTGAGCTGCAGCTGAGAAAGCTGAGTCCCCGATACATGGATCCATTAGAGATGGATGGATGGAGAAGGTTAGGTTTGACCCTACCCCTTAGGATAGAGTAATGGGAGATGTTTTCCATGTGCCCAATTTAGAGAACTATGTGAGGTACCCGACCATGTGCTGAGCAATGAACCTAGTGAGCCCTAAGGGAGGCTGAAATGGCCTGAGTCACCTGTGTAGTTTATAGACACCAGGATGAAAGAACTCAGAGAAAAGAATATGTGATGATAAAGGTTCTGTGAAAGCACCATGAGTACGGTAAAGACACATAGGGGCCAATGATGGACATGGAAAAGTCTTATCCTGAATTGTTTGTTTGCTTGTTTGAATTTTGAGGGCAAAATTCCTATAAGAGGGGAAGGATGTTATAACCCCAATTTTTGGGTTCAAATAGTGAGAAATGTAATTTCTCATATTAAAGCTAATTGAACAAATAATGATATGATTTGTTTTGATTAAATGGATTCCATTCACAATAGCCTTGATTGGTTGTGTTTTGGGCTTTGTTGGCTATTGGGCCCAAATACCGAGGAAATTCAATTAGTAAATGAATAATCGAAATTCTAAGAAAAGAAATATGTGGAAACCTCTGGGAGGCAAATCCAAAGAGGATTTCGTGCCTCTTGGGTTCCTTGGATACCAAGGAATCCAAGGTAGCAAAAAGAAAGCAATGAGGAAAGAAAAGATTAATTCAATATTTCTTTTAAGAAAGAAATTTATAATAATGGAAACATGTTGAAAATAAGAAGAAAAAGGTATAATTGAATGGTCCTTTGTGGAATTTCATGTTCCAAGAATTCCTAAAGATAAAAGAAATACCAAATGAGGAAAATCAAAGAGAAATATAGATAAATCCTCAAAAGGAAATATTATATTAAGAAATAAACATGATAATGCAAAATAATGCATATAGGTGCATTAAGAAGGATAATGAGTATTCAATAAAAGGATGACGAAATAATAGAGTGCCTTGGGATCCAAGGAGTCTCAATGAAGAAAGAGGAAAGAGAAAATACCTATAAAATAAATTAAGAATATGATGTGAATACTTTCCTAATGGATTATGTGGTTTTATTAAAAAGGAAGATGTTTTCTACTTAAGGAAAACATAAATTCGTGATTAATGAATTAAAAGACAAGATTAAGGAGAATCAAGGGAGTAATGTTCGAAATCCTAATAGTTAAAGAAAAGGATATATCAAAGAAATAAGGAAGAGAGATAAGGTCTCCTCTTAATTAAGGAAAGTACCTTTCCTATTAGTAAAAGTCTTTTTTTTTCTTCGTGGGAGTGTATCCTAGGGCAGTGCATCCTCCCCTATAAAAGGGTCGGACCCTTAGCCTCGAGCCCAAGAGGATCTTGGACATCCCACCTTCTTCTTCACCTAGTCTTCACTCAAAACCCTAAGGTAAAGGGAGTTGTGCAGCCATGGGGCAACCAGGAACCTTTAAGTAAGTGTAATGGATGCGGGACGCGCCCCAGACAACCAAGGAGTGGTTAGTCACCCTCGTCCTACTCCCATCCTCTCACAGCACCTGCTGGAGGACTGTAGTGCCGCCAAAGGGGCGACCTTGGCATGCACGAAACCGGCCGTCTCGGCCACAGGTTGAGGCCAGGTTGTCTGCGGGAGGAGGTGGCGGAGGCAGGGTGGAGTCTTCCGGCGAGTTTCGAGCCTTGGGGCGGCAGGAGCCAGCCCACGGAACTCTGCAGGTCGGCGGCCGCAGGAGAAATCGCGAGGAAGAAGAAGCAGATTGCGTTTGGACAAAAAGGCCCCTCTAGGGCTTGAAGAGCCGGGGCAACACGCGGGGGTAGTTCCGTAAATTGGTTATGTCTTAAATCAGCCGCGCCTACGAGTACATGGGTTGATGACGTGGCTTTTCCCTATTGGCCAAGTAAGTTATTTTAATGCAAAATTCGTAGATAAATATTCATAGCTCGGATGACAAAAGTTTATATATGAATTTTTATCAGAAGAACACAAGGAATCCAATAAAAATGGTTTTATAACCTGAATCTGATCATAGTTCGAAATGTAGTGCAAATTATCATCTTTAATGAATTAAAGGTTAATAAACCCTATTTTAATATGATTAATGTGTTTAATAGGGTTTAATGGATCCTTAGAGTTGATATTAATCTGTTAGATGTAAAAAGGAACATTGAGTTCAAAAAGGAAGAACTTTGCACATGATTAGTTTAATTTAGAGTTTATATGCTTGAAATTGGAAAAAAAGTACATAAAGTTATCATATTTACTGGTTTAATTAGTGAAAAACCCTTGAAATTGATGATAGTTGAATATAGTGATGTTCTCTGAATGTTTAGAACAAATAGTAACCTGTGGATAATAAAAGGATGATAATTGCACATAATTGGCTTAAATTAGGGTTTCATATATCTAAGTTTGCATTAATGGGCTTAGAAACCCTAATTTAGGAAGATATGCCTTCTAATAATTTAATTGTGAAAATACATGAATGAAGCAATGTTATGTTGTTAAAAATCCAATTTGAGTACCAAAGATCTTTAATGTGAATTATTTGGATAATTAGTGCTTCCTATTGTATAAAAGTGGAAATAGTGATAAATATGGTTCATAAATGTGAGTTGAACTATAATGAAATATGATTTGTCAATTTGAAAGAAACCGAAGGTGATAATTAGCCTTAATGTTGTGGATATGACCTAAAAGGATAAAGATAATAGTTTTAGTGTAAAAGAAACATATTAGACTTAATTGACATGTAATTATGCATATGATGCAGAAATTAGGGTTTGTGAACTAAAAGAGCATTAAAAGTGATAAATGCATAGTGAAGGCTAAAACCCTAATAACACCCTAGAGTTGTCTTAGAAATCATAAGGTGGAATCCAAGTTGATCTTGTGGATGTTTGAATAAAACAATGACACTTGAATGTTTTGCATTATTTTCAGGATATTGTTGATTGCCTGTTAATTGTGTTGAATGTTAATGCATGGACATCAAGTTACTATGGATCAGGTATGTGGTTACGATTATGAATAACCGCTTTAGGTTTTCCGATGGATTCCCGGATGTTTAATCGCGTTGAATGCAACTAAACTGTTGAATGTTTATTTCTTTCATGCAAAGTATAAAGCGACTATGACTATCACATAATGTATATGCCTTCTAGCTCAAACCTTGATCCCCTCTGTGTCGTAATGGTTGACCTGATAAAAGACTACCTAGAGGGTAGGTACATCAGGTCATGAATGACTTTGACTACCTAGAGGGTAGGGTCATGAATGACTTTAACTGCCTAGAGGGTAGGGTCATGAATGACTTTAACTGCCTAGAGGGTAGGGTCATGAATGACTTTGGCTGCCTAGAGGGCAGGTCCATCAAGTCACCTTATAGAGGTACCATGTAAGTCCTAAAGGGACAACACAGAGTTGTGAAAAGATGGATTGAGTAGTTTGGCTTAAAACGTAATCTTGGTTGTTAAATGATTAATTGAATGATTACATGGTTATCATAGTTGCATGATTATCTGTTTCCCCCACATACCAGCTACGGCTGACCGACGTTTTGTTTGTCGGCGTTTTAGGTACAATGAAAAGAACAAACAGTAAAGTGGCACATGTGATACTAAATGAGAATTAAAGTGCAAAGGAGGATTAGATAGCTTAGTATCGGTATGGATAGAAGAATAGAGATCTAAGTTTTCAAAAGGTATGTAAAGAAAAATTTTATTACCATTTTCAGTATAGTCTGTTAGAATTTAATAATTGTTTATGGTTATATGTCGAACCTTTGATCCGGGATTAATGGGTGCGGCTCAACCTCTCGGTCTCCCTTAATTGGGGGTTATCGGAAGGTGGGGTCGTAACACACAGTGATTTAGACCCCCATCAGCCACCAGTGTGTGGTAGAGGGGAAGAAGATTACCGATGGCAGATTGGGGCCACCAGGATTCAAGAGCTAGAACTATGTGCAAATACCCCCTAAACCAATCAGAGGCACTAGTAAGGACCGAGGAGGAGACCGTGACTCTCTTTTCAGGGATCTACTGACGGAGGGTTTGGAGACGAGATGATCTATGGGCAGAGTAGATCTGAAGCCTTGTTGCTTCATACCTAGGGGACTCCGTGGAGAGATAGGCATAGTCAGAAGAGATCTAGGAGTAGCAAAGAGTGATCAATTTTCTCGCCGGGGACCTTCACCACGGCGACATCTCATGCTCGCCAGAAAAGAGTCCCACGGACTCCGCGTTATAGAAGACGTGTGCAGAAGCAAGAAAGGAGGTCAGACCCGGTTCACAAACAAAGAACCCAATAAAGTCTCCCAGTTCAGGGCAAACCCGAAAGTGAGCCTTCCCTTTCCCTGGGTGAGACGTGGCGGTTATCCATAACCTAGGGAAAGCAAATCTGACAGCTGACATTATTCCCAAGGAGGTAATTAGTCAATTATTTCCAAAACATATCTAGTTCTTAGAAATACAATAGAAAATAGAACCCTTAGCCAATAAATCCCCACAAAATTTCCCAGGATTTGGAAAAATATCCTCTTTATTACTGGACCCCTATATCAGCCCCTTAAATAACTTTGAATGATGATAATTAATTTAGAGTACAAAGCTCCTTTTTAAGGTTCATTAAATGAAATAAATAGCATCCAAGTGATATTAATTCTAAAAAAATGCGGGAGAACCATAATAACACCAAAAACCCATTTGTGAATTCTAGTTTGGGTTTTATTGATCTATATTAGATCTTTTCTCATTAATGCCTAAATTACATGTTTTAACCTCATTTTAATTATAGAAAATAGATAAGCATCAGAAAATATGAAAATTTACCCAAAAACTTATAATAACATCAAGGTCAGTATAAAAATACCCGACACATGTATTAGAAAAGTGGAACCTAGGTTTGGGTAAACCCTAATATGGACCTAAATAACCAAGACTAATGATGTTCATTTATTAATGATGGTTAATTCCTATTAATCAGGTGATGACTAGAGTAGTATATGAACTTGGATGTATAAGAAATCTCTAAACTCAGGTATGTAGGTTTTATTAAGTATAAGACTAGTTTTCATGAATGCATAATGATATGATGTACTTTAGATGCTTGTATTTCATATAAATTCTTGGATGCATATTAGTAGTATATGCTTTGCCAAACATAAAAGAACATAAAAGAGAATATGGATGGATTGTATATACTAAGTGTTACATTCTCTCTCCCTCCCTCTCTAAATATAAGGTCGGCACAACCCCATAGCCCAAGGGGCGGGGATCCTCATAGCCCAAGGGGTGAGGAAATGTGAGGTGTGACACCACTTAGTAGTACAATCACATCAAAAGACTTCTAAAATATGTGTTTACCCAATTATTGCATTTAATAATGTTTTCTTTTACTTTATTTCTTCAAATATTTCATTATTCAAGTTACTATATAAGTATTTCACTCACATACACAACTTTTATTGATTCATCTGTTTCACGTATTTTCTAGGTTTAGAGCTAACATGGGAGAAAAGATGTGAGTGAGCAGTTGTACATGTTTACTGATTGTTTTAAGATCCTATCATGTTAGACTTGTATAAATATCCTTTCAACATGTAATTTTTAAGCCATGTTGTTTAATTCATTGTGTAACATATACATGTTGAATGTTGAGAATGTATAGTGTATGCATTATGTCTATATTTTTACGTTCATGTATGTGTATTATGCTTCCGCATCTCTCCCTCTAAAACAGTTAGCTAACTTTTTCAGGTTTGTCCTCTCAGGACTTCTAAGCCTAGAGATGCAAGAATCTGTAGATGTTACAAGGTTGGCCAAAAATCATGGGGCACATAGGATCTTCATTGACGTCGATGATGATTATGTACCAAGGGATGAAGACATTTCCACTTCGAATAGGGACGTCTTCAACTACACAAACCGGCTTGGTGTAAGAGTTATCAGATTACTAGATCCTCATATTCAAGGGGACTATGTCTGTGAGTTCCAATCAGATTACTTGATAATGTGGCACGAGACTTATGCTTGCACCTAAGTCAGTCAGGCCATATCTTACTGGAGTGTCTGTTATAAAAAACAAAATACTGAAAGCTCTGAGATCTTTCTATTTATTTGGTATAGTTTATCAGAAAAAGGTTGTGGCCATCTTGTCCAATCACATATTTCCTATATCTCCTCTTTTTCTCACCATTGTGATAATACCTTTTAGAAATTTGACATATGTTGGCAATTCATTAATGGCATAGAGGAGAGGGATGTACATGTGTATCTTATTCACTGTTTCTAGCCATGTGTATCTTTTCTTGAGCCATCTTTATTAAATCTATGG
This sequence comes from Alisma plantago-aquatica, assembly GCA_963693085.1. Lineage (NCBI taxonomy): Eukaryota > Viridiplantae > Streptophyta > Magnoliopsida > Alismatales > Alismataceae > Alisma > Alisma plantago-aquatica. The sequence continues at coordinate 445,471,915 of OY856412.1, read as the reverse complement.
GCAAAAGGTGCTCCAAATGAGATGTTGGAAGTCCCTATAGAGTGGAAGGACTTAGTCATTCCTCATGATTTGCTAGTTGTAGGAATGCCCCCTTCTTTAAGATTTGTCGAGCCATCATCTTCTTCAACTGTTGGTGGAACTGTACATGGTACATTCGAGGTGGTACCAGACCAGAGTGTTATCATCCTTGCAATTTTGTTCTTTGGGTTTTATTTAGTGCTAGAGGAAAACTATCCAATTGGGTTCTTAATTGATGTCACTTTGGAGACTAGTTGTAGGTCCATCATTCTAATGTGTTGTTTCAAGTCACTAATTTGAGTGTTCACATTCACCAATTGTGATTTCATGTTGTACATAATGTTACTATTTCTCACAATACACTCCCCCAATCTATCGGTAAGGGTGGTTAATTGGTTTATCGAGTTCTGGTGTTGTTGGAATAGGCTTCCCCTAGGCAGTTTATTGAAATTTCCTTGTTGTTGTAATGTTTTATTTTGTGGAAATTCTAGGGGGTTACCTCTCCCTATGTCTTGTCCTCTACCCATCGGTTGAGAAGGTTGGTTCAGATGGTATGAATTCTCTACCGTAGGGGTATTTCCATTCAAGAAACCTGGGTGGTTAGGACTTTTGTAGCTTACATAAGATACATTTTCCACAGGGGTCATCTATGGTCTTCTCATTAGTGAGTGTATATGTAGTGATCGATTCTCTATCCACCCTCTCCACAAGTAACACATTTCATGATTTCTTCATTGTGATATCTAGAGATGGCTTCTTTAAGATTTCTCATATCTTTTTCCATTTTATCTAGATTGGAATTTAAATCTTCAAGCAACTTTGATTTAGAAGTAGTATTGAAGGGTGAAAAGGTGGTGTTGATGGCTGATGTGGTTCCAATAGATCCTCTATCATAATAATGTCCATCTTGTAGTGCATCCATATTATTAATCATTTTCCTATAAGTCTCAGAATCATGTTTCATGAAGTTGCTTCCTACCACTATATTGAGATATGTTCTTTCTGTCGAGGTGAGCCCTTCATAGAAGAAGGTTATAAGGAATCTTCGTCAAAGTTGTGATGTGGGAAATCTCGCAGGTACTATTGGTACCTTTCCCATGCTTTGTACAAGTTCTCCTTAGGATTTTGTTTAAAATCAGTGATTTTTTTCTTGCACCAAAGCATCTTTTCAACGAGTAAACAGTGTTCACAAAGGTTTCAGCTAGAAGTCACCAAGTGGTAACTCCCTTTACTAATAGATACCAAGCCAGAGCTTTGTCTTTTGGGGAAAGATGAAAACCCTTGAGGTAGATGATGTCTTGAGGGACCTTATATACTTTAAGGGTGTCACACAAGTTTTTGAAGGTGTCAATATGATGGTAGGGGTTTTATTTGATAAAATTTCCTCCAAAAATCTGGTGTTGAAGGATATTAAGGAGAATAAGATTTAGTTCAAAATTGGCCACTGGTATGCGTGAGATTACTATCGGTTTCTTGATATCATTAGAATGGGTCATGCAATGAACGGAGAGATGGATGCTTCTCTAGATCATGTCATGTGGTTGGTTGATTAACCATTGGATCATCAAAAAGATTCTTGATTTGTGGAAATTCATGAAAAAATTCCAGGATTGAAGGGAAAAGGGAAGTCGACTACCTGAAAGAAATCAAATGATTCAGAGTTATTGATTGGAAATATAAATGATACTAATGGTAGATGTGACGAAATGTAATTAGGGTGTGATTAAGTCTATTGCTAAACTTAAGAACAAAGACCAATTTAGAGTAAACTTCAAGTATTTAATCATAGTTTTATGCCTTATACCCCGAAAATGATGCCAAAAGTTGATCGGTCTTTTTTTTGGGTCAAAATATAAACACGATTTTCTAGTCAAATATATTGGACTTTAAAGTTATACCTGACTTCAAGTGACATCCACAACTAAATATGGAGTCATTGTAGTAATATGGGGTCAAACATAGGGATAAGGAAAACAACAAATTAAGAACATGAAATCTTGATTTAGTTTAGTCAAATCAAAAGGAATGAATATTCTAGTTAAGGAACAAATTAATTAAATTTAAAAAAAATCTAAATTATTGAAAGATCAAACAAAAAAAGATAATTGTGAAATAGTAAAAAGGGAACTTGGACTGGGTTTCACCAATCAAACTAGCCTCAACCATGAAAAAGCTTCTCTCCAATTTATATATGTTCTTTAAACATTGTGCAAACTGTCATAAAAGATATCTACTCCTTCCTTTTCTCAAGAACCAAGTATATTTCTATCCAAAGGCATATCTCGCTCGAAATGATAACAAAAAGATCAAGAACAATCATATGACTCTTTGTTATAGTAAATCATCAAGCTCATGTCTTGTTACTAATCCATACTCTAGATCTCAATGAACTCACTCTCTCAAATAGACCGAGTTCAAATATCACAAGAAGGCAGATAATCAAACAAGCACTGCTTAAAATAGGAATATAGATACAAAATTGTAAGAACACATGTATTAAAAAGAGGAAGGAAAGATTACATGGTTAGGAGGACTCGACGGCTACTCCAAACTGAAGTTATGATTTTAGCCACTCGTTATGTAAGAAAGAAACATATTACAACTTTAGTTCTCAAATGAAAATTATGAAATAACAAGAAAAGTAGGGGAGAATTTGATACAAGGGTAGATCAAAGACAGATGTTGGTCTACCCACCTTCGGCGGAATCTGACTAGGAGATCGATTGATGAGAGGTGTCAATACATATCTCAATCAACCTTGAAGAGGTCAATCGTCTCCATTTCTTTTGTTGGTGGATCCTGATCAAGACCGGTCTGTGACTTGATTGTGGAAGTAACTGGTGGCAAGTCTAGATGTTAATGGGCCTTTCTAGGTTGATGGATTTATCTTGATCAACCATTCAAAACTTGGTCTTGGTCTCTACAACAACCCTTCAACATGTTCCTAGAAAAACAAGATATCTTGAAAATACCCCTTTGGGATTTATTTATAGTGTTTTGACCTACACCTTGTCCATTTGTTATTGGTCAATGTGGTGCTGACCCTTGGGCTTCTGGTCATCGACTTGGGGATCGATGATTTGGTGATTTTTCAAGCCTTTATCTTGATGGCTGCTCTGAAGACCATCCACCTTGTAGGTTAATGGTTGTGTTGAGAACCTAGTCTTGCTGGTCATCGATCTTGAGGTCAATGTTATGCTTTTCAAGGCTTCATATCGACGAGTCTTTGTCAAACTTGGATTTATCTTTCTAAGTATTGAGCTAGGATCCATCATTCTTAGTGTCAATGGTTCTCTATATCGATCTCTTGATCATGGTTCAATTATCGACCTAAGAGGTCATTGGAAAATATGTGACACTTCGTCACTCTAAATGAGATTACTCAAAACATAAAACATGATAAACTACTAACTCATCACATATCCATAAAAGCGGAAGAATTAAAACCAGTTTCAAAATCATAAACATTATCCATAAAAGTGGAAGAATTAAAACCAGTTTCAAAATCATAAACAAGTTCTGAAACATTTACACAACGGTCCATCTTTTCCATTCTCATATACCATAACAAGTATTTACATTTGTATCTAGTGGTCTCAACCACAACCTGTAAACAAAAGAGATACTTTCATATGTACAAGCCATATATTACAAACTCTGGCATACTGACAAAAACTCGTGTCGATATAGGTTTATCATATATAAAATACTTCCCATACCCCGACCTGAGAGTACAATGATGACATTATGACTCTACTACTAATAACTACAGCTGTCGAAACTTCTGATTCTATTGATCACCAGGCTTCTGTTCTTCTCCAAAATGATCATGACCATGTTATCGACGACCACCTAAAAAGAAGTGGTGAACCACAGGTGAGACCCATGTCCCAGTGAGAGATATAACTCTCTCTAATAGATATTGATTACATTAGATTAATTAATAGTAAATGATTGAACAGATTGAGTATTGAATAAGCAATTGAACAAATTGTACAGTTTAAGCATTCTAATCAGTTAAACAGATGCATTTTTAAACAAAGTATAATTTTTAGAGTATATACAGGAAATAGATAAATGTATTTATTCTATCTATGATTACTCATATTTCATAAGATTGTTACATACAACAATTGTGTAGTATAAAATCAAGGCAGGGGCTACTCAACCAATGTGAACATATTTAACCTTACCAGATATACTGCACGACTTGTATTACATATTTTATTATGTCCTGGGGAGCTTGAGTTGTACCGCCCAAAGTCCAACTGAACACTGCAAAGTGCTATTTAGTTCTGTATAAGATCTAGGAGTGTCATTATCCTAAGATCTCTCCTTCTTGGTCAGTACAAGTAAAAAAGGTAGTGACATATCAGTCCAACTACCACTACAACGACATATGGTCAAGCTACAAATAACTAGTCCACCCTTGGTACAAGTGAGGTCACTAGACTATAGGATATGCAAGCAAAATCCTACCACCTGAGACACAGTCGTAGCGTAGTCACTCACATCATATATTACAATTATCTGAGGCATGACCGTAGCCATCCTCCATAATCTGCATTTAAGGATGTCAATGATATTCACTCACTTGAACCCCACATACTCAACATGTTATGTAGGCACTCTGAGTTTCCCTTAGGAATCATTTCACCATCTAGCAAGTTTTGATGTTGAAGATGGTTCTACGGCACATGGCACTACATGATTAGGGTTACACTTGATTTGTTACTGCCAATTTGGTGAATTAAGACTTCATCATACAAATGTACATACAAACCCTAATTCATTTCTATCAAGTGTATAAGTATTGCAACTTTAGAAATTATAAAACATATGAGGTATATACTCTTAATCACATTGCCACATTATACTTATTCATTACCAATCATGGGATCACACTTGTCATCATACCATTACCAGGGACAATTTATTATCACAAGTTACAGGGTTCCAATCGTTATTGTACCATGAAGAGGATTATACCTCCATTAGGGCTCAACCCTGCCCAAAGGTCTTAAAGACCATCAGATCAATCCCTTTCAGATCATCATTATTTTTCAATGCCTTAGAACATGGCTCAATAGATCATCAATCACACATGTGACATATGAGATTAATATAACCAGGAACAATGATGTTTAACTAGCATCATATTAGGGTTTGATAATAAGAAGAGAGTATTTCATTGTCATATTAAATCATTTAAGAGGGATAATTGAAATCAATCACCATCACTTAGTTACATTAGGGTTAATTGTAACAAGCTCTATCACATTACAGTTAAACATCTACTTATTATGATGATTTATGAAATATATTCATACGAGGGCAAAGGTAAGACTAAAACTAAAGGCATTGAACCATCGAGAATTCTCATAATTAGAACCAACATATTATACTATAGGATCCATTCCAATCCAATGAAGGTTGAAGCATCCAATCTCAACCAATGGATCATGTTCATCATTTAAAACCTTAAATCAGAGTGTAGGTCTAACCCTTGAATCATATAATCAAAGAAACTATTGGTTTAGGGCTTAAATGAAGAAACAATTCAAAACCTTGACTCATCGTTGGTTGTGGTAACCTATTCCACCATTGCTTGTGACACATCATGTCACCATAAGTTGATAGGGTCAGCACTACCATCATTTATCACCATCAGTTGTTGAGCTAATGTCACCATCAGTTTATGCCAACTTAGGGTACTTAAACCATTAATTATTGAGCTTCCAAAAGATCTTAAACTGACCTAAGGGGTGAACATTGGTTGACACCATTGGTTGTCATCATTGGTCATCACCATCGGTTTTCATGAAGATAACTCCATTGGTTGTCACAAAAGTATGACCATCGGTCCATGTATAAAGATGAAAACAACTTAGAAACCTATGCATATACCATCATTTTGATAGGTTCTTAACACCATCGATTGCGATATACCAACCTGATCTAAGTCTTCCTCTACCTTAGGAAGAACATGCACATAATTTCAAGTTCATTTATAGCTGCAAACTAAGCAAGGAACACCATAAAAATCGAAACCCCAAGCAAATATAGTTCCTAAGTGCTTAGATCTTCGTTTTAGAGCAAGAACATGAGTAGGCAAGCTTGTAGTAAGCAATAAAATTGAAGATGGTTATAAAACTCGCCTCTAGAAAGAAGTTATGATCCTAAACATCAAGAAAAATTGAGTAAGGAGGGTAGAAAACCCTAGCTATAGGTCTGAACTCGGCCATCTAGATCCTTTTTCCACAAGAAAAGCAAACCCTAGATAGAAGGAGCAAGAAAGGTAGATTCTTTAAGCTTTAGAGAAAGATTTACCATGGAAAACCATGGTTCCATCCAGGAAGAAGGCAGGAGGAAGAAGAAAAGTAAAATAAACTAAGGAAAGAAGGAGATACTTACTCATTTAGGTCAAGATCACCAAAAGGAAACGTTATAAATCCTAGATGAGGGTAGATCTGAGCCCTAGAAGCTCTAGCAAGAAGATTGTTTGTCTTCTTCTACCTTGGGCACCCTGTTTGCCACCATGAAGGGTAAGAAGAATGTTTGGAGAGAAAAGAAGAGATAGGGAACTAAAGGTTTGGTTTGGGTTCTTAAGGATAGGCATATAAAGTTTAAGGATAAGGGAGAGAAGAAGCTTGAGGTGTCCTAGTAGCTCTCCATGTGTCGATGGCTAAGAGCTTCCACAGCCATGCAAGCAGAAGATCCACTGCTCATGGAGACCAACTTGGCCATCGGTTGGTGGCTTTCTAGACCAACCAACAACCTCCAAGCAAAGGAACCATAAGTTCTTTGGTCCCTTAGTCACTTAAGTGGTGAACCATCGGTTGATCACCTCTTTTAAGTGAACCACCATTCCAAGTGAACCAAAACCAGAAAACCATCAACATAAGACCTTATAGGATAAAAATTAGTTGTCACCACATGTTTGTGACCATCAAATGTCAACCAAACTTGGGGACCATCGCTTGATGGCTCCTAAATATAGCTCATCCATGAAGGGGTAAACCCTAATTCACCATTGAAGAGAATCACCACCAAACCAAGGTACAACTAAGTGCCCCATCACTCAAAAAGCTACAGTATGATAATAAACCATCTAAGGATCATAATGCATGTGGGAGTTTGCAATTAAAACCTCAGATTTTGGTAAATTGCATAAAAGTCCAAAATGTGCATAAAATTGCATAACTTGCTCAAATAGTGTCCAAATTTGGACAAAACTTGAAACTTAAGCTTCTCACATGATTTTAAAACACCCAAAAGGGTTAAATTAAGGTTTTAAGAACTCAATTATTGTAATTAAGCATGTTCAACACTTTAAGCAAGGCCAGGGGTCTTACACAATCATTCCTTATTGAGATCAACATCTTTGTCATGAGTGATGATCAATTTTGGAGGTTGACAGGTAGGCGTCGATCTTCATGAATTTGTCTTCATTATATACATGTAGTTGGTAAATAAGTGTAAAATCAAGGAATTTGTGATCCATGATCCCTTAATCAGATGATTCTATATTGTGAAAAGTTATGAAATATGCATAAAAACTGATGTTATTAAGTGGCCGCTGAAAGATTTTGGAAATAATTATCAAACATAGAAAGAGAGATTATACCTTTACAAAATGGAACCTCAAACTCTTTTAGACATGTTAGATAATATTTAAAGTCATTATTTGTGAAAAAATAGTCAAGTTATATAGTCAATTGAGACTACTTTCTACTTCTTCCAGATGGTCATTCATGGACATACCAATCATGCTTTACCAGAGGACTACATTCACTTAGGTGAGACAATAAGCACAAAATGAAGTGGTGTTTTGCATGTGATTTGTGTGTAGTGTCATGATTATGTCGGGATGCCTACCACTTTGATAACAACAAAGCATCACATAATGGTAAATCCAAAGTTCAACCCTTACTTCAAGGTACCAATGCAAAAATGTGTTACTTCCACATCATACCACTATTTGGTAATGAAATCACTACTACTTTGTTTTAGGATGCCATTGGAGCAATAAGGGACACACAATCTTGTGTTGGTTCAGATGATAAGAAAATCCAGTTTCACAACAAGTAAGGGGTTGTCTCACTAAAAGTCATGGTTGTTGTAAGCTTCAACATGGAGTTCTAATACATTCTATCTAGATGGGAGTGTTTTGCAAAAAATATGAGGATCCACCCATCAACAACAATTATAAAAGCAGTGAGTGGTAAGTGTTACCTAGTTTATATAGGATATGCTAACACGGAGACATTTTTTGCCTCATTTTGCTACACTGCGTATCACTTAGTTGGCTACAAAGGCAACATACATGCATACAACAACAAGGAGTTGTTCACCAATGCCATTGACAATTAAGGAATGTTGTTGAGAGAACATTTGGTATGTTGTAAAGGAGGTTTTATTGTTTGAAGAAAGATGTGACATAATCCATGAAGACACAATGTCATATAATACTGACATATTGTATCTTCCACAACTTCATACAACACCGATGTGATGGTGATGTTATGATGAAGGAGAATGAGGAATACACATGATATCACAGTCCCAAACCATGAGAGGAATTTCACTCACTACACCAAACAACCCAAGATGGAGTCCGGGCAGGTGGTGTACTACATGAAGACATAGAGAATCTACTTTGGGAAATATATTGACTTGTATATGTAGTTTTAATATATGCATACCTGTGATCAATATCCATTGTTTGGTAAGATCATTAAGTAATATGCATTATTGGAAAATATGACATTACATCATGTGCTAGATCATGTATAACTTAAAATTTCCAAAGGAATATATTTTGATAGTGATATATGTGGTTGGAATAATTGTATGATATGATTTGTGTTATAAATAAATTTTTCAGCAATGGATAATGAGATGCCTTCATGTCAATGTGGCCTCCCCTGTAGTATGAGTTTACATGGAAGCAAATATGCCACTAAAGGACAATTTGAATACAACAACCTCCCATAGGCCTTATTATACGTGTGGGATAGGTCTCACTCAAAATACTTGTTGTATGATGTTGGATGCCTACTGCATCGAGCGGGACATGGCCTTTCTACATGTAACTAGGTAAGCAATGATAACACAACTTGCATTTGCACACAAAAAACTCAAGAATGGTCTACTTCTTTTGACTTTGTGTGTTCTACAAGATCAAACACCCATAGTCTAATAGAAAAAGTGATAATGTAAGGAGAAGATATGATTATCTACGTGAACAACTACACCTCCCAATAGATAGTGCCTCTCAATGAATGAGCAAGTATGGAGTACCTCATAGTTGTACTCTAATTCATTTTGAGTGAACAATCTCTTCAGTTGTTGGTTTTGAAATCACTTTTATTAACAAATTCATGAATTCATAAACTAGATTTTGAGAAATAAATTAGGTTTATTATGAAGTGTACTTTGTCAAAGTTCAATGGATAGTTCTAAAGTTTAGAGTGGTATATGTGGTAATGTGTTCGGATTACATATGAACACCAAATATGCACAGTTGTATGACTTCATAATTCTCAGTGAAAGACCATGTGAAATGAAATACAATGACAATAATATAAGTGCATTAATATCCAAATTGTGTATCTTATCACTAAGACAAAACAACAACCTTATAGGGTAAATATCGATGCCAATACTTTCACTGAATAGTCGATATCCCACCAACACTTTAATTTCTACAGGAAGAGATTAAGTTACTAAATGACAAATGCAATTTAATTAGTATGGGATCAGGCAACAAACTTAAAGGACATTCTTAAAATCAATCATGATGCTGAAGATGTTGATAGATCCTATCAGTATGACTAAGGTGAACTATACATTGCAATGAATAAGTTACAGGAGACCAATCATAATCTTGAAACTCCTCCCTATGTTTATGTCAACGACTATTGCATTTCTCTAAATATTAGAAAAAATTTTATTCATGCTTATGAACTATGTAGTTACTTTTAGTCAGAAGTATATTATTAGTTGGTTGCATATTATGTCTGTATGTTTACATCTTATTCAAGGTTTAGATGTCAATAGGGTCACCAAGACTGGGATTTGTTAGGATAATTTGAATTTTTATTGGATTTGTACTTATTGACAATTTCAAATATGCAATTATTTTGAGCAAATAGATATTAATTACTTACATCAATATTTGTCAAACTACTTTGTAGTTGTTTCACACTAAAATGAATTACCTTCAACGGAATGATGAGGATGATGCGGCAATAGACACTATATTAGGATGTCAATACTATTTAGGCAGAATACGAGGCCATTTAACATGTCAAGCGGATGTCAATACTATTTAGGCAAAATGCAAGGCCATTCAACATGTCAAGCTTGACGGGATGCTCTTCTTGATTTCCATACATCAACTTGGAGGTTTGATGTGTCCATAACCACATTTAAAATGATGCAAAAAGTTTTAAAACATGTGGGAACAATTCCACACATCTTCTGGACCAATCCTCACACTTACATGGTAGGTCTACAACAATACCCTCATCAAGTTGGAAGCTCTCAACCAATGCAACAATTGTACCTGACATAGTTACTAAATTGAACAATGTTAAGTGCAACACCGATATTGATGGAGGCATTCATGGTAGTGACAATAAATGAAGGTCTCAATTATCACTATCCAAATGATGTACTAAACATATGTGCTATGACAACAACAATACATTCTATTTTGTGATTGTTCTTTGTTGTACTTTATTTCATAGTTGGTCAATTATTTTTGAGTTTCAATTGTGATGTAATATAATCTTATTAACATTTGAACAGTATTAGATTGATCTGTAATATCATTTTCTGTGTGTTGCCATTTTTCGCTTGTGTTTTTTGGTTGTTATCAACATTGACATAGGTTTGTCTCATAAGCGTGACTCGAGTACAAACAATGGTAGAATTTCCATTGTGTATGAAATCAACAATATTTGGGCTAAATGTTATGCAAATTGTAGTCCTAACCCGATTAATCGTACATATTGTGATAGTTGTTATTGAACTAAAAACATCCTATCATTTTGAAAAGTGGCCTTGTCAAGCGTGTGGCATTATATTATTGGTAAAAATGACTTACGAAACACGAATATTATAATAGATACATCCCAAACAACACACATTTCATAATTGAATATATGAATTAATATATGCATTCATGCAAAACATTACCAATATTGATTTATAATTTACACATGAATATAAAAATTCTAAACTATTACAAATATAAATTTTATATATTTTTTACTTCAATAAATGCCAATTAAACTTTATGACCAAATCTTGGCATACGATACAGAACATAGTGAGATTACAACTTTTGCAATCCAAATAGATCCCGATTAAAAGTAGACTAGAACCAGACCGAGTTGTCAAACAAAGTGAAACTTAATTCAAATCAAACTAATCTGGGCTAATTTAGTTTAACAACAGAATCTCAATCCTGTCCTAGACATGGTCTAAATGCCATCCAGTCTAATCTAGCCGTTTGTCAAAGGGTAGGCCTTTTCATTTTTAGAGTAGGCATTTCAAGTGTCACGACATATTACTACCGAGGGAGTGTCTAGTCTTGCTTCCGAGCTACTAGGCACTCCCTCTTTATCCTTTAGGGTATTATTATGTATATATTAGTTTGTAAAGACAATTCTCCCTTTCTGGTTTGCTGTGGATGGACATTGATGTGATTTTATTATTTTGTCAAGACGCCACTATATTGATTCGTTGTTTTGATATTATTTATTGTCTTCTGAATATCCATTTTTTGTTTGTTGAGGATGAGCTTCGATGGTTGTACCATGACGATTTTTTTGGTTGGGACACAAAATAAATAAGTTTTTTTGCACCTAGATCCGGGTCGATAATATAGTTACGGATCAGAAAGCATATGATAGACGCATCCTTTTATATTTATAGAGTAGTATAAACAACAAGTCACTAAATAATTTATTTTGAGTCTGGTCGAAGATTGTATGTCTAGCTTAAGATTAAATTCAGGTAATATTTTATTGATTCAGACTAACAATATATTTTCCGAGACCTCTTTGACCTGGATAATCAAGAAATTAATGTATTTCTTATACCCTATAAATGAAGACCAATGTGGTGGCTCATTCCGAGCTACTTGCTCGATATCTGGCCACCCACTCTTTTTCTTCTTCTTTTTATTTGGTTTGATTGTATTTGCAACATATATATCTTTGAGCTCGCCTATTTTCTTTTTAAAGTTTGTGTTTATGTAGGCATATTTATCTATTCAACATGTCTATTTGCCTGAATAACATTTTTCATCTCTAAAAATAGCTATCTTCCACCTGAGTGAACCCCTTTTATCAAAAAAAATCAAACAACTTTTTAATTTCATAATATTATTGGTAACTTTATAATTTTTGTCAACTCCAATTTTTTCAATGGTGCAATCTATGTGTTTATCTTTTCTATCCAGAACATGTTGGCAAGTTAATCTGGCTGATTGTCTTTTATAGACACTCTTCATAATCTTGAGTAGAATGCTTCTGATTTCATTTTGTCCACTAATCAAATAGAATCAATTTATAATTTTGCCAAGTCAATTTTACAGTAGTGCAATCAGTGTCATTTGACTTTTTTGTCCGGATATGTTGGCAAGTTAATCGGGTCGATTGTCTTTTATTGCCGCTCGTTATAATCTTGAGCATTATGCTATTCTTTTAAAAAATTGTACGCTAATCAAATAGAATCAATTTATAATTTTTACCAAATCCAAATTTCCAGCGGTGTGATAAGTATGTTTATTATTTTTGTACGAGAATGTTGGCAAATTAATCTGGTTGCTTGTCTTTTATAGACACTCTTTATTATCTTAAGCATTGCGCTATTTTTTCAAAAAATTTTATCCGCTAATCAAATAGAACAATTCAAGAATAAGTGGTAACCTTTATTTTTTGGCCAACATACTTCAACTAATTTTTTATTCTTTTTTGTAACACACTTTTTTTATCTACTGATCAAGAAGAATAAAACAAAAAGGTATTAATTTTTGTTGTTTGATTACTTTTTAATTGTTTTATAAAAGTGGAAACATAGGTTGGTGTTGGGCTATAAAAATAAGTTGGTTTAATACAACTAAATTCCATTAATATCAATTATGTTATTTTTTATCAACAACTGATCGAACATTTATTTTAGTAATAATTTTTAATAAATCATTAAGTGTTACCAAAATAGCTTAGTTATGCTAGTTACTTTTTATTTTTATCAACTATTACTGATGAATGTATATTCGTCATGAAATTCAATTATCACTTCGGGACCAATTCAACTCTATACATACTATTCCACTCAATATGAATCATAATGTACAAAACTACTTAGTTGATTCGATTATCAAGGTTTTAACTAAATATTGTTCATTTAATACAAGTTTTGACAAAGCTGAACAAGTAGTCAAGGTCCACCTTCATCTCTGGCTCTGATAGAAATCTAACCAAACAATTTCACCCATGCGGTCTCAAGACGATTTGAGCCCATGCAGTCTCAAGACCGTTTGAGTCCATGCGGTCTCAAGACCGTTTGAGCAGTAGAGACCGATTGGAGGCATCACTCATCCGTAAGGGATCGACTAGTGCATGAACTCAAGGTCGCGAAGTAGAGTCCTAACCACAGCCGTGGTGGTCCAAAATGGTCGTGGTCTGCTGCCATCACCACGACCGCGTGATGCGGCCACGACTGTGGTGGATCAGCCCCAATGCCTGACCTCTCACTCGCCATGCCCGTGCGAGGCAGCACGGCCGTGTGGTAGCCACCTCACCACGACTGTGGTGTCATGCCACGGCCATGGCACAATGCCATCAGAGCCCGATTTCTCACCCACCACACCCGTGCAAGGCGGCACGGCCGTGGTACATCAGCTTTACCACGACCGTGGTGCCTAACCACGGTCGTGGTGTGTCGTCTTCAACCTCCGACCAGCACACATTTGTAGCCCCTGAGCAAGATCGATTGGAGGCAGTTCATATACTGAATGAGGCTGCCCCGAGGCCATCACACCTACAGATGAAGGTCGAAGATCATTTGTAGATCGGAAGGCTTCTAGATCGGGTTGACCTAGCTGGTGACGAATTTGTCTACTATTCGAATCAATTGCAGAAAACCAAACGATCTGTCCAAGACCGTTTGCCCTTCTTTGACGCGAGACCGTTTGGCCCCTGTGCGGGTTTCAGATTGTTGAATCAGCCATCTCCAAGACCGTTCGAGTTGGGATGGAGCATTGACCATTTGTAGCTGCTGAAGACCGTTTGCCCCTTTTTCCAGACCATTTGCTAGAAAACAGTTTACAAACCGTTTGCCCCTATCTACAGACCGTTTGCCCAATTCTATGAGACCGTTTTGTCTCATGCGTTCTCCAAATCGTGAGAGCAAAGGTCATCAAAGACCGTTTGGCTGAAGCGTTGACCGTTTGATCTCATACGCTTTCCAAACCGTTTGCTTCTCAAGACCGTTTGGTCTTATACAGTTTACAGACTGTTTGCTAAAGTTATGCAAGATCGTTTGGTCAGTTTCTACAGATCGTTTGGGCTAAATCAAACGAAACCATTTGGGGTCAGTCCTGTGCCTATAAATAGGACCTCAAGGGTCCTCACTTGGACATCGGTTCCGGGACGCCGACAGGCTGCCTGTACACAGGTCCGATCCAAAACTAGTCCAGTCCACGCCAGTTTCATTTCACCTACTGTCCGTGTTGCAACCAAGGAGGAGGAGGAGAGAAGGAAGACAGAGCGAGGGAGACTGTCTGGTCTGTCTTGGCAACTCCCGTTCGCATCCAGGTCTACTCCGACACGACGTAGGAGGCCGTATCTTCTCCACCGAGCTGCGACTACCTTCTGCACTGAGTTTATGGCGGATTTCTCTCTCTCTATCTCATCCTTCTTATTTCTCGCTTCATGAGTGAGTAGTACCTTTTCGCTGGGGTGCGGGGACTAGCCCCGCTGCCCATGCAAACATGTTATATTGTTAAACTTTCCATGGCAATGTATATAACTCTTCATTTCATTGTTAACCGTTATGTTTGTAGTTTGATTAATTGCTTACTCTCATCTTTGTTCTTCCTATGTTGTGAGAACATCTATATGTAGGATTGAATGTCGTTTAACAAGTTGACTCCCAAACTAGAAATAGAATGGGATTCCTTGAGGTTGTAAGTGTATGATCCGCGAGGGGATGAGCCATCTAGCCTTCGGTGATGCTTTTGTGTACCTAACGCCTGTATAGGGGGCTCACAACCTTAGTTGGATTTTGTATCTTCTTGTTAATCATCAATGTTTGCTCGTATATTAACCACCTACTTGCTTATCGGTTAATGCGGCTGACTCCCAAACTAGAAATAGGATGGGATTTCATCGAGGTCGTAAGTGTATGATCTGCGATGGGACGAACCATCTAGCCTTCGGTGATGCTTCTGTGTGCCTAACGCCTGTATAGGGGGCCCACAACCTTCGTTGGATTTATGTATCCTCAGAGCCGTAAGTAAGTGATCCGGATGGTGACGAGAAATCTGATGCCTAAGGTGATGCTTACGTGAACCTAACGCCCGTATGGGGGTTTCTGCAGCAGCTCTATTTGGATAGTTATATCTAGCCTGGTTTGTTCGTGTTTGAATGTGTTTGCATGTGTAGTGGTGGTGAAACCCGATGCATCCCAGCGACTCCATACCATTAATCTAAATCCAACTTTAATTCAACTTTTACTTTCCTGCAATTAGTTTAATTAACCGCAAATCAACCAATCGTTTTAAATATTAGCCTTAACTTGAACCAGACTAGACTGACAAAGATTCTTAAAAATGTTGTCCTTTGGGTTCGATCCTTAACTATACTGTGATAAGACTCATCTACTTGCGGGTGGTATTATTGCACTTTGATTTTGGTAAAAGCTCGAGGATTTCAACCTTGAGTGAGTTTGTTAGTGTGTTCAAAATATCACGTCAAATTATGGCGCCATTGTCGGGGACAACGGAATCAGTCGGTCAGATCTAGTTCTTTTAAGACTAATCTAGGGTTTTTTCTTTTTCTTTTGAAACAATCAATCATCTACTTGAATTTGACTCTAATTTGTGGATCTCATTTTCAAAATCTTTTTTAATCCAGGTACATCCCAAGGAATAGTGTATGCACCGTTCAGACATCCCTGGACTCACAACGAGCTTTGATCTTGAGATAGACAAAACTTTCCATCGTCAGATCAAAGAGAATCAAGAAAGAATGGCTCAAGAAGAAGAGGTAGCCCGAAGGGTGGCTCAAGCCATCAATGCACAAAGAGAGACACTCATGCAAGAAGCCAGGGCTACGGTTCAGCAGGAAATCCTAGCAGCACAAGCACCAACGCAAGCAGTTGAATTACAAAAGGATCTTAGAGAGTTCTCAATCCCGAAAGCTATGAATGTTCATCATCCAGTGCAACCTTCTCCTATCAACGCTACAAATTTCAAGATTAGAGCACATTGGATCACCTTGCTTCAGAATAACCCTTTCTATGGCAAGCAAGGAGAAGATAGCCAAGAACATCTTTTGAGATTTATTGATCTATGTGCCATGACAAAACAAAATGGAGTCACAGATGATGCCATTCGACTCCGTCTCTTCAAGTATTCCCCTACTGATAGAGCCATAAGTTGGTACAATTCATTGCAAAGTGAAATACCCATCACCACCTGGGAACAACTCCAAAATGTGTTTCTGGAAAAGTTCTACCCTCCATCGCTTACTTATGAAATTAGAGGGCGAATAACAAATTTCACTCAAGTTCCTAGAGAAACCCTTGCTGAAGCTTGGGATAGATACAAAGAGCTTCTACGCAAGTGTCCACACCACGGGATTCCCAAGAATCAACTCATTGAGATATTCTATAGGGGTGTGGATGATGATATTAAGAGGTTTCTAGATTCCTCGTCTGGAGGAAGCTTCATGCGTCAAAGTTATGACAGCGCATGGAGAGTCGTCACCGTGGGAGCAGAAAATCAAGCCAATTGGGATAGATCTGTAGGTAAAGGAGTTTTGAAAGTAGCTACGACCGAGGCTACTCCCGAGTACAAGTCTATCACTAAAACCTTAAAGCTCTTAGTTGCCAAGCAAGAACATATTGAATCATCTCTTGCTGCTATTGGAAGAGGACGTTCACCTACTCGACAATCAGAACAAGTCAAGTCCACTTCCCTGTTCTGTGAAGCATGTAAAAGTACCGATCATTCCACTTTATCATGTAATGTTCTCTATGACGTTGTTCTGAGCAATGTAAGTGGCCAAGGAGATAATAGTCAGATGGAAAATCTTAATGCTATCAACACCATTCCTGGTCAAAGTTATTACAATCCAAATAAGAATAGGAATCATCCCAATTTTCAATATGGAAACCCCTCTGGAGCAGTAAACTCGCATCAATTTGGTTCAAACAATCAACCAAGAAGCCCGCCAGGATTCCAGTATAATCAACAACAAAATTTTGGGAATCAAGGAAATTTCAAGGGAAACTTTCAGAATAGGAACTACAATAATTATCAAAACAACTCTCAGTACCAGAATCTTAATCAACAACAAGGTCAGCAAGCAAGTCCAGTTTCTCCTGATGACAAGCTATTAGCCATTGAAAAGATGTTGCAAACTCAACAAACTATGATAGCCAGCCAACAAGCTCAGCAGAAGGCTATTGAATCTCAATTAGCTCAACTCACAGCTAGCAAAAAGCCACCTGCTGGAGTCTTCACTGGTCAACCCGAGAACAATCCTAAGCATCCTGAACAGTTGAAGGCAGTCCCCACCAGGTCAGGGAAAGACTATTCAGATCCCCCTGTAAAGACACCTATAATTATTACAGACAAGGATGAACCTATGATTGCCCAAGAATCAACAACACATGAGGCTCAATCAAAAGCTGATAAAATAGATAAGGGAAGTCCTGAGAAATCTACTGATGAAGAAACTAAAACACCAGAACCTGATATTCCTGTATATAAGCCTCGTGTACCCTTCCCATCTCATCTAAGGCAAACCAACCTTGATACTAGGTTCAATAAGTTTAAAGAAGCTATGAAGAAACTTCATGTTGACATACCCTTTTTGGATGCTCTAGCTGAGATACCAGCCTGGACTAAGTACCTAAAGTCACTCCTCACCAGGAAGTATATAACTAAAGAGTATGAGATGGTAAAACGGGCAACAACTACATCTGATATCATACTAAGCAAGATGCCCAAGAAACAAAAAGACCCGGGATCCTTTAGAATTTCATGTCACATTGGCGACTCATCATGCAAGAAAGGATTGGCAGATCTCGGTGCAAGCATCTCTATTATGCCGCTTAGCCTATGCAAAAGACTAGGGTTTGCAGAATTGCTTCCTACTGGTATGACTATACAGCTTGCAGACAATTCGATAAAACATCTGTTAGGAATCCTCGAAGATGTCCCGGTCAAGGTAGGCAAGGACACATATGTTCCATGCGACTTTGTCATTATGGATATAAAGGAAGACACCATATATCCTCTCATCTTTGGTCATCCATTCCTTGCCACTGCAAGAGCCCTAATTGATGTTGAATCTGGTACCTTACTGCTCAGATTAGGCAAAGAAACTCTCAAATTTAAGGTTTTTGAAAGTATGAGAAGACCGAGTATGCAAGAAGAAGTCTATCTGATTGACTGCATTGAAAAAATGTCACTTCTGACTCAAGAGCATCATGAATCAAATGATCCCTTGGAAATTGCTCTAACAAACCCATCAGTTGATGAACCAATCGACGAACGAGTAAAGGATTGCATCGAATCCCTCGACTTTGCTAAAGAAGATGTTGGAGCCAATAGTGAAGGACTCAAAGCTATGGAAACTACAGAAGAAACAAGCAAAAAACTAGAGGCTCCCGAAACGAAGCCTTTGCCAGAAGGACTGAAGTACGTATTTTTAGATGACCTAAAAATTTGTCCAGTCATTATAAATTCCGATCTAACAGCTGAACAAGAAGAGAAACTTCTGAAGGAATTGAGGGAAAGAAAGAAAGCCATTGGTTATAAAATGAGTGACCTCACTGGGGTCAGTCAAGCACTTTGTATGCATAAGATCCCTATGATGGAAGATCACAAGCCTACTATTGAGCATCAACGGAAGTTGAACCCAAATATGAAGGAAGTAGTCCGTAGCGAGGTCATTAAATTGCTTACAACTGGAATAATCTATCCGATATCCGATTTGCAATGGGTGAGCCCATTGCATGTAGTCCCGAAGAAAGGTGGAACAACTGTTATACGGAATGAAAACAATGAACTCATCCCCACTCGAACAGTCACAAGGTGGAGGATGTGCATAGATTATAGAAAATTGAACAAGGTAACTCGAAAAGATCATTTTCCAATGCCCTTCCTTGATCAAGTCCTAGAAAGGTTAGCTCATCAAGAATATTTCTATTATCTTGATGGTTACTCTGGATTCTATCAAAAACCCATACATCCAGATGACCAAGAGAAAACAACCTTTACCTGCCCATTTGGAACATACACGTTTAAAAGAATGTCGTTTGGTCTTTGTAATGCACCCACAACTTTCTAACGTTGCATGGCTGCCATATTCACTGGTCTTACTGAAACAATTATGGAGGTTTTCATGGATGATTTTTCTATTTATGGAGATTCATTCGATTCATGTTTAAAGCACCTCTCCCTGGTCCTCAAATGTTGTGAAGAAGCACATCTTGTGCTTAATTGGGAAAAATGCCATTTTATCGTAAGGGAAGGCATTGTCCTGGGCCATAGGGTCAGCAATAGAGGAATTGAAGTAGATAAAGCCAAGATTGAAGTGATTTCTAAACTAGCTATTCCCACAAATGTAAAAGAAGTTTGTGCTTTCCTAGGTCATGCCGGATTTTATAGAAGATTCATAAAGGATTTTTCCAAGATAACGAAGCCAATGACGAATCTATTACTAAAGGATACTGATTTCAATTTCAATGAAGAATGTGTCAAAAGCTTCAACACACTGAAGCAGGCCCTTACAACCACTCCCATCATTAGAGCTCCTGACTGGGACCATCCTTTTGAAATTATATGCGATGCCAGTGATTATGCTGTGGGTGCTGTTTTAGGGCAATATATAGAGAAGAAACACTATGTGATCTATTATGCATAAAAAACTCTCGATGAAGCCCAGAGGAATTATGCAACTACTGAGAAAGAACTTCTAGCAGTCGTGTATAACTTTGACAAATTTAGATCCTACCTAATTGGTTCGAAAGTTATTGTCTACACAGGCCACATTGCCATTCATTACCTTCTGGAAAAGAAAGATGCAAAAACCAGGTTGATTAGATGGATCATCCTATTACAAGAATTTGATTTAGAGATAAGAGACAAAAAGGGTAAAGAGAATTTTGTAGCAGACCACCTCAGCCGCATCCACACTCTGGATACTAAGAAGATTCCGATCAATGATTCTCTGCCAGATGATCAACTAATGAAGGCCTCAGAAGCTATACCATGGTACTCGGATTTTGTGAACTACCTTGCTACTGGCGTTATCCATCCTCAATGCAACGGGAATGCCCTAAAGAAGTTCATGCATGATGTGAAGCAATATCATTGGGATGAGCCATATCTTTTTAAACCAGGTGCCGATGGTCTGTATAGACGGTGTATCGCCGAAGAAGAGACTCAACTTATTTTGGAACAATGTCACTCAGGACCAGTGGGAGGACATATGAGCTCTAAAAAGACTACTTTAAAGGTTTTGCAATGCGGATTCTTCTGGCCAACCATATCCAAAGATTCCTACGATTTTGTCCTATCATGCGACAAATGTCAAAGAACAGGTAATATAACAAAGAGAGATAAGATGCCGCTGAATCTATGGAAAGAAGTAGAGATATTTGATGTTTGGGGGGGTGGACTACATGGGTCCATTCCCATCTTCTCATGGATTTTCATACATCCTAGTGGCGGTAAACTACGTCTCAAAATGGGTTGAAACCATACCAACCGTCACTAGTAATTCCAAACCCATCATCAAATTATTCAAAGATATTATTTTCCCCGTTTTGGAGTGCCACGAACCGTGATATCTGATGGAGGGTCCCACTTCCTTGAAAGAATCTTTGAAACATTACTAAGAAAATACGGTGTAACACATAAGGTAGCCTCGCCTTACCATCCACAAACAAGTGGACATGTAGAGGTCTCTAACCGTCAGCTAAAGGCTATTCTGGAAAAAACTGTAGGACGTAATCGAAAGGATTGGGCAACAAAAATCAACGATGCCTTATGGGCCTATCGAACTGCTTATGAAACTCCCATTGGGACTACACCTTTTTGATTAATATATGGAAAGGCTTGTCACCTGCAGTCGAACTGGAACATAAGGCATGGTGGGCAATTAAATAACTAAACTTTGATATGAAAGAAGCAGGTCAAGCCAGGATTCTGCAACTCCAAGAGCTGGATGAACTCAAGATGACAGCTTATGAGAATGCACAAATCTACAAAGAACGCACAAAACTTTGGCACGATGGACATCTAAAAAGAAAAGACATACAAGTGGGAGACCAAGTTCTTCTATTCAACTCAAGGTTGAAGTTATTCCTGGGAAAACTCCGCTCACGGTGGTCTGGACCGTATATCGTCAAGAGCATCTCCCAACATGGTGCCTTCTCATTATGGAGTGAAAAGTCAGGTGAATTTGTAACAAATGGTCACCACTAAAAGAGATATTTCACCTCAACTGACATAGGCACTAAAGCAATGCTGGAACTCACCAATCCAAAGGTTCAACCGTGAAGCTAAAGGATCCAGTTGAGCCATCGACATAAAACAACGACACTCGTCAGGAGGCAACCCGATCAATAAATTTGTTTTACTTTTCTTTTCAAATTAGAATATTTATTAAATTTTGTTTTTACATTCTAGTTAATTCTTCATTAAATGAAATTCGCATCGCAAGTTGCTATTTTAAGATCTAATTGCTCTTTACCTTTGAGATTTTCAGATAAAAGGATGCACGCTGATCGGAACACAAACACACATGGTGGTCAATCTGGCATGAATTTTCCCCTCCATCTTGGATTTAGGGTTTGCTCGGGACGAGCAAATCTCTAAGTTCGGGGTGGAGGGTGGGTGGTACGTACCTCACTTTCCACCTATACCCATCCTTTTCATACTTAAGTTTTCACTATCACATTCTTGATAAAAAAATTTCAAAATTTTCAAATTTTTTCAAAATTCTTTAATGTTTTTCAAAGAAATTGAACATATACTTGATGATTTTTTTGACACTTTTTGTCACTTCCTGGTTTCATTAAAAGTCACTAACTAAATTGCTATGCATTTTCAATCATTATATCCTTCTTAATCAAAGTAAATCCTCAAAAGGACCACTTTTTGAAACAAGCCTTTTGATTGAAATCATCTTGTGAAGTTTATGATTCCTAACCTCATGATACTTTTTGCAAAAATGATAAGTGTCTGTCAAACTGATAGGGATCAAACATGTCATGCTTCCTAACTGATTTATGGAACAATAGCATGAAATCCCCACTGGATCCTCATCAAGTCATTATTTGAGCAGAGTTTGATAAAGAGAACAACCCGATGCATTGAATTGTAAATCAAGTTGCATTCTGATATGAACTCTCTTCTACACCTCTTCTATCATCTTCGTATCCCTCAATTCATCAAAAAGAAATGAAAATAGCCGAATATGTGCCAAACCCTAAGTTCGGTGTGGCACACCACTTCCCTCTTTATCCGCTTCTTCCATACCCCTCACAAATAAATAGGGGCGTACCACCAAAAATGCAATCTCGAGTCGAATAGAGGAGAGATTTGCAAAAAAAAAGATGCCAAAGTGCACACAAAAAGAAATGCAATCTCGAGTCGAATAGATGAGAGATTCGCACAAAAAAATGCAATAAATGAAATTGCAAAGCAAATAAAAATCTCGAGTCGAATAGAGGAGAGATTTACTTCTTCCTTCCATACCACCTTTCACTCCCTTTTCTACCTAATGACACAATGATTGCCTACCCTATCCTGGAAAACACCAGTGTCAGATCAAAGATACACTTGTTGTTCTGCGGGTGTCTCTGAACTCTTACAAAACTCTTTGATATGCTTGTTGTTGGAAAAGGTGAGGAGGAAGTGATTATGGAAAACGAACTCAGGAATGAAAATATGGTAAGATGTGTTTTGTGGTCTCAGGAATTTGAGATACTAAGTCATATTGAGTAAAAAGAAAACATTCGTGATGTGAAGATGAAGCAATCACACGAATTGAAAGTATTCATTTGGCGACTGTTTTAGATTTTGTGTTACTCGAGGACGAGCAACATTTAGGCTCGGGGTATTTTGATGAATGTATATTCGTCATGAAATTCAATTATCACTTTGGGACCAATTCAACTCTATACATACTATTCCACTCAATATGAATCATAATGTGCAAAACTACTTAGTTGATTCGATTATCAAGGTTTTAACTAAATATTGTTCATTTAATGAAAGTTTTGACAAAGCTAAACAAGTAGTAAAGGTCCACCTTCATATCTGGCTCCGATCAAGAAATCTAACAAAACAATTTCACCCATGCGGTCTCAAGACCATTTGAACCCATGTGGTCTCAAGACCGTTTGAGCCCATGCGGTCTCAAGACAGTTTGAGCCCATGCAGTCTCAAGACAGTTTGAGCCCATGCGGTCTCAAGACCATTTGAGCAGCAGAGACCGATTGGAGGCATAATTCATCCGTAAGGGATCGGGCAGTGCATGAACTCAAGGTCGTGAAGTAGAGTCCTAACCATGGCCGTGGTGGTCCAAAACGGCCGTGGTCTGCTGCCATCACCACGACTGTGTGATGCGGCCACGACCGTGGTGGATCATCCCCAATGCCTGACCTCTCACTCGCCACGCCCGTGCGAGGCAGCACGACCATGTGGTAGCCACCTCACCACAACTGTGGTGTCACGCCACGACCATGTCACAATGCCATCAGAGCCTGATTTCTCACCCACCACACCCGTGCAAGGCGGCATGGCCATGGGACAACAGCTTTACCACGACCGTAGTGCCTAACCACGGCCGTGGTGCGTCGTCTTCAACCTCCGACCAGCACACATTTGCAACCCCTGAGCAAGATCGATTGGAGGCGATTCATATACTGAATGAGTTCGCCCCGAGGCCGTCACACCTACAGATGAAGGCCGAAGATCGTTTGCAGATCATAAGGCTTCTAGATCGGGTTGACCCAACAGGTGATGAATTTGTCTACTGTTTGAATCAGTTGTAGAAAACCAAACCATCTGTCCAAGACCGTTTTCCCTTCTTCGACGCGAGACCATTTGGCCCCTGTGTGGGTTTCAGATTGTTGAATCAGCCATATCCAAGACCGTTTGAGTTGGGCTGGAGCGTTGACCGTTTGCTGCTGCTGAAGACCATTTGCCCCTTTTCCAGACCGTTTTCCCCTATCTACAAACCGTTTTCCCAATTCTATGAGACCGTTTGGTCTCATGCGTTCTCCAAATCATGAGAGCAAATGTCACCAAAGACCATTTGGCTGAAGCGTTGACCGTTTGATCTCATACGGTTTCCAAACCGTTTGCTGCTCAAGACCGTTTGGTCTTATATGGTTTACATACCGTTTGCTAAAGTTATGCAAGACCGTTTGGTCAGTTTCTACATATCATTTGGGCCAAATCAAACGAAACCGTTTGGGGTTAGTCTTGTGCCTATAAATAGGACCTCAAGGGTCCTCACTTGGACATCTGTTCCGGGACACCGACAGGCTGCCTGTACACATGTCCGATTCAAAACTAGTCCAGTCCATGCCAGTTTCATTTCACCTACTTCCCATGTTGCAACCAAGGAGGCTGAGGAGAGAAGAAAGACAAAGTGAGGGAGATTGTCCGGTCTGTCTTGGCAACTCCCGTTCGCGTCCAGGTCTACTCCGACACGACGTAGGAGGCCGTATCTTCTCCACCGAGTTGTGACTACCTTCTGCACTGAGTTTATGGTGGATTTCTCTCTCTCTCATCCTTCTTGTTTCTCACTTCATGAGCGAGTAGTACCTTTTCGCTGGGGTGCGGGGACTAGCCCCACTGCCCATGCAAACATGTTATATTATTAAACTTTCCATGACAATGTATATAACTCTTCATTTCATCGTTAACCGTTATGTTTGTAGTTTGATTAATTACTTGCTTTCATCTTTGTTCTTCCTATGTTGTGAGAACATCTATATGTAGGATTGAATGTCATTTAACAAGTTGACTCCCAAACTAGAAATAGAATGGGATTCCTTGAGGTCGTAAGTGTATGATCCGCGAGGGGAGGAGCCATCTAGCCTTTGGTGACGCTTTTGTGTGCCTAACACATGTATAGGGGGCTCACAGGCATAGTTGGATTTTGTATCTTCTTGTTAATCGTCGATGTTTGCTCGTATATTAACCACCTGCTTGCTTATCGGTTAATGCGTCTGACTCCCAAACTAGAAATAGGATGGGATTTCATCGAGGTCGTAAGTGTATGATCCGTGAGGGGACGAGCCATCTAGCCTTCAGTGACGCTTCTGTGTGCCTAACTCTTGTATAGGGGGCCCACAGCCTTCATTGGATTTCTGTATCCTCAGAGCCGTAAGCAAGTGATCCAGACGGTGATGAGACATATGATGCCTAAGGTGATACTTACGCGAACCTAACACCCACATGGGGGGTTTTGCAGTAGCTCTATTTGGATAGTTATATCTTGCCTGGTTTGTTCGCATTTGAATGTGTTTGCATGTGTAGTGGTGGTGAAACCCGATGCATCCCAGTGACTCCATACCATTAATCTAAATCCAACTTTAATTCTGCTTTTACTTTCCTGCAATTAGTTTAATTAACCTCAAATCAACCAATCGTTTTAAATATTAGCCTTAACTTGAACTAGACTAGACTGACAAATATTCTTAAAAACGTTGTTCTTTGAGTTCGATCCTTAACTATACTGCGATAAGACTCGTCCGCTTGCGGGTGGTATTATTGCACTTTGGTTTTGGTAAAAGCTCGAGGATTTCAACCTCGAGTGAGTTTTCTATTTATGGAGATTCATTCGATTCATGTTTAAAGCACCTCTCCCTGGTCCTCAAATGTTGTGAAGAAGCACATCTTGTGCTTAATTGGGAAAAATGCCATTTTATCGTAAGGGAAGGCATTGTCCTGGGCCATAGGGTCAGCAATAGAGGAATTGAAGTAGATAAAGCCAAGATTGAAGTGATTTCTAAACTAGCTATTCCCACAAATGTAAAAGAAGTTTGTGCTTTCCTAGGTCATGCCGGATTTTATAGAAGATTCATAAAGGATTTTTCCAAGATAACGAAGCCAATGACGAATCTATTACTAAAGGATACTGATTTCAATTTCAATGAAGAATGTGTCAAAAGCTTCAACACACTGAAGCAGGCCCTTACAACCACTCCCATCATTAGAGCTCCTGACTGGGACCATCCTTTTGAAATTATATGCGATGCCAGTGATTATGCTGTGGGTGCTGTTTTAGGGCAATATATAGAGAAGAAACACTATGTGATCTATTATGCATAAAAAACTCTCGATGAAGCCCAGAGGAATTATGCAACTACTGAGAAAGAACTTCTAGCAGTCGTGTATAACTTTGACAAATTTAGATCCTACCTAATTGGTTCGAAAGTTATTGTCTACACAGGCCACATTGCCATTCATTACCTTCTGGAAAAGAAAGATGCAAAAACCAGGTTGATTAGATGGATCATCCTATTACAAGAATTTGATTTAGAGATAAGAGACAAAAAGGGTAAAGAGAATTTTGTAGCAGACCACCTCAGCCGCATCCACACTCTGGATACTAAGAAGATTCCGATCAATGATTCTCTGCCAGATGATCAACTAATGAAGGCCTCAGAAGCTATACCATGGTACTCGGATTTTGTGAACTACCTTGCTACTGGCGTTATCCATCCTCAATGCAACGGGAATGCCCTAAAGAAGTTCATGCATGATGTGAAGCAATATCATTGGGATGAGCCATATCTTTTTAAACCAGGTGCCGATGGTCTGTATAGACGGTGTATCGCCGAAGAAGAGACTCAACTTATTTTGGAACAATGTCACTCAGGACCAGTGGGAGGACATATGAGCTCTAAAAAGACTACTTTAAAGGTTTTGCAATGCGGATTCTTCTGGCCAACCATATCCAAAGATTCCTACGATTTTGTCCTATCATGCGACAAATGTCAAAGAACAGGTAATATAACAAAGAGAGATAAGATGCCGCTGAATCTATGGAAAGAAGTAGAGATATTTGATGTTTGGGGGGGTGGACTACATGGGTCCATTCCCATCTTCTCATGGATTTTCATACATCCTAGTGGCGGTAAACTACGTCTCAAAATGGGTTGAAACCATACCAACCGTCACTAGTAATTCCAAACCCATCATCAAATTATTCAAAGATATTATTTTCCCCGTTTTGGAGTGCCACGAACCGTGATATCTGATGGAGGGTCCCACTTCCTTGAAAGAATCTTTGAAACATTACTAAGAAAATACGGTGTAACACATAAGGTAGCCTCGCCTTACCATCCACAAACAAGTGGACATGTAGAGGTCTCTAACCGTCAGCTAAAGGCTATTCTGGAAAAAACTGTAGGACGTAATCGAAAGGATTGGGCAACAAAAATCAACGATGCCTTATGGGCCTATCGAACTGCTTATGAAACTCCCATTGGGACTACACCTTTTTGATTAATATATGGAAAGGCTTGTCACCTGCAGTCGAACTGGAACATAAGGCATGGTGGGCAATTAAATAACTAAACTTTGATATGAAAGAAGCAGGTCAAGCCAGGATTCTGCAACTCCAAGAGCTGGATGAACTCAAGATGACAGCTTATGAGAATGCACAAATCTACAAAGAACGCACAAAACTTTGGCACGATGGACATCTAAAAAGAAAAGACATACAAGTGGGAGACCAAGTTCTTCTATTCAACTCAAGGTTGAAGTTATTCCTGGGAAAACTCCGCTCACGGTGGTCTGGACCGTATATCGTCAAGAGCATCTCCCAACATGGTGCCTTCTCATTATGGAGTGAAAAGTCAGGTGAATTTGTAACAAATGGTCACCACTAAAAGAGATATTTCACCTCAACTGACATAGGCACTAAAGCAATGCTGGAACTCACCAATCCAAAGGTTCAACCGTGAAGCTAAAGGATCCAGTTGAGCCATCGACATAAAACAACGACACTCGTCAGGAGGCAACCCGATCAATAAATTTGTTTTACTTTTCTTTTCAAATTAGAATATTTATTAAATTTTGTTTTTACATTCTAGTTAATTCTTCATTAAATGAAATTCGCATCGCAAGTTGCTATTTTAAGATCTAATTGCTCTTTACCTTTGAGATTTTCAGATAAAAGGATGCACGCTGATCGGAACACAAACACACATGGTGGTCAATCTGGCATGAATTTTCCCCTCCATCTTGGATTTAGGGTTTGCTCGGGACGAGCAAATCTCTAAGTTCGGGGTGGAGGGTGGGTGGTACGTACCTCACTTTCCACCTATACCCATCCTTTTCATACTTAAGTTTTCACTATCACATTCTTGATAAAAAAATTTCAAAATTTTCAAATTTTTTCAAAATTCTTTAATGTTTTTCAAAGAAATTGAACATATACTTGATGATTTTTTTGACACTTTTTGTCACTTCCTGGTTTCATTAAAAGTCACTAACTAAATTGCTATGCATTTTCAATCATTATATCCTTCTTAATCAAAGTAAATCCTCAAAAGGACCACTTTTTGAAACAAGCCTTTTGATTGAAATCATCTTGTGAAGTTTATGATTCCTAACCTCATGATACTTTTTGCAAAAATGATAAGTGTCTGTCAAACTGATAGGGATCAAACATGTCATGCTTCCTAACTGATTTGTGGAACAATAGCATGAAATCCCCACTGGATCCTCATCAAGTCATTATTTGAGCAGAGTTTGATAAAGAGAACAACCCGATGCATTGAATTGTAAATCAAGTTGCATTCTGATATGAACTCTCTTCTACACCTCTTCTATCATCTTCGTATCCCTCAATTCATCAAAAAGAAATGAAAATAGCCGAATATGTGCCAAACCCTAAGTTCGGTGTGGCACACCACTTCCCTCTTTATCCGCTTCTTCCATACCCCTCACAAATAAATAGGGGCGTACCACCAAAAATGCAATCTCGAGTCGAATAGAGGAGAGATTTGCAAAAAAAAAGATGCCAAAGTGCACACAAAAAGAAATGCAATCTCGAGTCGAATAGATGAGAGATTCGCACAAAAAAATGCAATAAATGAAATTGCAAAGCAAATAAAAATCTCGAGTCGAATAGAGGAGAGATTTACTTCTTCCTTCCATACCACCTTTCACTCCCTTTTCTACCTAATGACACAATGATTGCCTACCCTATCCTGGAAAACACCAGTGTCAGATCAAAGATACACTTGTTGTTCTGCGGGTGTCTCTGAACTCTTACAAAACTCTTTGATATGCTTGTTGTTGGAAAAGGTGAGGAGGAAGTGATTATGGAAAACGAACTCAGGAATGAAAATATGGTAAGATGTGTTTTGTGGTCTCAGGAATTTGAGATACTAAGTCATATTGAGTAAAAAGAAAACATTCGTGATGTGAAGATGAAGCAATCACACGAATTGAAAGTATTCATTTGGCGACTGTTTTAGATTTTGTGTTACTCGAGGACGAGCAACATTTAGGCTCGGGGTATTTTGATGAATGTATATTCGTCATGAAATTCAATTATCACTTTGGGACCAATTCAACTCTATACATACTATTCCACTCAATATGAATCATAATGTGCAAAACTACTTAGTTGATTCGATTATCAAGGTTTTAACTAAATATTGTTCATTTAATGAAAGTTTTGACAAAGCTAAACAAGTAGTAAAGGTCCACCTTCATATCTGGCTCCGATCAAGAAATCTAACAAAACAATTTCACCCATGCGGTCTCAAGACCATTTGAACCCATGTGGTCTCAAGACCGTTTGAGCCCATGCGGTCTCAAGACAGTTTGAGCCCATGCAGTCTCAAGACAGTTTGAGCCCATGCGGTCTCAAGACCATTTGAGCAGCAGAGACCGATTGGAGGCATAATTCATCCGTAAGGGATCGGGCAGTGCATGAACTCAAGGTCGTGAAGTAGAGTCCTAACCATGGCCGTGGTGGTCCAAAACGGCCGTGGTCTGCTGCCATCACCACGACTGTGTGATGCGGCCACGACCGTGGTGGATCATCCCCAATGCCTGACCTCTCACTCGCCACGCCCGTGCGAGGCAGCACGACCATGTGGTAGCCACCTCACCACAACTGTGGTGTCACGCCACGACCATGTCACAATGCCATCAGAGCCTGATTTCTCACCCACCACACCCGTGCAAGGCGGCATGGCCATGGGACAACAGCTTTACCACGACCGTAGTGCCTAACCACGGCCGTGGTGCGTCGTCTTCAACCTCCGACCAGCACACATTTGCAACCCCTGAGCAAGATCGATTGGAGGCGATTCATATACTGAATGAGTTCGCCCCGAGGCCGTCACACCTACAGATGAAGGCCGAAGATCGTTTGCAGATCATAAGGCTTCTAGATCGGGTTGACCCAACAGGTGATGAATTTGTCTACTGTTTGAATCAGTTGTAGAAAACCAAACCATCTGTCCAAGACCGTTTTCCCTTCTTCGACGCGAGACCATTTGGCCCCTGTGTGGGTTTCAGATTGTTGAATCAGCCATATCCAAGACCGTTTGAGTTGGGCTGGAGCGTTGACCGTTTGCTGCTGCTGAAGACCATTTGCCCCTTTTCCAGACCGTTTTCCCCTATCTACAAACCGTTTTCCCAATTCTATGAGACCGTTTGGTCTCATGCGTTCTCCAAATCATGAGAGCAAATGTCACCAAAGACCATTTGGCTGAAGCGTTGACCGTTTGATCTCATACGGTTTCCAAACCGTTTGCTGCTCAAGACCGTTTGGTCTTATATGGTTTACATACCGTTTGCTAAAGTTATGCAAGACCGTTTGGTCAGTTTCTACATATCATTTGGGCCAAATCAAACGAAACCGTTTGGGGTTAGTCTTGTGCCTATAAATAGGACCTCAAGGGTCCTCACTTGGACATCTGTTCCGGGACACCGACAGGCTGCCTGTACACATGTCCGATTCAAAACTAGACCAGTCCATGCCAGTTTCATTTCACCTACTTCCCATGTTGCAACCAAGGAGGCTGAGGAGAGAAGAAAGACAAAGTGAGGGAGATTGTCCGGTCTGTCTTGGCAACTCCCGTTCGCGTCCAGGTCTACTCCGACACGACGTAGGAGGCCGTATCTTCTCCACCGAGTTGTGACTACCTTCTGCACTGAGTTTATGGTGGATTTCTCTCTCTCTCATCCTTCTTGTTTCTCACTTCATGAGCGAGTAGTACCTTTTCGCTGGGGTGCGGGGACTAGCCCCACTGCCCATGCAAACATGTTATATTATTAAACTTTCCATGACAATGTATATAACTCTTCATTTCATCGTTAACCGTTATGTTTGTAGTTTGATTAATTACTTGCTTTCATCTTTGTTCTTCCTATGTTGTGAGAACATCTATATGTAGGATTGAATGTCATTTAACAAGTTGACTCCCAAACTAGAAATAGAATGGGATTCCTTGAGGTCGTAAGTGTATGATCCGCGAGGGGAGGAGCCATCTAGCCTTTGGTGACGCTTTTGTGTGCCTAACACATGTATAGGGGGCTCACAGGCATAGTTGGATTTTGTATCTTCTTGTTAATCGTCGATGTTTGCTCGTATATTAACCACCTGCTTGCTTATCGGTTAATGCGTCTGACTCCCAAACTAGAAATAGGATGGGATTTCATCGAGGTCGTAAGTGTATGATCCGTGAGGGGACGAGCCATCTAGCCTTCAGTGACGCTTCTGTGTGCCTAACTCTTGTATAGGGGGCCCACAGCCTTCATTGGATTTCTGTATCCTCAGAGCCGTAAGCAAGTGATCCAGACGGTGATGAGACATATGATGCCTAAGGTGATACTTACGCGAACCTAACACCCACATGGGGGGTTTTGCAGTAGCTCTATTTGGATAGTTATATCTTGCCTGGTTTGTTCGCATTTGAATGTGTTTGCATGTGTAGTGGTGGTGAAACCCGATGCATCCCAGTGACTCCATACCATTAATCTAAATCCAACTTTAATTCTGCTTTTACTTTCCTGCAATTAGTTTAATTAACCTCAAATCAACCAATCGTTTTAAATATTAGCCTTAACTTGAACTAGACTAGACTGACAAATATTCTTAAAAACGTTGTTCTTTGAGTTCGATCCTTAACTATACTGCGATAAGACTCGTCCGCTTGCGGGTGGTATTATTGCACTTTGGTTTTGGTAAAAGCTCGAGGATTTCAACCTCGAGTGAGTTTGTTAGTGCGTTCAAAATATCACGTCAATTACTCGAGCATCTCGGTCGACATATTTGGAACGAATAGCTAGCTTCCTCCTCGGTGAATTTTTGTCTAAAATTTTCAATTTTTTTCATTTTATAGTATTACTGGTTGGTTTATAATTTTGCAAAAATTAATTTCTCAATGGTGCATCCCAACAGTATGTCTTCTCTCATCGGCATGTTAGTGTGTTTGCTTCACATTATTTGAGAGTTGGTTCACTAGAATCGCTTCACCCATGTATAACAGAGACCATGTTGATAAATGACAGTGGGTCACAAACGAACTGGCGAAAAAATGATCTTGTTCATCCTATTTACGTGCCTCGACAATTTTTTCTGTCAGAAGTTATCGTCAATAGTTATAGTTAATTTTACACATTTTCCATCACATGTATTGAAATTCATTTTAATTTTCCATAACAACAAAGAGGAGTCCTCAAGTCTACACTGTATTCCATGTAAATTATAGGGTCTCTAAACTGTATTCCATGACACCCCCCTGATTTTTTTTTTACAAGAATTGACTTTTTCTGTCACAACTCATTGAAGGTACAAAAGGTCAAATTATGATTTTTGTCATAGCATCCTGAGTACGATCAACGTTGTTTGGGGTTTATACTGTGTAATCCATCTATTTGTTAAATGTTGACTGCTTTTCTAGAATAGAGTTACTTTTAGTAATCAAACACTACATGTTGGAGAGCGTCAACTGACAATTAATTGTGTTATTTTTTTTAACAAGTTTACATAAATTATTATATGTACTAATTATATATTCATCGGCAAGAGACACGTCTAAGAAGAGAATCATATGTAATTTTTTAATGACACGCTATAGGTTGGGGGAGTCAACTCACAATTAATCAAGTTATTCTCTTTTAGTTGATATATAAATTATTATAGGAACTAATTATATATTAATCATTTGTAGGCATATGTATAAGAAGAGGAGCAAGCGTAGTAATGGCATGCTATAGTTAGATGGAGTTTGTTGGTATTTAAACAAGTTGTTAAGTTTTAGCGAGTTGTATGTAAATTACCGTGACTACTATTATCTCTTAGCCATCAGCAGACGCACTCTCAAAGGAGAGCATCTCTAATTGTGGTAACAAGCTACAAGTTGGATGGAGTTAGTTGATTGTTAATTGAGTTACTCTTTTTAACGGGTTGTATTTAAATTATTCCGTGTCAACTCTACACAAAAGGAACATATATAGTATAAATGTATTGTTTTCATACCAATCTCCTTGCCATATTTTTGAACTGTATAGTTATAAATCTTAAGAAAATTATTTTGAGTTTAAGTTTAATTTTCTCGATTAGCAATGAGTTTACTGGTCTATTTGGATAAAAGTGAAAGTTAATGTTCAAATTTCGTATTAAATCATATGTAAAATTTTGGCAACTAAAATATTTTGACAATATGTTTTTTTCTATCTTATAATTAAATAGATAATAAAAATATAAGAGATTTGTGCTTTGTGCTTTGTACTCAATAATAGATTAATTTAATCGCATAGCACATGTTTAGCACGTGCATTCTGCTAGTGTTGATAGAAGACCCTCTCAGCATTGATTTTTCTAAATAAAATTTCGTAAACCTGAGGGTTGACTTGGGCCTCTTCCTAAAAGGACACACACGGACACACCCACGTGGGGACCTGCCTCTCTTCTCCTTCACATGCTTATCAACTGTGAAAACCTGCAACTCTGCTGCTTTCCCACGATCACCTGCTATTCATCAACCAAACAACCCATTACGTCCGACAAGCCTGGAAGTAATGATATGTGATGGATTCAGTGGACAATAGTTCCTGAATTGCGCACAGCTGCCACCACAACTGGGCAACTGACTTACGGCAGCCTTTGCCAGATCATCCTTCTCTTAAATCGGGCCACATTGCCATTGATTGTCTCTGAAATTGCCATCCACTAGGGTATAAAGCGAAGCCCTCTGAAGTAAAAGGTGCAACTTTGCATGCACGCTCTATGCTTGGGTATACGCAGCATCGCATAATTTTCTCTGATAGCCTCGTGGGTATGCAAAAGCTTCACCGTTTTGCCTTTTATGCCTTGTAAAGGAACGCAAACGAACTTATGTATCGGCAGTCCCCCGCTAGCAAAGTGGAAGCTACTGTTGTTTCGGCCAGGGAATTTGCTGCTGCTGCTTCTACGAGACGCACGCTGCACCCTACCAGTAATACTGCTGCGTGTCTGACAGATTTGATCTTAACCGGTACTCTTAATCTACTTGGGCACGTGCAATTACATCAAGGGAGGAGTAGCCTGCTCCTTACAAAAACGGGTGCAGCAAATCCTCACTCGTTTTTTCGAACTTTCGGTGATACTGTGAATAACATAGCCTGGTTGAACTGTTAAAAAAGCCACTGCTAGCTGAAACGGTGAGGGTTAAACTGTTAAAAAAGCCACTGCTGAAACGGTGAGAGGGAATGGGAAGCATCCCATCATAAGCCAGCCCAACATCCCATCCGTGCTCTCTGCGGAATAGCCACGCAAATCTCACAAGTCTGAAAACACTCCTCATACAGAAGTCAAGAATGAAGTAACTAACACAAAATTTTCATAGGGAAATGCTACATGGAGTTAATTTAGAATCACAAATTTGACTCGATTGGTGATGGGATCAAATAACGTATGATGAGGTTGCTGTTGATGTGTCGGTTGTACAGAGAGAGAAATTAAGAGAGTGAGGAGGGGGGATGGAAGTGGTGGGAGAGAGACAAACGAAAAATAGGAGGATGGAGTTGAAGGACGGAAGTTGTAAGAAGAGAGAGAAAAAGAGTAATAGAGGATAAGAGGTGGGAAGATAATTAAATAGAAAAATATAGAAAAGAGGGAGGAGGTAAGTAATAAGAAGGGAAAGAAAATGAACGAGGAATGAGGAAAATACTAGGATGAAAGAGAAAGAAACAAATACATGGAGGGAGGATGGAGGATAGAAGTAGTGCAAATAGAATGAAATAGGAAAACAAGAGAAGGAAGCATAGAATAGTGTAAATAGAGAGAGAAAAAAAAGGAGTGAGGTAGAAGGAAGAAAGACAAAAAAAAAGTGGATGATGGAAATAGTAAGAAGATAGAGAAAGATTAAAAATAGGAGAGAGGGAGGAGAAGAGTTGTGGGGAGAGAGGGAAAGGAGTAAAGGAGAGAGAAAAAGGAGCAAAGGAGGAGGGAAGTAGTGTGAGGGAGTGAAAATGAGAGAGGGACGAGGGAGGTGGGGTTAAAATAACATGTTAACATGTGACATAAAATATGTTATAACACTTGTAAACACAAAAAGAATAAGAGAGAACGAAGAGGGGGGAAGGATGTAGAGATGAGAGAGAAAGGGAGAGATAAAGGGATGGGGAGGTAGAGATGAGAGATTGGAGAGAAGCAAGAGATATGAGGGTGAGAAAACTCATGAATATATAGAAGGATACACATTATAGCCTACATGAAATACAAAGTGGTAACATGCTTCGACTACACATTATATAAAGCTCGTGCAAACAATTAAATATGATCACATATATACAAAAATAAGATAGATTCGTATAACACATTATCTGTATAGAAAAATTATATATTTTAGTAAGTACATAACACAAATACACTCCAAATATACATCGATATACAAATTATACATCATTTATGTCAAAAAACACATTAATGTAATTAGTATAATATAAATTACACTTAAATATGTAAAATAAATAAATACATATAGTAACACATTTGTTTTTTGTTAATATTGTGGAAAAAAATAAATTATATAAATTTATGTTTTATTTCAATAATAATGTGCTTTTGTTAGTAATGATGTGTTATCTTGCATACGATATTTTGTTTCCTCATTTCAATCATTTCCTTCATCTATCCCTCCTCACTTCTCTCCTTGGCTATTCTATCTCTCTAAGAAATGAGGAATGTGATCCACTTTCCCTCCCCTCCCACTTTCTCTCTCCTTCCCTCTCTATATGGTAATCCCAAAAGCCCCACCTCTTTCTCTCCCTTTCCTCACTTCTATCCCCTCTCTCTCCCTTTTCTCTACATGTAGCACATTGCTAGTCCTGTTAGCGATTGCGCCTATGGTACTTGATGTGGCATTTTTGTTGCCAGACCCTAATTGAATCCCAAAATGGGTGTAGGTGGTGTGCTAGATAGAAACACACTTTTCATATATGACAAAATTTTGTTGTGAAAAGGTACATACAAATTGTTAATTATGTTAATCAAGATAAGAAAAGTAGTGAGCACAATGACAGAAGCATTCATCAATAGTGATGGTTATAATATCATTCAAAGTTTAGGATTTTGACCTAGAGGTGAAAACTATGACATCATCCACAACATGAGTGACATCTCTAGGTGAGAAAACTGTCAGGGTGCTTATTCCAACAATGCAAGCAACACTAAGGTGTCCTTTAAGGTATGGAAAAACCACTACTGCTTGGAATCTAAATTCTTTTATTTTTTCCTGAGTGAATGGATATTCTCTTCTATTTCCTATGATATATCTATGTTTTCTCTTTGTTCCTTAGCGTGGTAGCTTGAAGAAACTCAAAAAATGTTGTTGTATTCTTACTCCTGGTAAGACCCTTGACCTTGCTTTATGAATGAACATGCTTTTTTAACATAATTACATGCCTAGAACCTTATTATAACCCTAAAATGTGCTTTGATATCATGTGACATGATTAAGTTTCAAGTTTGGTCCAGTTTGGACACTGTTTGAGTAAGTTCTGCATATATGTATGTATATATATATATATATATATATATATATATATATATATATATATATATATATATATATATATATATATATATATATATATATATATATATATATATATATATATATATATATATATGTGTGTGTGTGTGTGTGTGTGTGTGTGTGTTTTGAGCTTTTATGCAATTTACCCATATCCAGGTTTTTCTTGCAATTTTTCACATTTTTTTGTGACTCACATGTTTTCATATCATGATGATCTAATTGAGATTTGGGTCACCATGTTACATCTTGGTTTGAGGAGTTTTGAGATTAGGGTTTTCTCTCTTTGATTTCTAACCCTAAGGTAGACCTTGAGTATTGCGCCACCTATTGTTGGCGGTAACCAAGGTTTTTCTCATGAGGTCTCTAGGGTTGGCGGTTGCCAATGTCACTTGAACCACCTAGGGTTGTTCGTTGATGAGAATTTTGTCTCATCTTGTTTGCCAAGAATCCTATGTGGTCGCTAGGTTTTCTAATCACCATGGTCGCTAAGAATTTCTATGTGGTCGCTATGATTTCTGATCATCTTGGTCGATGAGTTTTCTTGTTGTGGTTGTTGGTTTTTTGGTCCACATTTTTGACCTGGTTGCATGTGTGAGATTCTTGCATGGATGAGATGTGTGGACCATGGATATGCATGGCTAGATACCTGCCCTTTTCTCTCTCTCACCTTGAACCCTATATATACCTCCCTCCTTGCATGCAAGCAAGTTCTTTACGCATCTATCTCTCTCTCCCTTCTTCCTTGTGCTTGGAGCTCATCCCTTTTGCTTTGTGGAGAAGAAGGATCTCAAGGTTGAAGAAGGTGGCCGATCTAGCTTGCATGTACACCTAGGGTTTGGATCTACCCTAATGGAGGTCGTTTGGTGTTTGTTTGCTTGGTTCCTTGGCCTAGGTATGTGAGATCTCCCTCCTTTCCTTTGTTTTCCTTGCTTCCCTACCTTCCTCTCTCTTATTCTTGGTCAGATCCATGGTGGAGCTTGATCTAGTGGTTGAAGAACACCTCTTTCTTGCTTCCTTAACCTAGGGTTTGCTTCCTTTTTGGTGGAGGAGCTAGCTTTGCCGAGAGGAGTGCTCAAGCTAGGGTTTTATACCTTCTTTCCTCAAGCTACCTTGTTGTTTGGAGTTTCTTCATCTTCTCAAAGTCGAGTTATATAAATTTCTCTACAATTTATTGCTTACACTTACCTTGCATGTACATGATCATACCCTAAAAATGTTGTTGTTCCAAGTAGAAAGTTGATACCTTTGCCTAGGGTTGATCTTAGATGATAGATCTTAAGTAAACTATCCTTCTTAATGTACCTCTAAACCTAGTGCAAATTTCTTCCTTGATAATTGAAACTTACCTTGCATGTACATGATCATACCCTAAAATTTTTGTTGTTCCAAGTAGAAAGTTGGTACCTTTGACTAGGATTGATCTTATATGATAGATCTTGAGTAAACTATCCATCTTAATGTACCTCTAAACCTAGTGCAAATTTCTTCCTCGATAATTGAAACCCTATATCTTGCACATGTGTGTGATGCTTTGTGGTGGTCAAGATTTGTTCTCCATGATGGTCGATGAAGTTTGAATCCATGTTGGTTGCCAAGTCTGATTTCCATGTTTGTCCATTAAGTTTGAGATTCTATGTGGTCGCCAAGTTTTGATATTATGCAGTCGATGAGTTTTGTATTTTATGTGGTCGCCATGTTTTGTACCTCAAAGTGGTCGATGAGTTTTGAACTTTGGTTGATCGCCAAGTTTTATATCTCTAGCAGTCATTGAGGATTGGTAACCTTAGTGGTCACCAATAGTGGTAACCCTTGTGGTTGCCAAAAGTTTTCTGACCCTGATGGTCAATGAGGATCCCAACCCTAGTGGTCGATGAAGATCATAATATTAGTGGTCACCAATACTTTCCTATCCTATGTGGTCACTGAGACATCTAAACCTAGTGGACGATGAGATAGATAACCCTGGTGGTTGCTATGTCCTATATCCATGACAATCGATGAGGTTACTAACCTATGTGGTCGATGATGATTTTTGATCTAAGTGGTTGTTATGTTTTCCAAATTTATGATGGGTGGGTTTTCTAATTCTATGTGTTTGGGTTATGAGTTTAGTTGTATGAAATCATATGGTGATGTTTAACCTTATGCATTCATGATCAGATGGCAATATTAAGAATTAGGGTTTACCCTTGAATGGAGATTAGTAACATTAAATAAACTTTTCTTATTTAACCTAACCCTAATGTAAATAAGTGATGATGGTTTGTCATACTTAGCTTGCTTGAGTGACTAGTATGATGATGAAATACTCTCTCTCTCTATGTTGTTGTAACCCTAATATGTTGTTACATGAATATCATAGGCTCTTAAATACAATGTGTTATTGAACATATATGTCACATGCATGGTGATGGTTGATGAACCTTGGCAAAACATGGAAAGATAATGAATAAAGTTCTTGCAAGGAATAATGTGAATGGTATTATGACCTCCGAACATGGTGTTCTGCCCTAATTGAGGTGTTATCCTCTTCATGATGTGACAAAGATTGGTACCCTATGATAATGAGATAAAAAATATACTTCATACGTCTTATATCTTGTGAAGTTGCAACAAACCATGGTTTTGTAGAATTATTTAAGGGTTTGTGTGTAACTTGATTGATGCAACCTTAACTCACCCATTTAGTATTAACTAATCAAGTTAAACCCTAATCATGTAGTGCCCTGTGCCGTAGAACCATTCGGTGTCAGGACTTGCTAGATGGGGAAACCAGTGTTCCTAATGGAGACTCAGAGCGCATACTATTGAGTATGTGGGGTGCAAGAGACTGTGTGTCCTTGTCATCCTGATCTCAAGGTTAGGAGGATGGTTGTGGTCATGCCTCGGTTTAAGAACAAGACGGTACTTGTATATATGTGATGTGTTGAGGACAGTTGTAGGTGTACCTCGGATGATGGGGTCTTGTATACCCTGGTTTCTAGTGTCATGGCCTATATACCAAGGGTGGACTAGGATTGGTTTGTAGTATGACTTATATTTCACTATGGGCAGTTTGACTGATATGTCATTGTAGTTGACTTGTACTGACTGAGGGGGTGAAATCTTAGGATTCTGACTCTCCTAGATCTTGTACGGAATTGATTGCGACAAAGTGGTGGCAAGTTAGAATTTGAGTGGTATATCAAAATCTCACCAGGTCTTAATAAAAGACGTAATCCGTACATGTCGTATATCTGTTTAGGGTTAAACACGATTCACATTGGTTGATAACCTTTACTGTGTTTCTTATATTTCTTAGTTGCTATATGATACAGTAGGATGACTCACTTGTTTAGTAGATGACAGTCTTATTTATTTTTTATATACTAGTTAATCATGCTTTTTTTATGCCTATCTTTTTATATAAATATGCTTAATTGTATAACTTGATGTAATCAATAACCGTTGTTGAGAGTTATATCTCTCACTGGGACATTGGTCTCACCTCGTGGGTCACCACATCTTTTTAGCTGGTCACTAGTGATGTTGTCAGGATCGTGGTGGTGAGGAAGAGCAGCCTAAAGAGAAGTAGGAGTAGAAGTTTGGCTAATAGTTAGTAGTGTCCTAGAGTTATCCTTGTACTCTTAGGTCTGGGTAGGGGATAATTTGTTGATGAAATGTACAT
Organism: Alisma plantago-aquatica; assembly: GCA_963693085.1. Classification (NCBI taxonomy): domain Eukaryota; kingdom Viridiplantae; phylum Streptophyta; class Magnoliopsida; order Alismatales; family Alismataceae; genus Alisma; species Alisma plantago-aquatica. Next base: position 445,430,898 of record OY856412.1, on the reverse strand, counting down.
GGACTCGAGGTTTTGGCAATTCACCAATGTTTGTATATGGCACGTATATCAGGAACAATTTTGCTTTTGTATACATGTTGTGGCTGAGTCTAATGGACATACATGTAAATACATGTATGAAAGTTGTTGGGCCTTTGTATAGATGTTCTAATCATGAAAGTAATTTATAAATTGGTTTTAATTTACCCTCTATTCTAATGTATGGTTAATAAGTAGTTGATCGCATGTTTTGTTTTGAGTAACCTAATTTAACATGACTGGGCATCACATTTTAGGTTGGTATCAGAGATTTAGGTTTGTTGAGTCTACATGGAACTAGGACTTAGGCTTTTTGTCTGTTCTTGCGTATTACAAGATATCTGATCATAGCTTCTGCTTATGTAGGTATGTCTAGAGAACGTGAAGAGCATGCATAGAGTAGCTATGTCATGCTAGGAGGTTGTGGTAGGAGACTGACACATGATGGAAGAGTCCTAGTGAAGGGGCTAGAACAGCCTGTGATGCCTTAGTTTGACCCTACAACCATGGAAAATCTAGCTTTTCAGTCCAAGTTTGGGTAGCTCATGGTGATGATTACGCATTTAATGGATAGGGCGCCCATACCTTAAGCTAGGGAAGCCATCCCTAATGCCAAATCTCAGGGTTCTTGGAAACTATTCAAGAGTTTGAGGCATGTGGGGGTGATCAAGTATGCATGTACATCAAACCTAAATGACATAGATATGCGGCTAATGGAGCTTGTGAAGGCTTTTAAGATCATGAACATCCCAGAAGAAGACAAGGTGAAGCATGTTGTTTACCTGTTGAAGGGAAATGTTGGACATTAGTGGGCCATAGAAGAGGAGTAGAGACCAAGAGTTGTGGTAGGATGGGAAGAGTTTTAGCAAGAGTTCATGAGTCATTACTTCCCTAAAATGTACCTAGATGAGAAGATAATGCAGGTTGATAAGTTACATCAAGGTTCGATGACCATCAATGAGTATGAGGTGAAGTTTATGGAGCTTTTGAAGTTCTATCCTGATATGGAAGATACAAAGAAGGAGAGGATCTATAGGTTTGAGAAGGGTCTGAGAATGGAACTAACTACGACAATGTCGGCTTTAGAGAACATAGAGAGGTTCTCTACTTTTGTGGAGTCAGTAAGGAGGAGTGAGAGGTCTACTATCGAGAAGAGATAAGCCAATGCTAGGAAGAGGCCATCTTAGTTCCAAGGACAGTCGTATGATGGATTCAAGAATTTAAGGTTCTCATCATCATAGTATCAACAATCACAAAAGAGATTAGCTTTTTTTGAACCAAGATCAGGAGCATTGTCACAATGGTCCCGAGTAAGGGAAGAGTCACAATTTTCCTCCACCAGGAGCATGCAGAACAACATCCGTGTCTGTGGCAGTGTCATCAAGGGCACAATAAACCACCATGACATGTTATATGTGTGGGAAAGTTGGTCATACAAAGTGGGTGTGCCCTATGAAGGATGAGGAAGTGACACAAATATGAAGCAGAGTCAACAAGGTTCACTACAACAATTGTACAATAGTGGTGGAGGTAGAGGACACAGACATGAATCACATGCAGGATTTTCTAGGCCAACTGGTAGAGGATGTGGATGACAACAAGTGTCGACTAGGTACTATGCTATGGGTCATCCGTAGGGAGTGGTCAATCCATAGGTCATGAAAGGTCAAATGGAACTTTTTCATTTTGACTTATCTACTTCTTCTTTCGTAACTATTTTGGTTGACCTGGGTAAGACATTGTTTTATCACCAAAGAGGTGATAAGTAGTTGTAATCTTCCTATTTATACTAGATATGATAACATTTAAAAGAAACCCCCTCTTGTTGGTTTTTTCGAGTTGTGGGAGGTGTGTCCCTCTTGTGTTCTTTCTTTCTCCAGATGCAACATTCAAGTGGATCTTGTGCCACTTAACATGCATGGATTCGATGTGATACTAGGGATGGATACCTTGAAGAAGTACAAGGTGTTGGTATGTATGCCCAGAGATCTAATCATATGATGATTGGATTGGCATATGTTCAGATTGAGTTGATAAGTATCAAAGGCAAGCTTCCAATTTATTCTAGCTCAATCGATTATGAGATAAATGATGGAGTAGAATGAATGTATAAAGAAAGACAATACTCAATGACGTATGTCTTCGGGTTAAGGACCTGAAAAATGAGATCATACAGATGCTACGAGTATGTACATTCTTGTTATGTCCCTAGTCGGATGTCATTGTGGAAGGTTGATAGACAACAATGACACATCAAGACTAGAGTGTGTGTTGGTTGATGACAATGTCTCATTAGTCATGATATATGATATCAAACCAAGCACATAGATACATGCTAGAGAATAGTGTATCAGACAGACCCAACATGAGAGTGACACATGGAACCATGACATGGTAGTCAGAATCATCTCTCATAGTGATGGTGATGATTGTGATTATTAGACCTTAAATCACTACACTTGTTGAATGTGATTGGGTACACTTTGACATCATCAAACACAGTCCTGAAACATGGGTTGTTATAAAGGCGATGATTGGGTGGCTTTGATGCATGAGATCGACTGTGAGTGAGAGATATGGGATTTGTCCCTCCTAAGGGGGTACGATGTCCAAGGCACTTGATAAGCGAGACTGAGAAAGGCATGCACATGCACATGTGAATCAATATATGATATCGATGTCACACATATCTCAAACAGTCTGCTCTAGTTCAAGAAACATGAATGAATGTTGAAAGGATGACAACTCCATGCCTTGAGTTCATTTAGGATATCAAAGATAAAGGAATTATACATTCACCGGAACACCAATCACAGACTGTAGGATTGAATGTTTTTCTCTAACTTTCCTTTTCACATGGGTAGCACTGATGTGAGACTAGGTACCGCTCTTTTCTTGTGATGTCATTAGCTAGTTATGGAAATTCACTGCCAACGTGAAATGGGACCTATAGGGTCACACACAAAGGATTAACTTGGAAGAGGATTTCATCCATGAATGATGTTTGGATTGATTACTAAAGTGTTCATGTACTCAATCAAACATTCAATCAATATACTTGACTCAGAATCATCAAGTTGAAGTGTTGAACCAACTGATTAGAGTGTTAGATTGATTGAGAACTAAATTGACCTTGTTCTACATAATCTAGACCACCAACCGACCAGTTCACTGGGTGAACCAATTGGCTCATGGTCAGTGAGATGACCGGTTCACTTTGGTGAACTGATCAGTTTAATCGGACCAAACGGGTAGTGTTGGGTTGTCACAGTTTGTGAGAAAAAGTTTTTCATTTTACTTATTCAATTAGATTGGGATAAGAATTAATTTTTGCATTTATTATAAATGAATAAGGAAAGTCAATTATAGGAAGGTTTGGGAAGTGAAAGGACTGGTTCACTAAGTGAACTGACTGGTTCACACTCCCAACTGACTAGTTCACTAGTGAACTGATCGGCTCACCTTGCCAAACGACCGTTTCAGTTATGAAATGACCGGTTCACCTGCCGAAGTGCAAATTGTTCATGGAAATTTCGGACACTGCTACTCCCGCACAGACTGAGAATCTGGACCCTACCCTCTACTATAAATAAAGGGGTACATGGGGCTTCTCTAGAGACACAACTCAGAACATCAGTTGCTCTGCAAAGTTGTTGTCCTCTCTGGTTGTGGTAACCGAGAGATCCCAAGAAAGTTCTACCCGTCCAGGGAGGAACAACAAGGGAAAGACAACTGTAGAAAAGTGACTGGTGGTGGGAGAGCGTGTCAGTGACTAGTACACCGAAAGAAGGGGACAACTCCTTCTAGTCCATTCTTCAGGATGACTAGAGTTCCCGGTAGTCTGTGTGGACTATCTATAGAGGCGAGAGACTTCTGCCACTCAAGAGGACAATAGTCAACCACATTCTGGGTCAAGACCAAGAGCTGCACAGATGCCGTCAAAGGTATGTGGTTGAAGACCGCACTTGCTGTGAGGTATCGTCACTGACAAAGTCTCAGGAGTAGGTATAACTCGCTAAAACCATCCTTCCTATTACATAGATATTAAAGCGATCTACTGGTTATGGGTTTATGGTCAAGTAAATTTTTTTATTTCTGTTGCCTATTCCGACCACATAAAACCCAACAATGGTATCAGAGCCACATCGATACTCTATGTTTTGGGATAATAGATATGATCAGATTTTGATTTTACCGTCTTCTATTTATTGCATACGATGTGAATATTTGAATGACTAATGTGAATATCCGATTAATACCACATGATCCCAAACTAATATATATACATATATGAAATGGTATATATGCAATCGATATGCGTCACCCTAAAATGGTTTTCATGGTGGATGTGTAGCATGGTTATGGCTTATAAACCCTATGTGCATGTGTGTTACAACCCCAATTTTTGGGTTCTTTTAGTTGGAAATGCAATTTCCCCAATCAGTGTATGATTATGTAATTTGTGTGATTTATGTGCCTTGAACGGATTCCATTGATAAATATCCTTTTATGTTTGATTTCATGGGCCTTGTTAGATATTGGTCCCAATAATGAGATAAAAGAAATGAAAGGAAAAGAAATCAATTAATAAAGGAATAACTAAGATAATGAGAAAAGAAAGATGTAGAAGCACCTAGAAGGCTAGGAATTATCCTTCAAGGAGGGATTTCGTACCTTTGGGATTTCTTGGGTTCCAAGGAGTCCAAGTTGCAAAGGTAATGGGAGAAGAAAGAGAAAATACAAAGTAAATAATCTTGAATAAAGGATAACTTGCACATGAAAATAATGCCCTTTTCCTTTGGAATTTGGGACTCAAATTTGATATACGAGAATATTAAGTCAAGATAAAGGTTTCCCTAAATTTGTTTGGAAAAGGATGTATGGATTGAGAGATATTATTTTTGCAAATATCTGAAAGTGATTTGATAATATATAAATTGTATTAAATGTCACATATTTAATCAAACAAGGAAACCTTGGGCCCGACCCAGACATGTGTCACGCCCAACGGTGGTCGGTGGATGGCGATCAGATGATCCTGAGATCATCTTCAATCTCATTTTGGAAAAAATGAAATCGAGCACAGTGGGGAGTCCTTTCCCTCTCCGATTATCTCTCACCTTGACCAGTTTGTATGGAAGTAGACTCTCCCATCGAGTTGGGGAGGTGAATTTGTACACGAATTACCTTGGTTTTCTCTATTTTCGTGGGGGATTTGAGAGAGTTCCCAAAACTGTTTAGGAAACAGACTCCAGCAGCCACTGGCCACACTAACCACACCTATACAAGGTCTTCAAATCCACCTCTATAGGGAGAGACCAGTATAAGGGATCCTCAAGACGCAAGGGAAGCCCTCCCTACTGCCAATTCCATTGCCGGAGCATGGATCTCTCCCTCCTTTTATCTCTACACCCACCAGGGAACCTCCTTGCCGTTTTCCCTAATCTCAACTACCCCGAGCAATCCACCACCACCAACAAGTCCAGTAGGTGGTGGTGATGACTCCCAGACCATCACCCAGAGAAGGAAGGCCCTAACGGCCATAGTGAATGGGCGGGTTGACTCGTCGTGGAACCTACTCCTACGCCTAGCCTCGTCACGAGGAAGGGGATGATCGGTGGACAAAGGACGTCTTTGCCCCAGGGCGAGCCCATAAGGTAAGGACCTAATCGTACTTTCACATATTAACTTTGCACTAGACCCACAAGCGCGTCTCATCCAGCTGGCCTGAGCCTATTGGCTAGGCCCGGGTCCGCGGCCTGCCTGGTTGGCGAGGTGGCAGTCGAGGTGGCATCTCGTGATTGGTTGGTATATCATTAATTTTCATAAATCGTAACTAAATATTGGTAACTCGGATTGAGAAGTATAATATATAAAAATTGATCAGGAGAATGCGAGGAATTTATTAAAAATAGTTTTATAGCCTGAATCTGATTGTATCTCTAAAAGTTCATTAAGATACCCATGTTAATGTATTAAACCATGTTCAAAACCCCAGTTGTGTTTGGAAATCGGATGTAAGGTTTCAATTAAGTTATTTTGAGATATAACAACCTGTTGAAAGAAAGATTAAGAGTTGAATCTGATTTAGATGTTAATATGTTTTCTATAGGGTTGTTACACATGTATATGTTATAATGCATATAGAAACCCTAATTTAGGGTAAAAGGTGAGTAATGTGGTTAATTCGAGATTCCTTAGAAGAATGTAATTTTGAGTCGATCCTAAGCCTGTTAAGAAAGTTTTAACAAGCTAGTTAGGGTTTGTAAGCAATTTTGCTATTTTATGGTTTATAGTGATAATGATAAAGATGAACCCTAATGAAACCCTAAAAGGAAGTAGGAAACCCTAGGAAGCGAGTTCAAGTTGAATAGATAGAATCTGATAAAGTGTGTAGTAAATAGAGTACATGTACTTTTTAGGATTCTTGCTTGTGTGGATTGAACTGCTTGCTTGGACTAATTCTTGGTTGGATTTGCTATTAGTTTGTTGAATCTACTGAACATGTATGTGGTTAATTTATAAATAATTGCTTTATGATCAATGTCATTTTCACAAAGTTTCTCTATTGCTATGAACCTAAACTATTTTATTGTTCAATTATGCAATCTCATAAAGTGACTATGTGTATAACAATTAATTATGAGTGTACGTCTTGAACCTACATACCACCCTGATGTATGATGCAAGACCAAGCCCCAGAGGGAAGGTCTGAGTTGGTCAAGCCCTAGAGGGAAGACCATCGGGCACCCAAAGCGGTGACCCCTGGCACCAAGCGCAGGATGGAGAAGGTGGCCTTATGTCCCTTGCAAGGACAAAACTCCAAGAGAGTGTAATCCAGGGTTTAGGGTAAAAGCGGTTGAGAAGTTACATTGAAAACGTAATTTGGATTGTTAATCAACTATTTGCTATATTTAGGTTGTTAGAGCCTATTTGTGATGTTGTGTTTGTCCCCACATACCAGTATAGAAATATATTGGCTGACATTTTGTTTGTCGACATTTTAGGTATTATCTGAAATTAGACAAACAGTAAAGTGGCACCTGTGAAGATTAAAGTCAAAATAATACAGGAGGATTTAGGTAGATAGAATTCTACTTCGAGTAGAAGTCCCAGTTACCTAATTTTGAAGGTATGTTAAAAGAAATTTTTTATTCCAGATTTTAGTTTAGTCTTTAGTAGAATTTATTAATTATTTTTTATTATTTGCAAAACCATTGATCCTATTTTGAGATAACGCCTCTGTCTTCTTAGTCTCCATTAATTGGGGGTTACCGGGAAGTTGGATCGTTACATTTGGTATCAGAGTGATGGTTTTGCATTTAATCTCTAATAATTATTAAATTTTACAAACTCTTTAGAACCGAAGGTAGTTATTAGAGGATATTCCAATGATGGAGGTGTCTAGAAAAGGATCACAATCCAGGTGCTGGCAAGATTTTCCTCCACCCCACTAGTCAGTCTATGAGGACTCCCAGATATTGTGTGACTACCTGGCCAAAATCAGAGGATCTGACTCGAAATAAGATACCTCTAAGACTCTCTCATCTTTCTTCTTCCCTTCTCAACCCTAATTCATATAGGAATCTAAGTGCTTAGGGTCTCTCTCTCTCCACACCCCTCCTGTGTTTAGGATAAGATTAATAAGGATTAAGGAATCCTCCACCAAATAATGAAAATCATGTTAATAAGATGTCATGGACATAAGTTTTAATAGTATAAGTGTAAACTAAGATTAGTTACATACTTAGGTTGGATGGTGTGTGTTGTCGTGCCCTCACAAGGGCTCTGAGGTTTGACCTTCTTGTAGGAGGATGAGGAGAGAGTTGCCATGTAGGAAGAAGCCTCTAAGAAGAGGAAGAGACTTGATGTATCCTTTAAGGATGATGCTAACCCTAACCTTAAGTGGTAGTTAGAGAAAGAGAAGATACGATGAGTTGGATATTGTAGTTGACCATGTATGCATGTATGTGGGTTTGGCATGCATGCATTACGTAAAGGCTTTGAGTATGCAATAGACACATAGACTGTGAGTGTTTGCTTGACCTCTAGTGTCTTGTGGCAACCCAACCTTAGGTGGGTCGTTCCTGTTAGGGTGAGGGTTATTTCCCTCATTGAGAGGGTGGATGGTGACCGTATAGGAACCCTAAAGGGCATATATGAATAGAAAGAGGCATGTACCTAGATAGAAGAGAGTGGTATCAAGGATGGTAACGGGTGTTAGACCTAAGCCAGATAGGTTATGACTCATGGTTATGAGATGAGAATGTAGAGCTCTGGATGATCTTGGCCAGATATAAGTATTGATAGTATGTTCCAACCAAGTAGGAATAGACGTGTATCCTTTAGAGCTTGACCCATCTTCTGAGAGAGAACCTCTAATGGTAGGACCAGTTGTAGGGTTAGATCTAGAGAGAGAGCAAGACCCGATGAAGAAGGTTGGAGACCTTGACTGTGAGACATGAGAAGTTGGGTATGATATGGCCTAGAATGGATGACCCTAAGTAGATGTTTGTGGTTGCCTCATGCGCGATCCTTAGAAGCTTGTTGTACCTTGGTTGCCTTTAGAGGAACCAAACCCTAAAAAGAGAAAGAGGATTCATGAACAAACATACAGATAATATAAGTGCCTACCTTTTAGGTGTAGGAAGGAGAGATCCAAAGACCCTAAAAAGTTATGGTATGATAGCAAGTTGTGAGGCCTCACACTTAGTTGGTTGTCCTAGTGTAGGACTCTAAAGGTTGTTCACATGGAAGAGTGTTAGGATGTATATGTCCTATCTGGTATAGGTTCGGTTCATGGTTGAATAGTTGAGCATGCAGTTAGAAAACTAATGCATAAGGGGTGAACATGGGGTTCCCAGACCAAAGAGGGGAAGTAGTAGTACATGGTGCACATGATGCTCACGAGTCTGATTGATTTCATAGGATTTCAGTATGACACCCCCTCATGTTTAGAAGAAAAGGAAACCCCCTTGGACTAAGGTATATGTTTGATGAAACCCTCGTACATGTTGGTGATATATGTATGAGAGTGGACAACTTTGAGGAATGAGAAACAAGTATGACATACCAAGGAGCTCAGAGTGGCTTAGTAGGTTGTTTTCTTGCTAGCTACGTGCATAAGTTGCATGATAGGGATTAAGCATGCACATGATGATGTAAACTGTGGAAGTAAGGACGTTTGTGACCTTTTCTACTATCAAGAGATAGTTTTCTCCCATCCTGGGAAGGGACCCTTCATGTAGGTTCATGGTAACCTAAAGAGGTCACTTATAAGAGTTTGATGAGCTAAGTGTAAGAGCACATAGTATGAACATGAATCCATAGACCCATGTGTGACCATCTCTAAGGGGCATGAGGATATGTTGCCATAGAGGTAACTTGTATGGGGCTAGACTGAGTTAGGTAGGTTACCATGATTCCTATGAGGGATGTAGAGTTATCCTTGTATGCCTAGAGAGAGGATGGTGATTTAGGTGAGGATTCAATGATGAGATGTGCTTGAGTATCAACACATAAACCATGAGCTACCGTAGAATCCTAAGTCAACACTAAGGTCAAGTAGGGATAAGACCGGTGGGAGTACGAGTTGTCTGTTCCCTGGATGCACGAGACCATAAGGTCAGGAGGTAACAGCTACCTTTACCCAAGGACCATGGGTTAGGAGGTTGGCCACCTTCATGTGTTTATGGGGCCTAAGTGGTAAATGTGAGAGGCACTCCCTAGATGCATAAGGGTTAGATCACCCCAAAATTGTTGGCACCCTAGAGACCTTGAGGTAATGACTAAGGATTGTACATAATAGATATGTTAAGATCCAGAGGTGATGGGAACAGTCTGCCCATGGGTGTAGACCCATAATGGAGATGTTCATGGTGAGGAGTTATGTGAAGTATGTTTCATCTTAGATTGGAAAGGATAATGGCAATGTGTGATGCACCATCTCTACTCTTGGAATAGGATGAACTTTGTATTTGGACTGTAGCCAAATGCTTATTTCCTCTCATTACGGGTGTGAGAGACAGGACAAAATGCATGCCATATGCTAAGGATAGAGGAGATATGAGTTAAAATCGTTCTACGATGTTTGAGGATGGAAAATGTACCACACCTTTTGAAAGTACGTGGACATATGGTTTGAGCACACGAAGAGAATAAGGTAATATGAAGACGTACCTCTCTAGACATAGTTTGGAATCTATGAGTCATAAGTTTGGGTTTGATAACTGAGATGATGAGTTTGAAGTTTTCTTGACCCAGTTGACCTATCCTGAGATGAGGACGTTGAGTGGAGTTTATGAAGGTTTATATCTTCACCGTTATCTAGCACATAAGCATGTAAGGTGGTAATGGATGCTCTTAGTCAAGGCACAAATATCTTGGTTAGCCAGTAGATAGGCTAGAAGAGGTTGTTAGGGGAACTCTAAGTTCATGTGACATGTTTGGGCTAACACCCAAATACAACCAAACCCGTTGGTCGAGTGGTGGTTGCTTAGTTAGCCAGCCTAGAGCTTGATGCAATAGAAGGATGGTTGAAGAACCTCAGGTACACCTCTCAGGAAAGTAAAGTGATGGAACCCATGAATAGAGTGTTCTAGGGTTTCTGAGGAGTCAACCTTGAGAAAATCATGACATGCATGAGATCATGATTATAAGTTTACCATATACCGTGGTACTATTAATATAGTAAAAGTTTGCAGTAGTACTTTGGATACCTGTGATGAAGAAGGATGTAGAGTTGCATGTGGCTTGTCGCCATGCATGCTAGGAGGTAAAGGCTGAAAATCAGTAACCCAGTAAGTTGCTACCGATAATGAAGGGTTCCCGAGAGGGAATGGGAGTAGTTCACCATAGGCGTTGTGGTGAGTCTCCCCAGACCGAGAGAGGTCATGATGCAATATGGATTATGGTAGATCACCTTACCAAGTTAACCTAACCCCTTGCCTAAGAAAGAGAGCGTTGTCAATGTGACAGATCCAATTGAACTATATGCATGAGAGAGAGATAGTTCAACTACACTGTGATCCGAGTTTATTATCTTGAGCATGACCTTGAGTTCACTTCCATGTAGTGGAAGTTGGTACATAAAGAACTCGATGCTAGATTGAAGTTTAGTACAACATATCACCCCTGACTGATAGACAGTCAAGAGAGTATGATCTAGACTAGAGGATTTGATGAGAGCATGTATGCTCGTTCTGGGTGATACATGAGAGCAGTTCTTGTCCTAAGAGAGTTTTCTTGTGATGACAGCCACCATAGCCAGTATCAAGATGTAAGGAGCTCTGTAAGGGAGGTTGTGTCAGTCACCGATTCATTTGGATGATGTCAGTGAGAGGACCTTGTAAAGGTCAAAGAGACCATAGTGTGTACAAATGAAGTCACTTTGATTGAGAAATGGCTGAGAAAGCCCAGGGGCGACAAGAGTCATGAGCTGATGTGAAGCAGACTGACATGCAGTTCACTGTGGGAGGATGTGTGTTATGAAAACCCGACCCCTCTGAGCTATAGCTGAGAGAGATGAGTCCCCTATACATAGGTCCATTCGAGATGGATTGGTGGAGTTGCTTATGTTTAGCCTTATACCTCAGGATAACATGATGTATGATGTTTTCCATGAGTCCGATCTAGAGCACTATGTGATGTACCCAAACCATGTGCTGAGCCGTGAACCTATTAAGCTTCCAAGGAGGCTGAAATGTCGTGAGTCACCTATGAGGGTACGAGATACCAAGGTGAGAGAGAACTCAGATCTAAGAATATAAGATGATAAATGTTCTTTGGAAGCACCATGGAGAGAATGAAGCCACATTGGAGCAGATGATGGACATGAGAAAGTCTTATCCTATTTTTTTATATGTTTGGTGGAATTTTGAGGGCAAAATTCCTATAAGAAGGGATGTTACAACCCCAATTTTTGGGTTCTTTTAATTGGAAATGCAACTTCCCCAATCAGTGTATGATTATGTAATTTGTGTGATTTATGTGCCTTGAACAGATTCTGTCGATAAATAGCCTTGTATGTTTGATTTTGTGGGCCTTGTTGGCTATTGGGACCAATAACGAGAAAAAGGAAATGAAAGGAAAAGAAATCAATTAATAAAGGAATAACTAAGATAATGAGAAAAGAAAGATGTAGAAGCACCTAGAAGGCTAGGAATTATCCTTCAAGGAGGGATTTCATACCTTTGGGATTTCTTGGGTTCCAAGGTGTCCAAGTTGCAAAATGGAAGAAGAAAGAGAAAATACAAAGTAAATAAGCTTTAATAAAAGATAACTTGCACACAAAGATAATGCCCTTTTCCTTTGGAATTTGGGACTCAAATTTGATATACGAGAAGATTAAGTCAAGATAAAGGTTTCCCTAAATTTGTTTGGAAAAGAATGTATGGATTGAGAGATATGATTTTTGCAAATTATTCTAAAGTGATGTGATAATCTCTAAATCATATTAAATGTCACAGATTTAATCAAACAAGAAAAACGTAGGCCCAACCCAGACATGTGTTACGCCCAACGGTGGCCGTTGGATGGTGATCTGATGATCCTGAGATCGTCTTCCATCTCGTTTTGGAATAAATGAAACCGAGCACAGTAGGGATTCCTTTCCCTCTCAGATTCTCTCTCACCCTGATCAGTTTGGATGGAAGAAGACTCTCCCATCGGGTTGGGGAGGTGAATCCATACACAAATGACCATGGTTTTCTCTATTTTCGTGGGGGATTCGAGAGAGTTCCCAAAACCGTTCGGGAAATATACTCCAACAGCCACCGGCCGCTCTAAGCACACCTATATAAGGTCTTCAAATACCCCTCCATGGAGAGAGACCAGTATAAGGGATCCTCGGGATGGAAGGGAAGCCCTTCCTACTACCAGTTCCATCGCGGGAGCATGGATCTCTCCCTCCTTTCGTCTCTACACCCACCGGGGAACCTCCTTGCCATTTTCCCTGATCTCGCCTACCCTAAGAAATACACCACCACCAATAAGTCCAGTAGGTGGTGGCGATGACTCCCAGACCTTCACCTAGAGAAGGAAGGCCCTAACGACCATAGACAATGGGCGAGTTGACTCACCCTGGAACATGATCCTGCGCCCAGCCTCGTCGCGAGGAAGGGGATGATCGGTGGATGAAGGACGTCTTTGCCCTAGGGCGAGCCCATAAGGTAAGGACATAATCATATTTTCTCAAATTAACTTTGCACTCGACTCACAGGTGCATCTCACCCAGCTGGCCTGAGCCTATTGGCTCAGCCCGAGTCCACAGCCAGTCTGGTTGGCGAGGTGGCAGCTGAGGTGGCATCTCGTGATTGGTTGGTATATCGTTAATTTGCATAAATCATAACTAAATAGCAGTAACTCGGATTGAGAAGTATAATATATGAAAATTGATCAAGAGAACGTGGGGAATTTAATAAAAATAGTTTTATAGCTTGAATCTGATCGTAGCTCTAAAAGTGCATTAAGATGCCCATGTTAATGTATTAAACCATGTTCAAAACCCTAATTGTGTTCGGATATCAGATGTAAAGTTTCAATTAAGTTATTTTGAGATATAACAACCTGTTGAAAGAAAGATTAAGATTTGAATTTGATTTGGATGTTAATATGTTTGCTATATGGCTGTTACACATGTATATGTTATAATGCATATAGAAACCCTAATTTAGGGTAAAAGGTGATTAATATGTCAATTCGAGTTTCCTGAGAAGAATGTAATTTTGAGTCGATCCTAAGCCTGTTAGAGAATTTTTAACAAGCTAGTTAGGGTTTGTAATCAGTTTTTCTATTTAAGGGTTTATAGTGATAATGATAAAGATGAACCCTAATGAAACCCTAAGAGGAAGTAGGAAACCCTAGGAAGCGAGTTCAAGTTGAATAGATAGAATCTGATAAAGTGTGTAGTAAATAGAGTACATGTACTTTTCAGGATTCTTGCTTGTGTGGATTGAACTGCTTGCTTTGACTAATTCTTGGTTGGATTTGCTATTAGCTTGTTGAATCTATTGAATAGGTATGTGGTTAATTTATGAATAATCACTTTATGATCCATGGTGTTTTCACAAAGTTTCTCAATTTCTATGAACCTAAACTATTTGATTGTTCAATTATGTAATCTCATAAAGTGACTATGTGTATAAGAATTAATTATGAGTGTACTTCTCGAACCTACATACCACCCTGATGTATGATGCAAGACCAAGCCCCAGAGGGAAGGTCTGAGTTGGTCAAGCCCTAGAGAGAAGAGAATTGGGAACCCAGAGTGGTGACCCCATGCACCAAGCTTAGGATGGAGAAGGTGGCCTTATGTCCCTTGCAAGGATAAAACCCTAAGAGAGGGTAATCTAGGGTTTAGGGTAAAAGCGGTTGAGAAGTTACATTGAAAACATAATTTGGATTGTTAATCAACTATTTGCTATATTTACGTTGTTAGAGCCTATTTGTGGTGTTGTGTTTGTCCCCACGTACCAGTATAGCAATATACTGACCGACGTTTTGTTTGTCAGCATTTTAGGTATTATCTGAAATTGGAAAAATAGTAAAGTGGCACCTACGAAGATTAAAGTTAAAATAATACAAGATGATTTAGGTAGATAGAATTCTACTTCGGGTAGAAGTTCCAGTTACCTAATTTTGAAGGTATGTTAAAAGAAAATTTTTATTCCAATTTTTAGTTTAGTCTCTAGTAGAATTTATTATATATTTTTGATTATTTGCAAAACTACTGATCCTATTTTGGGATAACAACTCTGTCTTTTTGGTCTCCCGTAATTGGGGGTTACCGGGAAGTGGGGTCATAACAATGGGTGTGGTTGGTTATGGTTGTTTGCATCTTGGTCTGTACAATGAGCCCTCTTCTTCTATTCTAAATGTAACTTGAGATAATTCAAGCCTTGTCTTCTACCTTTGCCCCCCTCGAATGTAAGTCGTGGTTTCACAAAGATTATGTAAAAGTAGGATAGTTTTATTTCCTATTACGTCAAAGAATGGTGGGTGCCCAGATGAGCGGTTGAAGGACCGAGACGATCGGCTGATGGTGCAAGATGAGCAGTTGGTGGACTAACAAGGAGCTAGACAACTCGGTGAACCGACTATCAGGAGGATCTAGACAATTGGTTGGTGACAACCAACCGACCGGCTAGGAGTCAAGCCGATCAGTCATAGGGTGAGATGATCTACCCAAAATGGCTCAAGCAAAGATCTTCATCAATAACAAGTTGCATGTGATGTAGACCTTAGATGACCGTAGTTCCTTGTGGCTCCAAGGAACTACAATAGGATGGCCATAATCATCACTTTATCGTTATTGCATGATTTTTTGTTTGTGGGATATAGCATGTAAATGATACATACTATATATGTGGTGATTGGATACATATGTGCATATATAAGCATATTAAAACCACTCAACAAAATATTAAGTTTAAGATGCCTTCCAAAAGCAACACACATGAAAAGCTTGATCGACTAAGTGTTGGTACACCTTTGCGTGGTGCACTGTCTATCTTGTGGAAGTGTGATAGTGGGTATATGGGTCTTCCTTCGTAGGGTGCATACTCATTGTGTGGCTTCTGGGAACAGACTTAACAAGGTGATCTTAATAGGATTAAGCACCTTGAGGCATGCAGATGTTCATGACAAAGAGTTGTGCATAACATCTATCAAGAGTTGCATATGATGCTATTGGCAAAAGTTGCCTACCTAAAAGAATCTAGTTGTGGGTTACAACCTTCGCTGGTCCATAACTTAGACGAAGTCAGGATCTTGGTCACTAGAAGGTTGTATGCTGCAATCTTCTGAATTGATATATGAGGGTTATCAATTTGATCAAAATAGTGGGAGTCATAATTAATTAAATACCTAATTAATATTGTCATTTTCAAATCAAATCAAATAAAAAAGGTTTTGGACTAAAATTGTAAATTTCCTTTTTTTAGAACAAAATGTCTATCAACAATAATCACTTTTCTTTGTGATCGGTCCTTGAGAAGGACAATCTAAATCTGAACAATTTCCATGACCGGTTTAGGACATTGAGAATTGTTCTCACTCAAGAGCAAAAGATCTATGTCCTAGATACACCAGAGCTAGAAGAACCCGCTCCCAATGCACCAAAGGCTAAAAGGGATGCTTACAAGAAGCATACTGAGGATGCTATTGATGTGAAGTGCTTAATGTTATGCTCAATGAACTATGAATTGCAAAGACATCACAAGAGAGATATGATGCCTCCATGGCACTATTCAAGATCATCATGACAGAAGGAGATCCAGTAGGCCCTCACACACTCAATATGATTGAGTATGTGGAGAACCTAGCTCAATTGAGATTCCCTCTGAGCCAAGAGTTGGCTACTAACGTGATACTGCAATCGTTGCCAGAATCCTATAGTCAGTTTGTGATGAACTACAACATGAAGAACTTTGATAGGCCACTGATAGAGTTGTTGGGCATGTTGAGGATAGCCGAGGCATAGATGAATAAAGGCAAACCCAAATTTGTGATGATGATCAGAAGAAAGAAGGAAAAGTCTAAAGGCAAGGGAAAGGGCAGAGAAAAGAAAGGTTATGATGCTAGCCAGCAGCCCAAGTCATCTTCAAAGACAAGGGAGGCAAATGTCACCATTGTCATGAGCCATGACATTAGAAGAGAAATTACCCTCTCTACATAGATGAACTAAAGAAGAAGTAGGGGATGTAAGTTGATTCATCCCTATTTTAGGGCTTCATCTTGTGTCATTTTGCATTGCAATCACATATATACCTGTTAGATTACATGTTATTTCCATCAATATGCATATTTGTGTGAAATGCACTTATGGACATTATTTGCATGTTTTTCAAGAATTTGGACCACACTTGATGGAAGAGAGAGAGGAGTGATCCTAGGGTTTCTCTACCCTTGGAGAGACCCAAAGTGAAGCTTGATGCTCCCTCAACCTACCCCCTAGTGGCCAAAGGTCCATTGAAGCAAAGATGTCCAAGAAAATCCAAAGAATCAAGTCAAAGTGTTGATCCAGAGACTAGCATAGCTGTGGTACCACAGAATGGCCGTGCTAGGTTACTTGAAAATCAAAAGAGTCATCCTCAAGTGAATCTAGAATCACTACGGACATGCCACACAGTATGGCCGTGGTGAACTAACCCATAACGACCGTGCCACCTAGCACGACCATGCTACGGTAGAGGCAAAATGGTCATGGAGCAGAGAATGGCTTGAGCATTTTGAGCCACCACGACTGTACTACCCTTATCCCACCATAGTCGTAGTGACCACCACAGTCGTTCCAGTATCAGTACAAAAGTGACCCTCAACCTGTGGATTTCACATTTTATTTCACACATCCGTTCTACCCCACCATGACCGTGCTCACCCTATCCACCACAAACGTGGTGATCCACCACAGCCATACTACTCACAAAACCTAGCTACTTCTGCACTATTTTTCCCATACTACCCCTTCTTAACCTATTGGTTCTTCTATACCTATATATACCTAGGTGGAAGCTCCAAGATGAGGTTAGCTACCTCTTACCACCTCTTAGCTCCCCATTTTCCCCCTTATCCATTCCACTTCATTTCCACCATCAAAACCCTAGTTTCCTTCGATTTCCACCATCATTCCATACCCCTACACCTTGGTGGAGAGAGGAGGACACCCTAAAATAGCTGAAGTGAAGGATTTCTTCTTCTACACCGAGCTCCATGGCTTCTTCTATCTCCTTCTCTTCTGTTTTTGTACTTTGCACGGTTATGAGTAGCTAGGCCCCTTAGGTGGACTATTTGGGGTGTAAAATGTTACTTTGATACCATGTTGGGGGGAAATGATATGTAAACTTTGTAAGTCCATTTGCTAATGATTATGTCCTATTTATATCTCATTCTCTATGAATTGCTTGTTGATTTGTGTGTGAAATCACCTAGGAATTTAGGAAAATTGCTTATATGTGTGAATTTTGGGATTTGCCCCTAGGTCCAATTCATGGTTCCCTAGGTTGCCTCCCATCTTCCTACATCCTAATCAATCTCCCTAATCCTGAGTGAGAGATCTAAGTATCTCAATTAGGTGACTCTAGTGCAATTAGAATGGAGCCTTCTCAAGGCTAGAATGTGGGGGAATTGGGGTCCAAAACCCTAATTTCACCTCCCCATTACCAACCTCAGGCCCTAATTTGCCGAGGAACGTCTAATCTAGAAACCTAGACTTCCCTAGACTCTAATTGAATTGAACCTAATCCTTAACCCAAGTGAGCCTCACAAGGGTAGTAGGAGGTGTTAGGGACTAGTTCCCCTATACACAATCTAGCATATCCATAGCTAATTAGTAGCTTAGGTTAACTCATTAGGCTCTAACTTATTATTTGGTTTAGATAATCTAAATGGAATCATAATGTTCATATGTCACCCCAACTTAAGTGATAAGTGCATACCCTAAACAACCCACACCTTCCTTAATTGCTTTAAAATCCTAGTTTTGATCTTTCTTAGCTAGTGTTACCTTAGTTTGCTCTTTTCTTGCCTAGATTGCTTCTTGCCCTATTCTTACTAGCTTAGGTCTTTACTTGCACTTTTGCTTTTCTCTTACTTGCCTTAGTGTAACTTGCCTTTTCATATCTAGATTAGTCTTTTCTTTCTTAATTAGTCTTAATCTAGTCTAAGGTTAACTTAGATTTCATTCTTGACTTTAATTACTTTCTTGCTCACCTTAGTTTAACAATCAAAACAACCTTTAAACCCTTAACCCTCGTCTCCGCAGTAGGAACCCAGCCAAACTAACCTAGCTCTAGTGCCCCCTTTTACTCCATGTAGATCGACCATATACTTACCACCCTCCTATACTACGACATGACCCTCCACGCTTGCGGGTGTAGTGTTTTGGTTTTTGAGAGTGTGTTAAGATAGGTCTTTATAAATATCAAAAGTTTAATCCATCGTGTGCTTCTTTTCGCGGGGTTGCAGAAGTCTCCACCTCAGGTATTATGAAATAAACTTAAAATGTTTCTTTATCTTAGGTATATGATACCAACATATAGATCTGACATATATCATGTGCAGGATCTGAAAAGAAGTAATGGCCTTTGTGGAAGGACCAAAAAGGAACACTCATAAACATTGGAGCAAGAGTTGCTTCCATAGATAGAAGTACCGTTTATTTTATTTAATTCCAAAGGGAATGTAATAGAGTTATGAATTGCTATTTCATTTTGCCAATAAATAGAAACATTTTATTTTTTCATCTTGTAATGACAAGGATGTCTATCAATAAAGTTCATGTTTCAATTTCAAGGATGTGATCTTTTATGGAAATTCCTTATTTATCTTGTGGTACTTGGTATGCATGAGATAAAATAATAATAATACCTAATAGTTATTGATGACTCAAACAATAAATTAGCATTATCATCTAAACAAATGAATGAGAAATTCATCTCTAGGTTCCATGTCGATGGATAAACTAGACTCTCTTGGTTAATGAACCATTAAGAGATATAAATGTATTGTTTATTGGGCATGATGACAAGTCAATCTTCACTACATGTAGTAGGAGAATGACTATTCTATTAGGTATAATACATATTGATGTATATACATACCTATTGGAGTAAATGCTAATACTTCAGATATGGTATTTAATGAAATACCAATATGAATATCTTGAATTGTTCAAGAATATCATAAATGAAGAACAAACTTGGTAAAAGTATTAACTCTTTAATATTATCAATGAATGAGATACTTAATCCAAATGTTTGAGGACCTTGTGAGTAACTATGATAGTGTATCATAGAGAACTCATGATTAAGGCATAATGATGTCTAAATCAAAGAAGGAATCATACTCTAAATAGTAAGAGAATGATCATCAAACAAATAACTAATCTTCTAGAATTCTTCTAAAGAACATTCTTTACACTAAATAAAAGGAGATTAAGAATCACAAGTGTTGTTGATTCTCAAATTCCTCATGTAACAAATACACCTCATATATATAGTAGAAAACACCTTGAGCTTGATGGATAATGATATCCTACAAACTCAGAGGTGATGAATTGGTCATATGATGATGAGCCAATAATCTATCTAGATGATGTTGAGGAACCAAATATTGAGTTATGGATTGAAGACATAAGATCCAAAATGACTTCCATGTGAACCAAATAAGGTATGACCTTAATGGTAGCACTTATAGGGATAAAACCCATAAGTGCAATTGGGTCTTAAGAGTTAAGACTGACATGGATGACATTTGAAGAGCAGATTGGTTGAGATGAATTCAAGTGAGTTCAAGGTGTTGAACCTGATGAATTTATTTAACCAATTGCAGTGGCTATGGGCTATTAAGGATCATGCTTGCTATTGGAACTTGAAGACTATGAAATTTGGCATATGGATATTAAAACCACATTCCTAAAAGGAATAACATGAGGTTGTGTATGTGACACAACCTGAAAGGTTATATAATTCCGTTAATGTAAATGCAGTCTATAAGTTACAAGAGATTAATCAATATGATTGATTAAACACAAGCACCTAAGAATTTGAGTCTTTACTTTGATTATATAGTCAAAAGGTTTGACTGATATATCAAAATAAAGAAGGGATGTGTGATTACAAAGATTTAGTGGGAGCTTATTCTTATTCCACATGATGATGAGGAATAAAATGAAATTGGTGCGGAAATACCTTCTTTAAGGGATAAAGAGAAATATCCCATGTGATAGGAATAGATATCTATAGAGATAGTTCTTAAAATTCTCTTGACCTGATAAAGAGAGAGCATACATTGGAAGTATGTATTGAAGGGTTCAGTGTGCAAAGACTCAGTGGGAGAAAACTTATCCATATTACATGAAGTTAGTATCTCAAGATGCTAAGTGTCCCAAATTCTTATGAAGAATAGGAACACTTAGATAGATACCTTATGCATTGGCAACTGGATCTATCATGTATGTCATCATCCCATTATCTTGTATGTATTGGACATGACAAGAATATATATATATATATATATATATATATATATATATATGCATTCATCATCTTATATGTATTGGACATGATAATATGATATGCTCATCCAATTATCTCATATGTATTGGACATGTCGAGTGGATTTCTATCTACTTCTAGTGAGAGTCATTGGAATACCATAAAGAACTTATTTAAGTACTTATGAAGTATTAAAGGATTAGTTCTATGGTATTAAAGGGAAGAGTTGAGTGCAAATTAGTTACAATGATGCAAGCTTCTTAAATGACAGAAAATGATCACAAAATACAAAATATAATAGTAAAATGGAAATGTTCTGAGTAAAATTAAAAGACATTTAATTCTAAAAGGGAATGTCAATTATCCTTGTGTTATGAACAACAGAGGATACTATATGGATCTAGAAGTTCATACAGATGAACTTATAGATATTCTAACCATTGATGACAGAGTAGAAATACTAAGTCAAACAATGGAGCTAATTGTTAGGCAAGGAATATCCGATAGCATATTATGGCAACTCCATCTCATACGAAATGTCATACAATGAGGAGATGTGAAACATGCAATATACCTACTAAAGCAAAGTGTTGCTAACTCACTGCATTAGCACTAGCACAGTAGAAACATGTGGGACATGTTTAGTGATCACCGAGAACATGATTCAAAGGTGATTAGCTCTAAGTGCAAGTGGGAGTCTATTGGTATGTATGCCTAGAGAACCAATCATATGATGATTGTATTGGCATATGTTCTGATTGATTTGATAAGTATCAAAGGAAATCTTCCAATTTATTCTAGCTAATTTGAATATGAGATAAATGATGGAGTAGAATGAATATCTAAATAAAGACAATACTCAATGACGTATGTCTTTGGGTTAAGGACCTGAATAATGAGATCATACAGATGCTAAGAGTATGTACATTCTTGTTATGTCCCTAGTCGGATGTCATTGTGGAAGGTTGACAGACAACAATGACACATCAAGACTAGAGTGTGTGTTGGTTGATGATAGTGTCTCATTAGTCATGATATATGATATCAAACCAAGCACATAGATACATGTTAGAGAATAGTGTATCAGACAGACCCACCATGAGAGTGACACATGGAACCATGACATGTTAGTCAGAATCATCTCTCATAGTAGTGGTTGTGATTGTGATTGTGATTCTTAGACCTAAAATCACTGCACTCATCGAATGTGATTGGGTACACTTTGACATCATCAAATGCAGTCCTGAAACACGGGTTGTTATAAAGGTGATGATTGGGTGGCTTTGACGCATGATATAGACTGTGAGTGATAGATATGGGATTTATCCCTCCTAAGGGAGTATGATGTCCATGCCACTTGATAAGAGAGACTGAGAAAGGCATGCACATGCACATGTGAATCAATATATGATATTGATGTCACACACATATCAGGCAGTCTGCTCTAGTTCAAGAAACATGAATGAATGTTGAAAGGATGACAATTCCATGCCTTGAGTTCATTCAGGATATCAGAGACAAAGGAATTATATATTTACTGGAACACCAATCACAGACTATAGGACTGAAAGTTTTTCTCCAACTTTCCTTTTCCTTGGGTATCTCTAATGTGTGACTAGGTACCGCTCTTTCCTTGTGATGTCATAAGCTAGTTATGGACATTCACTGCCAATGTGAAATGAGACCTATAGGGTCACACACAAAGGATTATCCTGGAAGAGGAGTTTATCCATGAATGATATTTGGATTGATTATTAAAGTGTTTAGGTACTCAATCAAACATTCAATCAATAGACTTGACTCAGAATCATCAAGTTCAAGTGTTGAACCAACTGATTAAAGTGTTAGATTGATTGTGAACTGAATTCACTATGTTTTGCACAATCTGGACCACCAACCGACCGGTTCACTGGGTGAACTGATCGACTCATGGTCAGTGAGACGACCTGTTCGCTCTGGTGAACCGATCCGTTCAACTGGACCAAACGAGCAGTGTTGGGTTGTCCCAGTTTGTGAGAAAAAGTATTTCATTTCACTTGTTCGATTCGATTGGGACAAGAATTAATCTTGAAACAAATAAGGAAAGTTAATTGTAGGCAGGTATGGGAAGTGAAACAACCGGTTCACTAATTTAACCAACTGGTTCACACTCCCAACTGATCGGTTCACTAGTAAATCAATCGACTCACCTTGGCAAATGACCATTTCAGTTATGAAACGACTGGTTTGCTTGCCGAAGTGCAAATTGTTCATGGAAATTCCGAACCCTTCTAATCTCGCATTGACTGAGAGCCCTGACCCTTCCCTCTACTATAAATAGAGGGTTACATGGGGCTTCTCCAAAGACACAACTCAGAACATCATTTGCTCTACAAAGTTGTTGTCCTCTCTTGTTGTGGTAACCGAGAGAGCCCAAGAAAGTTCTACCCATACAGGGAGGAACAATGAGGGTAAGACAACTATAGAAAAGTAGATGGTCGTGGGAGAGTGTGTCGGTGACTAGTACACTGATAGAAGGGGACAACTCCTTCTAGTCCATTCTTGAGGACTACTAGAGTTCTCAGTAGTCCGTATGGACTATCTATAGAGGTGGGATACTTCTGCCACTCAGGAGGACGACAGTCAACCTCAGACCGGGTCAAGACTAGGAGTTGTGCAGACATCATTGAAGATAGGTGGTTTAAGACCACACTTGCTGCAAGGTATAGTCACTGAGAAAGCCTCAGGACCAGATATAACTCACTAAAACCATCCTTCCCATTACATATATATTGATGTGATCTGCTGGTTGTGGGTTTATGGTCAAGTAAAATTTTTGTTTCTGCTACCTATTCCATCCAGTAAAATCCAATACAAGGTTGGTTTGGACTGTGTTCCAAGGTGGCGACATCCTGTGATGGAGATGCTTTGTGGGTCTTCCAAGGAGATAGGAAGTTATGATAGCCAAGAGGTTGATGATACAAGGGTGTGAGGCTTTCTTGGAACATGTTGTGGTAACCAAGGTGAGAGGTCCTAGTATCCAAGAGGTACCTATAGTGTGTGAGTTTGAGGATGTCTTTCCTGATGATTTTTCTGGTGTTCCCCCTCCTAGAGAGATTGATTTTGAGATCAATCTTGTTCTTAGAATGAAACTTATAGCACAGTCACCCTACAAGATGGCACCAATAGATGTATAAGAGTTGAGGACACAATTGCAAGAGTTGTTGGAAAAGGGTTTCATGTAGATTGAGCACTTCCTTTTCGAGTGTTCCTGTATTGTTTGTGAAGAAGAAGGATGGTTCTATGAGTTTAAGCATAGATTAACGACATTTGAACAAGGTTGCCGTGAAGAACAAGAATCCGTTGCCAAGGATCGATGACCTATTTGATCAGTTGAGAGGTGCTATAGTGTTCTTGAAGATAGATATGAGATCAGGATATCATCATCTAAGGATCAAGGAGGATGACATACCTATGACAACTTTTAGGACTAGGTATTGTAATTATGAGTTGCGGTTATGTCGTTCAGGTTAACGAACACACTGAAAATTTTCATGGACCTCATGAATAGGGTGTTCAAATTGTATCTGGATCAGTTTGTGGTTGTGTTTATGGATGATATCTTGATATAATCTAGGGACAAACAACATCATGAGAAACATCTTCTCCAGGTGTGGACGTTGTTGAGGCAGCAACAACTGTATACCAAGTTCATTAAGTGTGAGTTCTGGTTGACAAAGGTCTCTTTTCTTGGTCACATCATATCTATTAAAGGTGTTTGTGTGTACCCGAAGAAGGTACAGTCAGTGATAGAGTGGGAAAAACCAAGACACCGACTAAAATCCAAAGTTTCCTAGGTCTGATAGGCTACTACATAAGATTCAACAAGAATTTTGGCATTGTAGTGTTACCCATAAGGCCCTAACCAAGTTGATTAGTAAATGTATTCTTTTTGTCTGGGATGATAAGTGTCACTGTTCTTTCCAATTGTTGAAGGAGAAGTTGATCAATGCACTAGTATTAGTTTTGCTAGAGCAAGGGACATGTTACATCATCTTTTGTGATGCTTCAAAGAATAGCTTGGGATGTGTGTTCATGAAGGACAAGACTGTGATTTCTTTTGCTTTGTAACAACTTAAGAAACATGAGGAAAACTACGTGACACATGATATGGATCTTGTAGTATTAGTTCATGCCCTAAAAATTTGGAGCCACTTTATGTATGGAGTGAAGTGTCAGATCTTCACTGACCATAAGAACCTTCAGTATACCTTCTTAAAGTAGGAGCTAAACATGAGGCAGAGGAAATGGATTGAGTTGATTAAAGACTATGATTACATGATAGACTACCATCCAGGGAATGCGAATGTGGTGGTTGATGCGTTGAGTAGGAAATCATATTTGTCATGGTCTGTAGACATGGCATAGTTACATTCTATGGTGTGTCACAAGCGGGACATGTTAGTGTCGCTTCTCCAAATTAATGTACAACTGGAACTATCTCTGTTGGCGGGGTTGTTAGCAAAATCATAGGTGAAGCCTACCTTGATACATCAAACTACAAATAAGATCAAGGTGATACAACAACAGTTGAAGGCAGCCCAAGATAGGAAAAAGTCTTATGTCGATAACCACCATAGACCATTGGAGTTCCAAGTTGGAGACCATGTGTATCTTAAGGTTTCCCCCCGGAAGGGTTTGCTAAATTTTGTATGAAGGGTGATTTGGCTCCTAGGTTTATGGTACCATACCCTATCTTGGCACGTGTTGGAAAATTGGTGTACAAGTAGGAGTTATCGCCAGAGTTGCACATGTTGCAAAGTGTCTTCCATGTCTTCATGTTGAGGAAGTGTCACCCTGATACTGAGCAGATGTTGCAGCCTATAGAGGTTTGTCATATGTTAAGGGTCATTTGATGATCCTAGATCGAAGAGTGAAGAAGTTGAAAAAGAAGTATATAGACTTAGTGAAGGTGTTGTGCCATCTCAAGGTGTGGAATAAGCCATGTGGGAGATAGAGAAAGAGATGTGTAGGAAGTACACATCTTTCTTTGTGTAGGATTTTAGGGGTGAAATCCTTGTTCGGGGTTTATAGTTGTAAGACTCCTAAGCTTGTGTTACAGTTGAAAATTCTTTATTAACATAATTACATGCTTATAACCTTAATCTAACCCTAATATTTTCTTTGATATAATGTGACATGTTTAAGTTTCAAGTTTGGCCCATGTTGGACATTGTTTGACTAAGCTATTCATATATATGTTTGTTTTGGGATTTTTATGCAATTTACCCATATCTAGAGTTTTTCTTGAAATTTGTCACATGCTTGTTGTGCCTCACATTTTTCGTATCATGATGATCTAGTCACAATTTTGGGCACCTTATTACATCTTGGTTTGAGGAGTGTTGAGATTAGGGTTTGCTCCCTTTGATGCCCTAACCCCGGGGTTTACCTTGAGTGTTGAGCCACCTAGTGTTGGCAAATGCCAAGGTTGATCTCATGAGGTCTTTAGGGTTGGAAGTCTTTAGTTATGGCCATACTATTGTAATCCTTTGTCGCAACAAAGGATAACGGTCAACCTATGGTCATATCCATCTCATGCAACACCTGTGAATCATCCTGTTAGCCTGTAAGGATCAACATTACAATGAACAACTTCATGAATGCTCCGCGAGGTTGGAACTTCAAGTTGCTTCTTGGAATTGGATCTGATATTGTTCCTTCCTGGTGGTCCTCGTTACTGATTATTTGAACCAAGTTGTCGTGAGTTTTCTACTCTTAAAGGATTTCCATATTGAATACCAGGATGGTTCCTATTCTGATTCGGATTGTAATATCCTTGACCAGGGATGGTGTTGACATCATTAAGATTTTCCATTTGAACATTATCTCCTTATCCATATGCGTTTCTTAGAACAATATCATAGAGAAGATTGCATGCTAAAGTGGAATGATCAATACCTTTGATTATTTTTCAAGCAGTCCACTATAGAGGCTACATGATATTCTCCTTGGTGATAAAAGTCTGATTCGGTCACTTTGTAGTCACTGAATTTCTGAGGAAGCCATTTCTCTGGGCTTATATGAAGAAAATATGGACATTCAAGATGATGCTGACAACCCACTTGATGCTAATCACACTTCTTTTAATGAAGATGATGGTGATTTATTAGTTGTTCTATCAAATGTTGGTCGAAGACTTCCAATTCCCATCTTCCTAGAACCACCTTTACCCATTTCACCTAAAATCCCTTACAAAATGAATGAATTTGATACAGACTTCTTGAAAGGGATGTCTATTCAATATATCTTCATCCTATAGGATATTCTGGATGACAATTTGGATGGAACACAAATCATCTATAACAACGTGGTGCAATTGATTTCTAGGAATGTGTTTTGTCACATCTTTAACAGCCTATCCATGATAAAAAAATGTCTTTTCATAGTACTGACATCTACTATTTTAGAAGATGTGATGCTTAGCGATAAAAAGTGGCCCTTCTACAATGCCAAACCTTCGCTTGTTGATTTCATGTTCAAAAATCATTTGAAATCACCAGTTGTAGAGACAACTCTCACCAAAATCAAGGAAGGGACAACACAAGTGATCCTTCTTCCTTTTGAATTTAGAGGATGTTGGCTCCTATGCATTGTGGATCTGGTTAAAAGGCAAATTACCCTATTCAACACTTGTTGCGGTGATAAAAAAATAATGATATGCAATTTTGTTGTCATGTGGCTGAAAAGATTCTACGCATCCCTATTTTTCTACAATGTGTTATTTGATGTTGTCTTTGCTACAAGCCTAAATGGGAAAACTATGTTATTGAGCCTTTAGTCGACCAATAAAAGTGGGAGAAAGGCTAGAATGCTTTCATTGTACTTTAGGTTGAGGAAAATCTTAAATAAGGAATTTCCATCGCTAAACCAGACCCAAAAGGTTTTTCTGCCTTACGCAGATGCTACGCAATGGAAGTGTTACATGACTGGTGTTTCTTCCAAGATCCTAAACATCCTGAAATCTTCAAGATCTATATCCTTTAATCCCTTGTCATGTCAAGGAACCCTTTGGGTAGGTCCTTCATAAAAAGACAACAGTGAAAGCTAAACCAACACCTTTCCCTCTTGATTCCCAGCCTCTAAGATCTATATAGGCCTCTGTACATGCTCATGAGGCCCCTGATATCTTCAAGATGAGGAATGAACATGAGCAATTTCCTGACTATGCAATGTAGCTTCCATTGAACAGAGTTTCATAAATTTTGATAGAACTTCATGTCATGAACTCTCGTTGGCTGAACTTATAGTACTAATGATTAACTTCAAAGTTGGCAATGATAATTCTATTTCATTTTGTCACAATGATTTTATGGTTATGAAAGATGACCTCAAAGATACTCTCAAACCAGGAGGTTATGTATCCCATGGTTTTATGGCCACATACTAGTTCCTTCTGAGCCATGCCTTGGGTGTTGTCTACATGGATGGACTTGATCTATAGAATGATCTCTATCAACACAGCAATTCCATTAAATAAGATTTGTTGATCCAGTTCCTACAAACATCCATTACGCACTATATCTTCCTACCTCTGCTTCACAACAAATCACTTGACATTGCTAATAATCTTCACTCAAGAACATCGTGTAATATTCTATAACAACTTAGGTTTTTCCTACAACCTCATCGGTCTCAAATACTCATATTTAATAGAAAGAATCCCTGAACACATTCCTTCTACCTATTGTAGGGCATTGATTCTTCTTATACATCAGGGTAGCAAGGGTTTTTCTTCTCAAAGCTTGTGAAATGGAAAGTTCCCCAGTTTTTCTAACACAACCCACAACAGTTTCATCTTTCAAATGATTGTGGTTTCTACATTCCTGCATTGGTTGAACTCCATCTCAGTCCTGCATGCTTCTTTTGAAGAATGCCATGGCGACAACTACCATTTCTTGGTTGGTAATTATTCCATGATACTTCTAAATTCTAAGTGGGCGGCCAAATATCATTGTTGTCAATGACAATATCACATGCTTATATTTTTCTCCTTCTTATTTTCACAATATGAGGACAATATGTGCTGTAAATTTGAAGTGGGGTGTAATCCTATGAGATAGGTATCCATAGTATTAAACAGTTTCATCTTCTTTTCCCTTAATCATATGTCTTGTTTCATTTCACGTGCTTTCAACATCTTTTTGAAATACTTTTTATGTACAAAAATGATGAAGACAAATATGATAAAAATGCCCTCTAAAAAAACTTAGTTTTTTGTTCTTCTAGCTATTTCTTACAAGTCAATAACAAAGAATCATCAGTTAGTACAATTTAATAAATCTTTATCAATATTGATGTTGGTTTTACATCATTCTCTCAGCAAAATGTTACATATTCCTCTAATTTGATTGCAACCTTAGAACATCACCAAAAGATTCATGCAAAAATACCAACCAAAATAAGCTCATGTTCAATTGAAGGAACATTCTCATAAGAGAAGAAAGAGATACCTTGTTTTTCATTCCATCTCCACATCATACAAAATCCCAAAAAGACTGAGGATAAAAGCAGAGAGTGAATAAAAAAATTTAGAAAGTTGTTTCCTAGTTTTAGTCAAAAGAACTACCAAAATGGTGTAGTGTTGTATTCATGAATGTAGATATGTCACTTTTGATAAATTTTGAGACTAAATATACACACCCCATTTCCAATGGTGTTCATTAAAGTTATGGCAACATGGGGCAATGTTATTTAGGATGTATAATCATTTCTCTAAAACCATTTGGTTTGGAATGTAGGAACCACTTGCCTATTTAACAGACCTATATTTGAATGACCCAAAAGAGGGAAGGAATACCCGTAAGCCTTTTTGCCTACCCATTTCATCCACCAATCACCAACAATGCGAAGAGAGTGAAAGCTACTTTGAAAAGTGAAATGTGTGTCCGAGACAGATTATGAGCAATAAACAAGAAAAAAAGACCTTTTGAATATTTATGTTTTTACAAGGAAATATAATTTTATGAATTAGTAAAGGTCTTTTGTAAGAGGTTGACGTAAAAATTTCTATTAGATATCAATACTATCATCCTTCTCACCTTGTTTCACACAATTATTCTATTAGCTTGAGGAAAAGCTAAATTCTAAGTTTGGGGAGTTGATAACATTAGTTTATACCATATTTCATAACTTATCCCAATATGGAATCATCTGGTTAAGTGATTAGAGATCCTAAATTCCTTCATATTACACTTTGTTACCAAATAATTAGTTCTGACTAAGTTCTTTTGCAAATTGTAGAAATTGAACTCAAATTCATGAAGATTGATCAACTACCCATCAACCTCCTGAATTGATAATCACTCAGGAAAAAGATGTTGACCTCCACAAGGAATCACTATCCATTGATCTCTTAGGTCAATAATTGAACCACAAGAGATTGATATAGAGTACCATAAACACTCAAAGTGATGGGTCCTATCTCAAACTCAATAATGATGAGTTCAATCTCGACAAAGACCCATTGAGTTGAAGCCTTGCAAATAATACCACCAACCTCAAGATCGATGACCAGTAAGATAAAGACCCATCAACAGTGGGTTCTCAAGACAACCATCAACCCCAAGGTTGTTGGTTTTTAAAGAAGCCTTCAAGATAAAGGCTTGACCACTCCATCAATCCCTATGTTGATGACTAGAAGCCCAAGGGTCTGCACCATCTAGACCAATCACAGATCAAGGAGGCTTGACCCCAAAGTCGTTTATTCAAGGTACCTTATTTTTTGGGAACACGTCGAAGGGATGCTATAGAGACCAAGACCAACTCTAGAAAGGTTGACCAAGCTAGATCCATTGACGTAGCAAGACCCATCGATCTCTAGACTTACCACCAGCCACTTCATCCATCAGGTTGACAGACCATTTTGATCAAGATCCACAAGCAAAAGAAGTGGAAACAATCAACCTCTTCAAGGTTGATTGGTATATCTATCGGCCCCTCTCATCGATCATTTTCCTAGTCAGATTCAGCTGAAAGGTAATTAGATCAATCGCTGGCTTCGATATACCATTGTATCGACTTATTCCCCTACTTCTCTTGTAGTTTCATAATTTTCATTCAATAACTATGACTTGTTGAAGTTTTGATCTGATTCTTTCTTGCACCATGAGTGGCTAAACTCATAACTTAGGTTGGGAGTAGCCGCCAGGTCCTTCCAACCATGCAATATTCCTTTATTTTGTTTGATACATGTGTTCTTACAGTTTTGTATCTATACTCATGTTTTAATGCGTCACTCATTTGATTATCTACCTTCTTGTGATATTTGATCTAGATTTATTTTGGAGAATAAGTTCAATGAAATCTAGAGTATGGATTAGTAACGAACATGAGAGTGAGTAGTTATTATCACAAAGACTCATGCAGTTATTCTTGATATTTTGGTTATCATCTTGAGAGATAGATACATTTGGATAGAAATCTATCTAGATGTCGAGAGAGGGAAGGAGTAGATATCTTTTATGACTGTTTATAAAATGTGTAAAGAGCATATATAAATTGGAAGAGAAGGTTTTGCATGGTTGAGGTTGGTCTGATTGGTGAAAACCAACTCAAGTTCCCATTTTACTGTTTCACATTTTTTTATTTGATCATTCATGATTTAGGTTTACTATTCTAATCAGATTAATTAGTTCCTTAACTTGAATCCCAAATTCATTCCTTTTGATTTGACTAACCTAAGCCAATATTTTTTTTATATTCTTCTCTCGTTTTCCTTATACCCATGTTCGACCTTGTATCACAACAATAGACTCTGTATTGAGTTACAGATGTCTCTTGAAGTTGGGTATAAATTTAAAGTTTGATATCTTTGACTAGGTAATAATGTTTACACTTGTGGATCATTGGAAAGGATCGATCGACAATACTAATATTGATAGACCTTTGTATTGCAGTACTTGATTCTTCATCCAATACATTAAAGTTATACATGATGGAATATGCAATTGATTTGGATATTATGTTTACTGGTAATAAAATAATATGCAAGATATTTCCCAACATGTTTGGTTTTTCTTTGTCAATTTACCATCTATGGCGCCTACAATTCAAGAAAAGACAATCCATTTTTTCAAGTGTAAAAAGAAGCACTCACAATTGTCAATGCCTTCCCGCAAATCAATATGGAAAACAAATATGGTATTGTTAAATAATAAATGTTCAACGGTAGCAGGAGTACCAAATAATACCCAAGAAATATAGAAATGTTTGTAAACTTAGTTGATATTACAACTTGTAATCAAATGGGAATATGGGAATAAAAATTGATAGCACATTAAAGCTATGTCCTTCCATGGAAGATCGTACAATCTAATCATCCTAACTACTTATGATAGGCAGGACCTATTAGTCTGTCTATATTGCCACCTTGATCATAGTTCCACTCGTAAGAAGTGCTTGTTTTGGACCTACCAAAAGGAGGCACACTAACTCTTGCATCACCACTATGTGTCTTCCACATCGACGACATACTAGAAGGGTGTGAATGGTAATGATGGGGTTTGTGAACGTACTCCTTGTGGTTGATCCATCTAAAATGGAGGTATCATTGATATTGTGTTTGTTGGAGGAATTTGGTGGAAATGACGCCCTATAGTGGAAAAGAAGCCACTATCTTCCAAAGGGAACCTCCATAGTACCTAACACAAAGGTCCCACAACCATTCCAAAAGTTTATTAGGGTTATCATGAATGATTAGGTATATTGTGTTATTTGTAGCCTCCTTCATGAAATTCATGATAGTAGTAAACATGTACAATGGTGTATCTCAAAGTGTGGCATTGAAATGTTGGAAAAGTTGTATGTATTCCTCCTTTTCCATAGTGTGGTTGGCAACATCATGGCCTAGTTCATACACTTTGGATACATATTTGTAAATTCACTTACCATGTCATTTGACAAATAAATTTGTTCAATTATTTGTGCTTCTATATTCCTATGCCTTTGAGTCAAAGGTTTCTTTATGCCAATAGAGATATAATATGTTTTGGCAATGTCTACCTCACTTTGAAAGGCAAAGGTGCCCATGTCACCTAAAGGTCCAATGTTCTCACCCGATTGATAGTGATATGATTATTGTGGTTGAGGTGAATTAGGATTATAGAACGTGTCTAAGTCAATCGTTGCTTCACCCTATGAGGAAATGTTTGTTGGATGGTGTTTGTCAATTGAGGACATTGCATGGTGACCCCCAACAATGGTTTTCCCCCATCAACTTGATATAATGGTAAAAATAGAAGTTTTGGTTAAGTAGTATTCTTAGATCCTTATCCCAGTAATATGTGTTGCATTTACATTTATTACTCGAACGATATGTTACTTGTTGGTGTAATGTGTGACATACCTAAAGGGTATCCCTACACTCTGGGGTAACAAGAGGTATGGGATTTTTCCTTAAATCTTCCCACCCAACACCACTAAGGTTGGTTACATGTTTCATCTTCACAAAATCATTCTTGGGATTCTTCCAATGGGTTTCTCTAATGTGACATCAATACTTTCCATTTTGTTTTCCACTCAAAAGCATCTCCCTTAAATCTCTCTAGTGAATTGTCCATCTAAAAATGTACCTATACCATATTGGTGTCTAAATGCAACAAGTACAACCTCATCACCCACACAAGTCCACACAACACGGAGCCTCGTGTCTTGAGAAGCCATATTACAAATTGTACTACAATACATTACAAGTGAGGGTGAGATAAAGAAATCCAATGTAATGTGTATGGCTTATAAATAATCCTTGAATTAGGAATTATGTAGGTAAACCTCACTTGCATCAACCACAAACAACATTGACAAAGACATGTACTGAACATGGAGAGGAAACACAAAGACGCAACTCATGCAGCTTGGGAAGGATCATCCTCTAGTGGCTCAAGCTACGATAAAGATGGAGAGTGCCACCTTGCACTCATGGCCTCCACAAGTGAAGATATTTGAGAGGTAAGTGAGGTATGTTTGCATGAGTTATCTAAAGAAACTCTTATTGACATGCTTGTTACTACCCGTTCTTCTTATTCCGAATGTAAATCTAAAAAGAAGAGATTGGGTAAAATCATTGATGACTTGTATGCTAAACTTGATATTCTTGAGCAAAATGAGAAAATCTATCTTGAGAGCATTGATTCCTTGCAAGGCCAATTTCTTGATCTTGAGCTTCAATACAATGGAGTTGAAGTAGAGAGTGGTGTCTATCTTAAGAATATTGCATCTCTTAAGGAAGACAACCAAAAGTGCCTTAATTAGCTTGAGTTACTCAAAACTGAAAATGATGAACTTAAGCTTACTAGTGATTCTCATAGAGATGAGAGGGATGTTTAT
The DNA here is from genome assembly GCA_963693085.1 of Alisma plantago-aquatica. Lineage (NCBI taxonomy): Eukaryota > Viridiplantae > Streptophyta > Magnoliopsida > Alismatales > Alismataceae > Alisma > Alisma plantago-aquatica. The sequence goes on along the minus strand of OY856412.1, from coordinate 445,396,522 downwards.
CTCAAAGAAATTCTATTGCTTAAATCTGAAAATTCTAGGTTACGTGGTCAAGTTAATGATTTATATTCTAGACCTATTTTGCCTAGTAATGATGTTGCTTCTATTAATCTTGAAAAGGATTCTTACTTGACTAAAGCCCTTTATATAGAGGCTGACCTTGTTCATGCTAGAGATGATCTTGCTAGGTTGTCTTCTACTGTTATATCTCTTACTGATGACAATCATAGACTTCGAGCATCTTCGCAGAAATTCCTCAAAGGGAAGAACTCCCTAAATGAAATCTTTGATAAATCTACCAAACAAAGTGGTACTAGTGGTTTGGGATTTTTAGGGGGAGCTCCTAAGGGCAAGAGTAAGGCCAAAGGTGAGAAAAAGAGAAAGGAAAATCCTCTTCTCATTGGAGAGTTTTATGGGGACCATTTTTTCTCTCATTGTAAAAGTGACGACCATTATTCAACTTATCATCCTTACAAGCCTAAGGGGACCAAACCAAAGATGAAATTGGTCCCCAAGCTAACACCAGATCCCAAAGTTTGAGTTGGGAACCAACACTCTCCTTTCTTGTAGGATAAAGGGAAATGGATTGTTGATAGCGGTTGCACAAAGCACATGACAAGTGATATAAGACATTTCAATAATTTCACAATGAATAAAGGAGGTTTGGTCACTTTCGAGGACAAAAAGAAAGGTAAATTAAAAGGTGAGGGTGATGTAGGAGAATCCTTGTGTATTAAGAATGTTCTTTTTGTGGATGACCTACATCACAACTTAGTAACTGTTAGTCAATTATGTGATAATGGTTACCTTGTGCTATTTACTTCTTTGGAATGCTTGATCCTAGATTTCCTCACTTACCATATCATATATAAGGGAACTAGGAATGGTAATATATATAATTGTGCTTGACTCTATTAAGATTATTGTTGGTAGATGTCCTGTTGTCAATTTGAATGATATTTCTCTTTGGCATCATTGGCTAGGTCATGTAAATATGCATCCATTCAAGAAGTTGAGAAAAAAGGACTTGGTCAAGGGACTTCTCAAATTGGATTTTGAATAGGATGAGGAATTTCAAACTTTTACCCAAGGAAAGAAAACCAAGTCCTCCTTCAAATCCAATGGAGTCCTTAGAACCAAGAGAGCTCTTAAACTTCTCCATATTGACCTATTTGAACCTATGAGAACTCAATAGCTTTGTCATTCTAAGTATTGTCTTGTTATTGTCGATGATTTCTCTAGATATACTTGGACCTTCTTTCTCATTTCTAAGAGTGATACACTTGTTGTTTTCTCTAGTTTTTGCAAACGAGTTGAAAACAAAGTTTCTTGCTGAATTGTTTTCATCTGTAGTGATCATGGGGGAGAATTTGAAAGTGATCTTTTTGAACATTTTTGTGAAGAGTCGGGCTATGCACATAACTTTTATTCACCTCAAACACCTCAAAAAAATGGGGTTGTAGAGAGGAAGAACATTTCACTACAGGAAGTGGCTAAGACCATGCTTTTAGATTATGATACTCGAAAGAAGTTTTGGACCGAAGCCGTTAGTACCTCATGTTTTGAGCAAAATCAGGTTTTCATACATCCTTCTTTGAAGAAAACCCCCTATGAGATATGGTGTGTAGGAAGCCTTCTATTGAGTATTTTCATATTTTTGGGTGTCCTTGTTTTGTTTTGAACATGAATGATTCTCTTGACATGTTTGATCTGAAATCGAACAAGGCTTTCTTTCTTAGCTATAGCACTACTATCAAGGCTTATAGAGTGTACAATGTTGATCTATCTAAAGTAAAATAATATATTAGTGTCAATTTTATTGAGACTAACCCCTATGTTTCCAATGATATTGCTAATGATGATATTGCAGAAGAAGTAATTCATATCCTGAAAGAACTAAATATCACGCAAAAGGGAAAAGAGTGGCCACACAAGAAGAATAGATAGATGAATAAAAGAAGGATCCAACTCCCCGCTTTACAAAGAATCACCCTAAAGATATAATCATAGGTTCCCCCTTTGAAAGATTGAAGATGCGTGCTGCCTACAACAAGGAACAAGAAAACAATAATTTCATCTCACAACTTGAAACAAAGAACGTCAAAGAAGCTATCCTAGCCATGTAGGAAGAACTGGAGAAAATTTGAGAAGAACAAAGTGTGGACTCTAGTGCCATGACCATGTGATAGAAAGATTGTGATGGAGTGGACTTTTAGAATCCTGAATATCCAATGACTTAAGTGAAAGCATATGTTTCAGTTAGATTGAGAGTTTCGAGCTTTTGATAAAGTAAGCGTGTTGAGGCGAGGTTGATGTCATGATTAAGATCTCTCCTTATATACCTTCTTGAGGAATTTAATTGGATGACCTAACATTTGAGTTTTTGCACCAAATTTGAGTAGAAGGTAGCTTGAGTGGTACAAAACCTATGGTCAAATTTTGGTGGCATTCGGAGGTTCCTATAAGAGGTTATGTAGGTTTGAATATAGTGATTTAATGTGGTTTTTGAGGATTATTTAGACCAATGTCTAAGGGCAATGAGAGTGTCACGCCCCTTGGTCTAGGTTGGGCCCGTGTGGCCGAATCTGGGCCGTCCACAGCTGACCTAGTGTCTGGGACCATTAGTCTGAGTGAGCCGCGGATAGACTCATCTGGAGGACTGACTCACACCGTTGGATTGAAGATCAAGGGTCGTCGTTTTGTCTCTAACCTTGCGGTTAGAGCAAGGTGGGGGGGAACAGCTGCGGTCACGATCCTTCCCACGACCGCACATCACCATCGTGGTCCAAAGTGAGAACAAGAGTGGGAGGTTTTATTCACCTCGTAGAGACCTACAACCCAACCCCTCATATGCATTTTTCCGTCAAGAGGGGAGTGGGTTCAGGTGCATCCACTTCGGGGCTTCTCCACTGCCACTTGCAGGTGGGAAGCGGAGGTAGCATATGGTGATAGAGGAGAGCTCAGACGAAATCCATCAGAGTTAAGCAGGCGGAAATGAAGCTCGAGATCAGGGGAACTCGACCCATCTTTTCCCGCAGGCCCTTAAGGCAGTCTTGAAGGTGGCCGAGGGTACCTTTGCCAGAGAAGAAGACCAAGGTCGGAGGCCATCCGAGGTTGTTCCCGCCGCAATTAGAGGGTGCAGAGGTGTTCATGGAGGTTCTGCAAAGATTTCAGAAGCTTCAAGTCGACAGGAGAGCGAGCAGAGGCGATCTTCCCCTTAGCTCCGCCGCAGCCAAAGGTGGCGGCGGTGCTCCCACCTAACAGGAGAGCCAGAGGTTGTAGGGATCTTTCGAGTAGCCGTGGCGGTGTGGTTTTAGTCGGCGAAGGTGAGGGAGGCCTTCGGAGCTGACGAGGAGCTCTCGAGCATGGGCTATTGCTCACCGGAGAGGCTGCCTCGCGGCGGCACTCTGTTCCTGGATCGCATGGGAAAGAAGGGAGGAGAATGAGCGGACCCGGTCCGACTATTAGTCAACCAAGTGAACCAGCCGGCCCAAGGCAAGCCAGGAAAAGAACCGGCCGCCAGCAAAGGGGAGCGCCCTGCCACGTGGCGGCCTCTGAATGGCTAGAAAGAGGTAAATTGCCCAGTAATTTCAGTATATTCCCAGATGTTGTTTAATTCGTATAAAATAGCTCGATGCTCAGAAAAATACAAATAAGGTACCAAAATGTTCAGAAAAATGTGTAGAACAAGATGGAAGCATAATATCCTGCTTTTGATGCATGAATATTTGTGATATCTTGTTAGTTGTGAAATGCTTAGTTCTTGAGTAATAAATATCAAACAATGTTCTAAAATTATGGAAAAATGTCAGTAACTCCATAATAATGCTTATAGTGCACCTGATGTCAGTGATGGTCATGATGATGTACGAAATCATATAATTTGCTTAATATGGCTAATTAGGGCTAATAACCCTAGATAAAATGTATTAAATGCATACATGGTCAATAAATGATGAAATTCACAGCGTAAGTTCATATCAGTAATCTGAAGTTAGGATGTAACTCAGATATCAGTTATATGCATATAATTGATGTTATATGAAGATGAACCTTAATACATATCATGAAACCCTAATTTAGGTTAATGCGTGTAATCTAGGGTTAATAGGTTCACATAATGATGGAAAATACAATTATCAGCTAATGAGTAAATAATCTGGAATATGGCATCAGTAAGATGATTCTAAGACAAGGAAGCAAGTAATGATGGGAATATCCTAATGAGTTAAGAAAACCCTAATGAACACGATTAGGGTTAAGATGAGATATAATAAGATGAGAACCTAATGATAGTATATGGTCTTGTTTGATCAGGTTTAACAAAGATATAGATGACATGAGGAATATGATGGTTAGGTTATCTCTTTGGAAGGTACGCCATTACCTCTTACTTGGCTTATTATACAAAATGATTGTGTTATATGCGTAGTAAAATACTTGGCATATGGTATTGATTGAAATGAATGTTCTGGTATGATATGTTGCATGATTTTCCATACTTATTTCTATGAACACATGAAACATAATATATCTGTTCCATTATATCTAAGCACTTCAACTCTTTGGTAGTAAAGTGCTGGAAATAAGTACTTCAACTCCTTGGTAAGTAAAGTACTTGGAAGTGATCCAACTCTTTGGTAGTAGATCACATTGTGAAATGATCCAACTCTTTGGTAGTAGATCATAAAGGCCTTAATGCATTCAACTCTCAGGTAGTAAATGCATGGATGATATAATGGAAAATGTGCTTAAAAGATGTGTTCTCTTTTGTTAATGAATATCTCGTGCAAGTATATGCTTTTCTATATTCTTCTGTTACTGCCAAGTATATTAGTTTTATCTTATTGCCAAGATATGATGAGAGGTAAATAAAAGACACGTAGGCGTACTCAGTACAATATTCATGAAATATTGTGCTGACGTGTACCGCATGTAATCTTTTGTTTAGGTTGTGGTTGTGCTCTCGAAGATCCAGGATAGAGAGAGTTGTGTAGCGAGCTGATGTACAGGTGGACCTGTTGTCTTAAGATCCTATAGTTTAGTGGTAGTACATGTATATGTTTAAGTTTGCTGTTCAATATGTAATATCAAATGTTGTAACAATTCATGTTGTAATTATATGTTGAATGGTGAACATGTGTTGTGGTTTGTTTATTGTTCATGTACATGTGCTATTGATGTGTTTCCTTCTGACTCCCTTGATTTTCTTCTTCTTAGCCTAGTGTGGGATGTTCAAAATGGGATTCTCGCTGAGGTGAGGGTTTCAATTTGGACGTCGCACATCAGATTAAGTTTTAGAAAATCCGGGGACGTCACAGGTGGTATCAGAGCATGAACAATAGCAAAGCCTGACATTTGCTCATCATGCAACTCAAAACTAAAGAACCTTGAACCTTAATAATCTTTAGGGTTAGATTAGTCATCTTTTAGAGACTAGATCTGACCTAGCCTCTAGGTTAGCACCTAGATGTCCGAGAACTAGGCCTAGACTAGTGCTTGTTGTATAGCAAGTCCTTAGATGTCGTTCTTTCCTTGTAGTGCAGCGGTATGGGACGTTGCACTATTTGGAAATGACGTGCATCAAGGGAAGAGAAACCCTAGACATATTGTACACGTTGTCTAGAGTAGCTACACTAGTCTACCCCTTGTTCTCACCCTTTTCACTAGTTTTCATGACACTGGACTCTCTACTATGTGTGGGACACTCGTTTTCAGGATTTGGTTTTTGATTCCAAACGGATCGAACCTCGATAGTTTTCTCTGACGTTTGTTTTATTGGAGAAAAACTATATAATATTTTATTATGTATATGTATTACAAAAATGTGTCCCCACACATGTACGAGTAGGATGTGGTCATGCAACCTAAGTGAAAGTGATGACATCAGTCTAGAAGAGAGAGTAGTTCTAGATTAGATGTCTAGAGCCTTGTTAGAATATATATATATATGATAGATGGAATAGATAGAATAAGTTTGATGATACGATCTAAGTCTTATATAGCTGTTATAAGATGGTTATGATGATCTATGTTTGTCTTTGAGGACATGAGTTCAATTTTGAGGTTTTGAGATAAGTTATCATGATGAAAGTATGTGTGCTTTTCTAAGATAAGTTATGTAGAGTTAAGATAAGGTTGTGAGTCAGCATGAGCCTCAATCTCTTTTATGAAGGAGGACCTCTAGTGTTAGGACCAGTTTTGGGGTTAGCTCAAGAGAGAGCGAGACCCACAGGGAGAAGGTCAGAGAACCTAGACTCCATGATATGAGATATGTGATATGATATGTCCTAAACTAGACTACTCTTGAGTAATTGAGTTGAGTTGCTTTACACATGATTCCTATAGTTTTGTGGAACCCTAGATGTCCTTGGGAGGACCAAACCCTAGAGACAGAGAGAGGCTGGTTACATGTGCATATGTGAACATTAATATATGAGTGCCTACCATCTGGGTGAGGGAGAGAGCCCAAGACCCTATAGGAGGTAGCTATGTTAGTTTCTGTGAAGCCTCATGCTCGGGTTGGTGGTTTCCCACATAGGAATCTAGTGGTGCATATAAGAGAGTTTTGGGTAAGATGTTTCATGGGTAGAGATCTATGATAGTATGCCATATCATGTTTTGGTTTGTGCTCATGTGGCTAGAGCTTGTGAAGCAATCGCTAGTGCCAATGAGGTATACCTAAAAACCCTAAACCAAGGAGGGAGAATAAAGCATGTGCTTATGAGATACTCAAAGAGATGAGTGAGCTCAGAGAGACTGGGCATGAAACTACCCTCGTGGTATGGGTTAGGAGAACCTCAATTGGACTAGACAAAGTTTTTGATATATGTTTGATAAGCCACTTACATAAGTTTGTTTAGTACAACCATGATATAATAATTGTAAGGATGCAATCTAATCTCAAGATGTGATATATAGACATGATATGATGCAAAACTAGAAATAGTTTAAAGAATATCAAAGTATAAATGGTTAACCATATGCTTTAATAATGATGATAATGTGATGGAGTTGGTTAATATTGTGATGAAATCACTAGTATATGTTGCAATTGTTGTGAGCAATGAAATAAAAATCAAATGAATGAAACATGTACATGAGGTGTTAATCTTAGTGCTTAATAAGATGAAAATATATAGTTTGAAAATTAGCACAACATAATGATGATGGCACCTTAATATGATCCAGATGGATAAAGTGGGTTAACTTTAGTTAATTTCCCTCCTAAAAGGCATATGTCAATGATGAACATGTTCTAACAATGAACTAAATAAAATGTGGATGACACCTTGATGTATGGGTTAACTTGGGTTAACTCCTTTGGAACATGGAATATCATGTGAAAACCCTAATCCATGGCAAAAAGATAAGGATGCAACCCTAACGTATAAAATATGTCATGATATAACCAAGCTTCTAAACCTTGAGTTTAACCTTGAATGGAGTTTTGGTGCACCAAGATGGTTGCAAAACCCCCTAATAGTGCCTTGGATACATGGTTCAAGGTAACCTTTGTTGTTGGATATGTTGCACATAGAATAGTGCCTACATGTGGAAGAAGGCAAGATAAAGTTTTTCCTAAAAGTATGAGTATAGTTGACTTTCGAGGACGAAAGTTCCTTTAAGATGTATATGATGTGACGAAGTGGTTTTTTGCTTTAATTTCGAGGACGAAATATCTTTTAAGGTGTGTAGGATGTGATGGAGTGGACTTTTAGAATCCTGAATATCCAATGACTTAAGTGAAAGCATATGTTTCAGTTAGATTGAGAGTTTCGAGCTTTTGATAAAGTAAGCGTGTTGAGGCGAGGTTGATGTCATGATTAAGATCTCTCCTTATATACCTTCTTGAGGAATTTAATTGGATGACCTAACATTTTAGTTTTTGCACCAAATTTGAGTAGAAGGTAGCTTGAGTGGTACAAAACCTATGGTCAAATTTTGGTGGCATTCAGAGGTTCCTATAAGAGGTTATGTAGGTTTGAATATAGTGATTTAATGTGGTTTTTGAGGATTATTTAGACCAATGTCTAAGGGCAATGAGAGTGTCACACCCCTTGGTCTAGGTTGGGCCCGTGTGGCCGAATCTGGGCCGTCCACAGCTGACCTAGTGTCTGGGACCATTAGTCTGAGTGAGCCGCGGATAGACTCATCTGGAGGACTGACTCACACCGTTGGATTGAAGATCAAGGGTCGTCGTTTTGTCTCTAACCTTGCGGTTAGAGCAAGGTGGGGGGGAACAGCTGCGGTCACGATCCTTCCCACGACCGCACATCACCATCGTGGTCCAAAGTGAGAACAAGAGTGGGAGGTTTTATTCACCTCGTAGAGACCTACAACCCAACCCCTCATATGCATTTTTCCGTCAAGAGGGGAGTGGGTTCAGGTGCATCCACTTCGGGGCTTCTCCACTGCCACTTGCAGGTGGGAAGCGGAGGTAGCATATGGTGATAGAGGAGAGCTCAGACGAAATCCATCAGAGTTAAGCAGGCGGAAATGAAGCTCGAGATCAGGGGAACTCGACCCATCTTTTCCCGCAGGCCCTTAAGGCAGTCTTGAAGGTGGCCGAGGGTACCTTTGCCAGAGAAGAAGACCAAGGTCGGAGGCCATCCGAGGTTGTTCCCGCCGCAATTAGAGGGTGCAGAGGTGTTCATGGAGGTTCTGCAAAGATTTCAGAAGCTTCAAGTCGACAGGAGAGCGAGCAGAGGTGATCTTCCCCTTAGCTCCGCCGCAGCCAAAGGTGGCGGCGGCGCTCCCACCTAACAGGAGAGCCAGAGGTTGTAGGGATCTTTCGAGTAGCCGTGGCGGTGTGGTTTTAGTCGGCGAAGGTGAGGGAGGCCTTCGGAGCTGACGAGGAGCTCTCGAGCATGGGCTATTGCTCACCGGAGAGGCTGCCTCGCGGCGGCACTCTGTTCCTGGATCGCGTGGGAAAGAAGGGAGGAGAATGAGCGGACCCGGTCCGACTCTTAGTCAACCAAGTGAACCAGCCGGCCCAAGGCAAGCCAGGAAAAGAACCGCCCGCTAGCAAAGGGGAGCGCCCTGCCACGTGGCGGCCTCTGAATGGCTAGAAAGAGGTAAATTGCCCAGTAATTTCAGTATATTCCCAGATGTTGTTTAATTCGTATAAAATAGCTCGATGCTCAGAAAAATACAAATAAGGTACCAAAATGTTCAGAAAAATGTGTAGAACAAGATGGAAGCATAATATCCTGCTTTTGATGCATGAATATTTGTGATATCTTGTTAGTTGTGAAATGCTTAGTTCTTGAGTAATAAATATCAAACAATGTTCTAAAATTATGGGAAAATGTCAGTAACTCCATAATAATGCTTATAGTGCACCTGATGTCAGTGATGGTCATGATGATGTACGAAATCATATAATTTGCTTAATATGGCTAATTAGGGCTAATAACCCTAGATAAAATGTATTAAATGCATACATGGTCAATAAATGATGAAATTCACAGCGTAAGTTCATATCAGTAATCTGAAGTTAGGATGTAACTCAGATATCAGTTATATGCATATAATTGATGTTATATGAAGATGAACCTTAATACATATCATGAAACCCTAATTTAGGTTAATGCGTGTAATCTAGGGTTAATAGGTTCACATAATGATGGAAAATACAATTATCAGCTAATGAGTAAATAATCTGGAATATGGCATCAGTAAGATGATTCTAAGACAAGGAAGCAAGTAATGATGGGAATATCCTAATGAGTTAAGAAAACCCTAATGAACACGATTAGGGTTAAGATGAGATATAATAAGATGAGAACCTAATGATAGTATATGGTCTTGTTTGATCAGGTTTAACAAAGATATAGATGACATGAGGAATATGATGGTTAGGTTATCTCTTTGGAAGGTACGCCATTACCTCTTACTTGGCTTATTATACAAAATGCTTGTGTTATATGCGTAGTAAAATACTTGGCATATGGTATTGATTGAAATGAATGTTCTGGTATGATATGTTGCATGATTTTCCATACTTATTTCTATGAACACATGAAACATAATATATCTGTTCCATTATATCTAAGCACTTCAACTCTTTGGTAGTAAAGTGCTGGAAATAAGTACTTCAACTCCTTGGTAAGTAAAGTACTTGGAAGTGATCCAACTCTTTGGTAGTAGATCACATTGTGAAATGATCCAACTCTTTGGTAGTAGATCATAAAGGCCTTAATGCATTCAACTCTCAGGTAGTAAATGCATGGATGATATAATGGAAAATGTGCTTAAAAGATGTGTTCTCTTTTGTTAATGAATATCTCGTGCAAGTATATGCTTTTCTATATTCTTCTGTTACTGCCAAGTATATTAGTTTTATCTTATTGCCAAGATATGATGAGAGGTAAATAAAAGACACGTAGGCGTACTCAGTACAATATTCATGAAATATTGTGCTGACGTGTACCGCATGTAATCTTTTGTTTAGGTTGTGGTTGTGCTCTCGAAGATCCAGGATAGAGAGAGTTGTGTAGCGAGCTGATGTACAGGTGGACCTGTTGTCTTAAGATCCTATAGTTTAGTGGTAGTACATGTATATGTTTAAGTTTGCTGTTCAATATGTAATATCAAATGTTGTAACAATTCATGTTGTAATTATATGTTGAATGGTGAACATGTGTTGTGGTTTGTTTATTGTTCATGTACATGTGCTATTGATGTGTTTCCTTCTGACTCCCTTGATTTTCTTCTTCTTAGCCTAGTGTGGGATGTTCAAAATGGGATTCTCGCTGAGGTGAGGGTTTCAATTTGGACGTCGCACATCAGATTAAGTTTTAGAAAATCCGGGGACGTCACAAAGATCATTGGCACCAAGTGGGTCTACCATAACAAGCTAGATGAAAGTAGAAAGGTGGTAAGAAACAAAGCAAGATTAGTGGCTCAAGGCTACAATTAGCAAGAAGGTATAGATTTTGATGAAATATTTGCACCTGTAGCTAGACTTGAGTGAATTCGTATGTTTCTTTCTTTTACTAGTTATCAGAATTTCATTCTATATCAAATGGATGTTAAAAGTGCGTTTTTTAATGGTAAAATTGAGGAGGAAGTGTATGTTGCACAACCTCTGGGCTTTGAACATGATAGTTTACCTAATCATATTTATCTACTGTAAAAAGCTCTCTATGGCCTCAAACAAGCACCTCGAGCTTGGTATGAAAAATCAAAGAACTTTTTGTTAGAACATGGGTGTTATATCCCCAATTTTGGTAAAATTGTATGATATAAATATAAAGCATGTCCTGATAAATAATTTTCCTGAATGGTATTATTTATGGAATAATATCATCCTTGTGACAAGTTAAAGAAATAAAAGGATTTTTGTTTGCAATAATCCATTAAAATGTTGAACAAGAGAAAGAATGGAAAATTCTAGAAAAAGGATATATCGTGGGATAATGGTATTAATGTTCAAAAGGAACAAGCTTTGTATGGGAAAGGTATCACATTAGATTCCAAAGAATAAATATAATTTAGGAAGGAAATTAATAAGTTCCTATAATTGATGCAAGGATATATCAAGAGAGAAATAGATGAATAATCCAGAATCTATTATCCAATATGTATCATGCTTTCCTTTATGGGTTTTTGGTGTTAGAGTTATGGACATTGGTGTCTATGTATTGGGAATCTCTTAATTGTAATTGCTTTTGACATATATAAATACTTCACTAAAGATTACCATAATTGTGAGAGGAAGAGAAAATACTAGTTGGCAGTGGATCGTTGAGTAAAAAGGAATATCCTTTTAATGCATAAAGGAAGAAGGAATTTAATTTAATTCCTCGCCTTGTTATTCCTTGACAATCACATATGCAAACACCTTCCCAACATGGGTAAATTGTGACTCATTTTGGATTTCACTCAAGAATATGTATAAGGAAGGTTTCCTCTTCTAGACCATCGGGTCTCTCCCTCCCATCAACGAGTGTATAAGGAAAGGAACTGGATTCTTCCTAATCTGCCCTCCATAAGAACCATTAGAGTTTCCCTTAACTTGTATAAATACAGAGGATTGTATAAGGAGCCTTCGCCATCATGGAACAAGGCCCTAGCCTTGGTAGTTAGGTGAAGAAGTCATGTGGAGATTGCTCATTCCCCAAACTGCCTCGTTCCGGTTCTTTGGCCCTAGAGACTCCTTGATAAATTGGCAAGATAGCAACTGAGAGGAACCCGGGGATCCTTCCTCTGTTCAACATGTCATAGGTTGTCTGAAGGTCAACTGGACCTCTAAGATGCTCTGCCATGCCAGCCACATCAAGTTACGATGCGCCAAAGGGAGAGGGAGATGATGGGCTAGTAGGGGTGACATCGAAGAGGGAGTCCAGGAGGACAGCGCCCTCGGCGGAAGCACTACGTTGACAGACATCTGTCACCCGGTGGCCAAGTTCTGGTGACATAGCGAGGGAGGGCGTCATATACCTTGGAAGGAGGAAGACCTGTGGAGGATGACAGGAGATGTGACTCCTTCCTATCGTGCGTCGTCGAGTAGGTACGGCGGCAGCGCTGCCATGATCTTCCAAACCAAGGTTTAATAAGACGAGAGTTTGAGGTCTTGCTGTTAGTACGAGATCAAGGGAGGAGAAGACTAGGGATGGCTTGAGGTCTCGACCCGGTTGGACTCCAAGATAGCATAGCTGATATGTGGAGTTGGGGCGGTGGGGGTGCATGAGAGAGGTTGTGCTCCATCAGGCAGTAGCGTCCGCACAAGCGACGACCTGTGCAGGCAAGGCATCAGGCGTGACTCGGCGGCAAGGAAACCATGTCCACAGGACAAGGGTGAAAGGAGGAAAGCGGGGGCCACTTGACCCAGACCGGCCGATCCAGGGAGAGTGCAATTGAATCGAGTATCAACTTAACCATGTAGCAATGGGTCCCAGTAGTGTGGACCAATGTATGCTCTCCACGTGGCTACATGCTTGAGGTATTTCCCTTTTATATGGCATATCTTGGAAAAATTCTAGAAATAGCCAGGTATATCCGAATATAGTCAAATTATATATCAAATTGCTCAGATTAATGAGAGCAATCCAAAGAAAATATAATGAGAGTCTGAATAGGCTCCCTCTTCCCAAAGTATATGCAATACATGTTTATACGTGTTTAATGTAAAGGAAAATCTAGATTTTTCTTAATGTGATGCTTAATCGAGTAGATTTGTTTATGTTGTGATAATAACTGATCTAGATATGAATAATGAAGAAACTCTTGATAAAGATGAATAGTTTATGTTTCTAGATTAGTAATCTTACATATGTTGTTTTAAGGTTTTGAGACCAATGTGGACATCTTGCTATGATCATAATGTTAGTAATATGATTTAGGTGTCACGGGTAATCTAATATGCTTAAGATGATAATTAGGGTTTCACTTGATATGCATAACTAGAGTTTGTGTCTTAGAGATCATGATATGATGGAATTAGGGTTGTAACCCTAATCCCTAGTCCAAACGGGAGATAACCCTAAACCCTAGTTGAGGAGCACATCTAGATATGAGTAATGTAATGCAAATACATGGTGACACATATGTAGTATGCATGTTTCAGATACTGTTGATTATATGCTTGGTTTCTTGGATGTTTGGATACACTCGTAAAGTATATGATGTTCTACATGGTTTCTGCGATGGCATAAGGTATGTGGTTATGCTTATGAATACTTGTATCGAATTCTAAGATTGTTGAGGTTTCTCGATGAGATTGAATGATAAATAAACTGCTTTCTTGTTTATTTAGTTCTTGCAAACTATAAAGTTCCTATGAGTATCATGTAAAGTAATAATAATATTCTGAACCCTAGGTTAGACTGATCTTAAGGGTAATGCACATGAGCCCTAGAGGGACAGTGATTACACCTGAGGTAGTAGACCAGATATGGGTTAGAATATGAAAACAAGTTTATGTTCTTATATGCAAAATAGAGACCTTTTCTTATATGTGTACTTGTGATTATTGTTTGAACCCACGTACCAGTATAGAAATATACTGACTGCGTATTTGTTTGTCGGCGTTTTAGGTATCAGATATACTTGATTCATGGACATGAGGGTACATATAGAGATGTTGAAGACACTACAGTTTAATCATGAAGGTTTAGTCTTAATGGTTTATCTTCACACATACTAAAGTTAATTCTATTTATAAGTTATGTAATTCCTTAAAGGAGCTTTTTATGCAAACATGTAAATATTTTATCATTAATGGAAATTGTTTACTATTTTGTATTATTTCATGAATCTAATCCTAGAATTTATGAGTGACGATCTGTGACTTTAAGGTCTTTTAGACACTCAAAAGTGCGGGTCGTTACAATGGGTATATCATGGGCAAAGGAGATTTACCTTGTTTCTCAAACACACTTCTAACAAATTTCTTATCATCCAAATATAAGTTTATGATATCTTTTTGGAGGAACTAATCTTGATCTTTGCAATTAGTTTAGTGATCTTTCACAAAGTGAGTTCAAGATGTGCATGATGGGTGAGCTTACATTCTTCCTCAGCTTTCAAATCAAGCAAACTAAAGATGGGAACTTCATCAACCAAGGCAAGTACACAAGTGAGCTAATCAAGCACTTTGGGATGGAGAACACCAAGTCGATGGACACCCCCATGTCAAACACTGCCAAACTTGATAAAGTGAAGAAGATGAGAAAGTGGATGACAAGCTCTATAGAGGTATGATTGGAAGTTTACTTAATTTAACTTCCTCTAGACCTGACATAATGTTTAGTATTGTCTTGTGTGCTCTCTTTCAATCAAATCCCAAGAAATCACATCTTATAGTTGTTAAGAGGATTTTAAGGTACTTAGCCAATACCTAAAATTTTGCACAATGGTATCCTAATTCAAGAGACTTTACTCTTACTGCTTATAGTGATGTTGATTATGCAGGATGTTTGATTGATAGAAAGTGTACAAGTGGCACTTGCTTCCTCTTAGGACCATGCTTGGTGTCTTAGATTTCCAAGAAATAGAGCATTGCAGCTTTATCAACTACCAAGGCTGAATACATTACATCCAAGAGTTGTTGTGCCCAGGTTCTATGGATGAAGCAAATTCTCTAAGACTTTAACATTTATTTTGATGCTTCTCCTATCATTTGTGACAATAATAATGCAATCTGTTTATCTTATAATCCTTTATTGCATAGTAGAACCAAGAATATAGAGGTTCATCATCATTTTATTTGTGATCACATTACCAAAAAGGATATTTATATCACACATGTGGACACAAAGAATCACTTGGCAGACATTTTAACTAAACCTCTAGATAGAGAGAAATTTAATTTATTAGATATAAACTGCTCATAACTACTTTGGAAGAATCTAATATGCCTTCTAGTTAGTTTTTATCTATCCTATATGATTTTCTCAAGTCTTGATCACCCTGGCTCGCTAAAGTGCTAAAAAAATTCATGTTCTTTTGCCTTTTTTTCCAGCTTATTTTGGGTATTTTTTGCAAACACTTGTTTTATCACTAAATAGTACCCAATGATGAGTGACATGTGCCTAAGTATGTCTAAAATGCAAAATGGATCAGAAAGACAAATTTAATTAGCACTCCAATGGCTAGAAACTAAGATTTCTAAGTTTGGGACAAAAGCTCTATCGGTCGAGTTGCCAACTCGACCGATTGGTGGCTGAGAGCTTTTGTAAAAATCCATTCGATAGAGTTTCTATCTCACAAAACTTGGTCGATGCTCAGGCTAGAATAAAAGTGAGGTAGGGTTCGACCATCTATTCTCCCTCTCAACTAGAGAAAAGTGGATAGATTCCTCCTCCAGCTCTCTCAAGCTCTCAACCCTAGCCCCGACCTTCCATCTCCTAGCCCTAACCAACCCTTGTTTGACCTTCCTAGCTCCTTTTCCTATCAACCCTAGGTGGTTAGATGACCTTAGGTGGTGATCTTCTCTAGTTTCAACTCCCATTCTTCTTCATCTCGCCTCCATGGATTCATGTAGAAGAAAGAGGGCCGCCCCTACTGAAGTTCCTTCATCCTCATCCAACTCTCGCCTCATTCCCTATGACGATACCTTCTTTGTCTCAACTGAAGCTCTAAATTGGTACAAGGACCTCCATCCTAAGAACCCCTTTCCCTTTTGTGCTTTGTTTGGGCCTAGACCCTCTAAGCAAAAAGTCATATATGAGGTAGCCGAGTTGCTTTATGATCATCATCTAGCTACCCTGAGTGTTGAATGTCGGTGCTTCCACAATTCCATGACAAGCACTAAGATGGTTCATGAATTATATGCTAATCTGTCATGGAATAATGACACTCTTGTACCCTCTCCTAATACTCAAGTGATTATCACTTCCATGATTGTCGGTAAGAAGTTCAAAATATCAGAAGATACCTTGAATATGTTTTTCAGTGGTACTGAGGTCACCGACACATGGAGGAAAAATTATCCTGAGTATTTTGACCTACTAGACCCTAAGGCCTTCTACAAGCAATACAATTTCAATCTCCCTGACATAAATAAGTTCTTGAAGAAGACTCAGTTTCCCTTAGGAAGAAATCCATCCTACTTCCCTCTATTTGGGACATAAAAAACTGCATTCTCTCTTTGGTAGTCAACTACATTATTCACCCCAAAAAGAATCAAACTAAAATTGTAGAGAATACCACATTGATTATGTTTTGCATGTTGAAAAAATCAGAGTCAAGTGGTCTAGATACATTCTTCACTATATGATCTGCTTTGACTCCAGGAAGGATACCCATGGCACCTACCCTCCCAACCCTACCTTCAACTGTGGTATCTTCACATTTACGGATGAGAAGTCTCTTTTTCATGATTTTATTTACAAACCTTCTAGAAAAGGAGTCTGTATCAGTGAGACCACAATCAAGAAAAGCTTTCTACCTACATCCTCTTCCACCACCCCTGGGGCCTCTGCCTCCAACTAGGAACCTCCACCACCATCCCGACATGCCCGCACCTCATTTCATGTATCCAATGAAGCCCTCATCGGTTACATAGTACATCAGTAGGCATACAACCTACATGTTTAGGAACATCTACATCAAGATCTTTGTTCTATCATGTCTTCTATGAACCTATCTTATTCCCATCCTTATCCTTCTTACCAACCCACCCAGGTGGTGATTATTCTTCCTATGCATATAATCACTTTTTCTCGGCCCCTCCACCTCCTGCTTCCACTGTAAACCCTTTATTGTTGGTGGTTTTGCCTCTGCACCTACCCCTAAAGTTCTAACTCTCTCTACTGGCCCCATGGCTACCTTTCTTGCAGGCCTTGGCACTTCTTCTCCCACTTTCCTTCAGGCTAAGGAACTCCATGATCTTGTCATGACTTGGGATTAGCAGAATGCCATGTGGCATTGTCTTGGTTTCAATCCTTCTATCGATGAGGAGATGTCTGACTATGTTGATGAGGAAGCTATTACTGATGAGGAGGCATCTGATGATGATGGCGAGGATGGTTCACATGGTGATGATGGCTTTGTTGGTGCCTCTAGTGAAGAAGGTGAAGTTGTTGCATCTACTGCACCTTTAGATGGAGGCGAGGACTATGATCTTGAAGCTTCCAATGATGATTCCAATGATGACCCTTTAGACTTAGATAGCCTAGACATCTAGATGTTTTAGTGTTTAGTCTTTAGATTCTGAGCATATATATCTTTCTAGACTATTTTTTACTAAGTCATCTGGGCTCATTATCTGATATGTACTATTTCTATCATAATGCTATTTTCATCTTTTTGGCTTGTAGTTGATTTGAGAACATGCTCATGTGGTGTATTATTATTCTTCCGCATCATAACACTATGTATGTTCTATCATGTGAGTTATTGGTATGCTTTCTGTATTTTGACTATGACACCAGTTGCTTGTTTTTCTTTGTTTGATATGTGTTATGTGGTTGTATGTTTTATTTTGAGGTTTGACGTTTTGGTTGTGCTTGGAGAAGATCCATTTTGTGCTCTTCTACCCCCTTACTTTTTGATAATGCTAAAAGGGGGAGAGAAGTTCAATGTTTTTTAGCTCAACTATATTGTTTTTATTGCCTATGTGATCCTTTTCTTGTCAAAATATATGTTTTATCATCTGACTTGCTAAAGGACCATGTAGTATGAATGTGATATAGCTTTTTGTAGAAAGACTAACTATGTTGGTAAGAGTGAGCCTAGATTAAGGGGGAGCAATTTACATTGTTAAAATTATGAATCCCCGTGCAATTCACAAGGCTAAGGTATAAATTTACATATCCTTTTCAATATGTTGAAGAATGGTTTGTCATTGTCAAAAAGGGGGAGAATGTTGACTTGAGAGTTATAAATTGTCCATATTTTGATAATGACTTAACCATTCCATTCATGTGTATCTAATATGTTTGTTTAAGAATAATTTCATGCATTAGGTACATGAAAAGGATCAAATTACACAAGCCCTAGCTTGTCCAAGTTCAAGTCAAAAGCAATTCAAATGTGCAATTTGGGAAAACACTCCAAACCTTCTTAGAATATTTTTATAATCATTTGTAATGATGATATGACTTGTATCTAAGACGAGAAAAAACCAGGGAAACTTAATTCGATCATTTGATAACTTAAAAATCATTTTGGAAAATTTCTCATAGCACTTTAATCGGTTGAGTTTGAATCTCGACCAATATGTGATGGATTTTTGGAAATGGTTGCATCTGTCGAGTTGTATAGTTAAAGAACTCGCCTGAGTGACTTTATGACCATATTTGATTTTGGTTGATCGGTAGAGTTATCCCAAGACAAACTCTACTGATAGTTTTAAAAATGGCTTTGTCCGTTAGTGGATCGATCGAGTAACCTTTATTGAAACTCATCCGAATATACAGTATGGAAAATGCAAAAAAAGTGATTCCAACCATTGGAGAGTTGTTAGAAACAAAAATAGATCTGTTACAAGTTGTAAAATGGCTATTTTTCATTCTTAAGTGATCCCATACTAAAAGGAACACCCCCATCTATAAATAGTACATCTTTGAGTTCATTCCAAGGTTGCTCATTCATGCTAGCCTTGGTCCTTGCTATAGTTGAGTGTGCTACAACCCTTTTATCCCCTTTCTCTCTCTCATTTACAAATTATTTCATGATTATGAGTGAGTTAGGCATGTTGTAAGAGAGATACCTCAATGTTACTTGTAAATCTCTCCATATTTCCATCTTCCCAATCCACTTTCTCAAAGAGCAAAGGTTGAAGTGATCTTCTGTGAGTGAAGGAGGAGTCGTTGTTCTTCTTCAAGACTGAAGGTATGAAGATATTCTCTAAGTGAAGGAGTATGACAAGGAGGAAGATCCAAGGAGCTTGGTGGGTAAATCCTCAAGGTTGAAGACTTGTTTCAAGGAGATGTCCTAGGAGAAGGAATCATCTTGCAAGAGTGGGTAAGATATATTTGTGAGGTAGAAGACTGGCTCTTGGGTAGGTAAGCCCTTGGATGTAAGGTGGTCTTCGTATATGTCTTATAATGGAAGATAAGTATGCATGGGTTGCAAAGTCCTAGAGGTTGACCTCTCTAGGTAGTGGACTGATGGTCTCCTAGTTTGGATATTGGAACCACTCTAAACACCTTGTCCAAGTGTTTGTTTCAATCTCTCTCATCCTTGCTATGCTTGTTTAGACAGGACTTCAAATTTAGTTTTAGCATTTGGTTTCAATTGATATAATTTGAAGGTATAACTATTCTTGTGAGAATTTTGATTCTCTGTTCACCCCCCTCTAGATCCCTAGATCCAACAACTGTATGTTAGAGAAATAATTCATTTGTAGGGTTCTGAGTTCAATTACCTCTAACCATGACCCTGAGTTCACTTCAAAGTTATGGAAACAAGTGCATGAAGAAGTCTGTATAAGGTTAAAATTCAATACAACCTATCACCACCAGACTAATGGATAGACAGAAAGAGAAATCTAGACTTTAGAAGCTCTATTGACAACATGTGTGTTCGATTGGGGTGTATCTTGGGAGCAGTACTTGCCCTTGGCTAAGTTTACCTATAATAATGGCTACCAAGCCAGTATTGGAATGCCTCCGTACAAAGCTCTTTATGAGAGGTTGTGTCGGTCAATGCTTCATTGGGATGATGTCCGTGAGAGAACCTTGTTGAGGTCATAGGAACTATAGTTATATGCTAACAAGGTTGCTTTAATAAAAAAGAGGATAAAGAAATCCTAGGATCGATAGAAGTCGTATGCTAATGCAAAGCAAACATATTTATACTTTACTGTAGGTGAAAATGTGTTTTTGAAAATTTGACCCCTCTGAGATATAACTAAGAATAGAGGAAAATTGAGTTCTCGAAATGTGGGTCCGTTCAAGATCTTAGAGAGGATTAGTGAATTTTCTTATTGTCTACCGTTAACCCCATAATATAGTATGATTCTTAATGTGTTCCATGTGTCCAAACCGAAGCACTATGTGAAGGATCATAGCCATGTGTTGAGCATTGAGCCTATTGAACTCCAAGAGAGGCTGACATATCTAGAGTCACCTATGAAGGTATTGTATACCAAGATGAAAAAGCTCAAAAATAAAAATATAGAGATGGTAAAGGTTCTTTGGAAGCACCATGTATAGGATGAAGCCACATGGGAGCTAATGACAGACATGGAAAAGTCTCATCCTGAATTGTTTGTATGATTAGACAAATTTTGAGGACAAAATTCCTATAAGAGGGGGAAGATGTTATAACCTGGATTTCATGTGTATTTTCTTAGTTGAAATCAATTATTTCAATAAAAATGACATATTGGAAATACAATGTGCTTTGTTCTAAAATTATGGTTTCTATTGCAAAATGTACTTCATTGTGAAATTTGTGGTTTCTACTGATTTTGTTAGTCCAATAATGGGTATAAGGGAAAAGGAAGAGAAGAAAATCCAATAATAAGTAAAAAGCAAAAGATAATGAATAATAAGTAATATACTTGTGAGAATTATGTGGAATTCTCTAGAAAGTAGTATGGATGACCACTAATGGTTTGATTTTGATTTCACGTGTTTCCTAATGAGAAAAAAATATCAAAATAAAGGATATAAAAAGATAAGAAATATAAAAGGATTGAATTAATGCTTAAAATATGCCTTATAATAGGAAGACTTGGATATTAAGAAAAGCATCTTTTCATTTGGAATTTTAGTCTCAAACCTTGTCCACTATTAGATAAAGTCATTATGGACTTTCCTTTAAAATTTGGGATTGATAGGATTAATAGAATAGGATTTATGGTTTTTTGTAAAATTCCTAAAGTGAGAGGATTAACTCGAATATACATTAAATGTCATGAAATATATATATCCTATTTAATAATCTAGATTTTGACGTGGCTTGAGGACTGGCATACCACAGATCCAACGGTGACTTGGTTCTCACCTACCTTTGTCAGAAAAGGAAACAAAAACTTGAATTTCTAACTTTCCAAGTTGATTTCCTCACTAATAAATGAATGAGAAATCCAGGAAACTTGTCCAATGGCTTTGTGAGAACAGGAAGAACCTACCTACCCTAAAATTTACCTAGTTTGGAGGAATCTACATGATTTGCCAAATTCACCCTCCATGAGACAACACTGTTGTCATAGGTGGGTATAAATAGAGGGCCATAGACCCTTTGTGAGATCACAAATCATCTCTAAAGCTTCAGTCGAACTCTGTGATCATTTCCCTAGTTTCAATTGCTCTGCTAGCCTCGTCCT
Organism: Alisma plantago-aquatica; assembly: GCA_963693085.1. Lineage (NCBI taxonomy): Eukaryota > Viridiplantae > Streptophyta > Magnoliopsida > Alismatales > Alismataceae > Alisma > Alisma plantago-aquatica. The sequence continues at coordinate 445,374,798 of OY856412.1, read as the reverse complement.
TCATCTCTACCCCTTCCCATCTTATTGTGAGAGTTGTTGTCTTACCATCTCCTTAGTTCCAACCAGCATCACAGTAATTGAAGGCACCACTGAGTTTGTGGGAGAATGATGATGGCCCTAGTACCCTCTCCTGCCGCTTAGAGGATCAGATCCTCAAAGTCAACCTGTGAGTTGACAGGCTTCTCACATGAGAAGATCAACCTAAGCTTGAAGATGAAGGTGGCGTAAAGACCAAGATACTCTCACTTCTCTTCAGAACAGGTAAGACCCTTGTGGTATTTTCCCCCTTTTCTTGTTTTATCGAGCTCATTTCCACTCAGGCCCGATTAGCCTAGATGGCGTGACCCACTGGTCGGCCCAACCTAGTTGGTAAGGCCAAGACTGGGGCTCTCTACTTAGGTGGCAGTGTGATTGATCCACATACATTTAATATGTAAAAATGATAATAAATCATAGGATGATTTAATGATGGCATATAATATATGATAAATGATCTGAAATGTGAGGAATGGAATAAAATATAATAAAGACCTAGATCTACCTCTTGTTCAAAAAGTACCCATAGATGTTATCTTTAATGTGTTTAATGCATAAGAACCCTAATTTCTAGGTTTTGATGATCTTAATATGTTCATTTGATCTTAAAAATCAAGTTGTTCTTTTGGGATAAAAAGAACAACTTGGATCTAATTTGAGATTAACAACCCATAATTTGATGAATTAGGGTTTCATTGAGTTAAAATTTGCATATGATGTTAAGATTAGGGTTTGTGAACCAAAATGGCATTAAAAGTGATGCTTAGGATTTAGCAAGACAAAAGCCTAATGAAACTATAACTTGGACTCCAAGTCAGTCTTAATGATAGATTTTGGATAAAATAATAATACATGGTATATGCTTTAATTTTAGGGAAGTTTCTTGATTGATTTCTCTTGTTACCTTTTTTCTTGGACTTTAATTACTTCTAAGGAAAGGTATGTGGTTGCACCTATGACTACCCACATTACGTTGCCTTGGTTTTTTGATGTTTCCCAGATTACTTACAAATAAATGCTTACTTTTTTATTTATATCATGCCATCTATAAAGTCACTATGGATATCCCATTATATGCTTATAACTTTCTCAAACCCCTCATACTAACTATGGAAGTTCGAGAATAGGAGTGAAAGAGTTATTATGATGACTAGGACCAGGCCCCATACTGGAAAGGTCAGACCAGGCCCCAGATTGGGAAGGTCACATAAGTTCATGCCCAAGATTAGGAAGACAAACATGGAACCTAGCTCCAGATTGAGAAGGTGGCCTAATGTCCATTGCAGGGACTAGACCGTAAGAGAGAGTATCCTAAAGGTTGAGTAAAAATAGGGTGAGAAGTTATGCTAAAATTGTTAATCTTGATTCTGTAACAATAATTGTTGTGAATATGTTGTTACACTTAGATGCAATCATTTTGTTTCCCTCACATACCAGTATAACTTGTTATACTAACTGAGTTTTTGTTTCTTAGTATTTTAGGATAATCTGCTATTATTCTCCAAGTATGATGAAATTTGGGAATCCAGAGAAAAAGGCACCAAAAGAAAAAGATTTAATGTGATACTAGAGGATGAAGATAGTTAGTCTTTATTCCATGTTGCAAACTTTAGAAATCCATATTATTTTGTAAATTCCTTGAGGAGAGATTATCGTGTTATAAAAACTCTTTTCCCATTTAGTGAAAATTTGATAATTATTTTGGGTTATTTGATAAATCTCAATCTTTTAAATATGGTAATGGCACTTGCCCTCTCGGTCCGCCTGAATAGGGCATAAGCGGGGGGGGGGGCGTCGTTACATAACCCTACTTTCATGTATGTTTCTATTATGTAGAAGTACAAAATTTGTATTGGGGGCATGGGGAAAAGCCCCATAGTCCATATTTCACCTTAATTATAACTCCATGATTTTAGTTGATTAGATGTTTTTCTTCCAATTATTTGCACTCGTTCTTTGTTTACATTGATTATATCCTTATTAGGTGATGAGATATGGATGTTAATATTGTATAAAACCATGGACTCTTGATGCAATCAACGGATAGTGTTCCATGATCATTCTATCCATCTTAACTTTTCTATTATAATTCATGGAGATGAAATAACATGATCCATGAGTTTGAATACCAGTTGGAACATGTAAGATCTTGACAAAATCCCTAATAGAACCTTGTTGGATGGTCAAATAATGATCCTCAAAACACTTTGATCTCAGGTGTGGGAGAAGTCCAACCTTTTCTAGATTTGTATTTCAAAATGACACAAATATGCATAAGTCCTGATCTACTTAATAAAAATTAAGGAATTGAATCAGTTAAGGTAAATATTTGGTGTACAGTGGTAAACCCCTAGACCCCCAATATTTCACCATTAATCAAACTAAAACCCAATTAACTAGTTTTATTTCAGTAATTTCCATTGTCTATCTTAGCTTTAATCACTCTCTACAAACTAGATGTTAAATATTACTCTTACTAGTTGGCTCAAAAATAAACTCTTACCTTTCCATATTGAAATTAACTTTCTTATTTACAAGTGAGTTGATGACCTTTTAAAAGTTTAAACTCTAGGGAATAATTTCCTTAGTGATTTTTTTTCCAATGCATTAGTAACCAATACTGAGATGAGGTTGGGAAAGTTAGATCCGGAATTAAGTAGGAAAAATATATGAAAATTGTACTACCTGACAATGCATGATGAATAGCTTGTAAAAATTGATTACATTTGGAAAATGTAGGCCAAAATGTAGGTTGCATGTAAAAAATTAGTGTAAGTGTAGGCTAGGGTTTGGGGGTTGACATGATCAATGTCAAAAACATAATTTAGTTGATTGCTCACAAACCCAAATGTAGTTTTTCACAATGTACAGTAGATGGGAAACACATTATTTAATGCCACAAAATGGAACTCCTTGTAGTTAGGGACAGGTCAATAGTCAAATATGCATGGTGAAATGGATGTCAGACCCTAATATGGGTATTTTTAGGTCAATTTATTGTCAGACCATTGTAGGGATAGGCCACATTAACATCCACAATTTGACCAACGGATTGGTACCAGATCAATAATTATGAATGAATGCTAACTAATACTAAACTGAACCTAGGGAACTTATATATATAATAAGTAGGCAAAATGTAGGCATTTTGAACTAGTGATAGATTGGGTAATGATTAAGTGGGCATAAATCACAAAGCACTAAACAAGAATGTGGAATGTGTACATACCTAATATGGGCATCATGCTTAGGAAAATGCATACTAACACAAAATGGCCCCAAATGGAACTCATGGTGTTTAATATGATGCCCATTATTAACAATGCATGGTGAATTAGATGTTAGAAATAAGTACAGCTACATTAGGAAATGCAGGGGAATTGGATTTTAGACCCTAGAAGGACTAGTTCTTCTATTACCGATAAACTTTCCCTATTATGAAATACAACTTTTCCTTTAAGTTGTTTTAGTTTCTTATAATAAATTATTTCTTAATAGTTTATTGGGCTAGAAGAGACATGGATTGGGACGAAATGAGGAGACAATAAGTATATAATAGCAAGAGTTAAGCATTAATTAATAACATCATCACATAATCAAAAAATAAAAAAGAGAGACTTTGTAGTTTTCTCAAAACAAAAAGAGATAATAATCGATATTTAGCTTCAACAACCTTCATAATAGTATAAAAGGATTACATGGAAATGATGAATGGATATGGTGGTGATGGGCCAGTGTCTTATGGCAAAACATGAGTAAAATATATTAATGAGTAGAACATGAAAAAGAACTAGGTACTGAATAGAATGAAAAGTCTCAAAAGTCACTATTTTTTAGACATGAAACCAAGACATCAACAAAGAACTAGGACATGATATTCTAAAGTTGATTGGCCATTACTTTTTTTTTATAATTTTATATATGAAGTTTCATAATGAAATAGGCTTTAAGTATCATTGTCCTCATTAGACATAAAAGGAATAATCCAATAATTTGTGTAGGATATATAAGAATTACAGTGAAACATATATAATAACTAATCACATGAGATCGTATAACATAGCCATTGTATGATAATTGACTATCAATGTAAAGATAAAGTACATCATCCTTTTAGATTGTAAAATTTAAGGAAGTGTATGATAATTTGAAGTTTTATACATATCTTCAACCTATTGGATATATATTTTTATTTGGTAAAGACTCTTAAGTAAGAAGTGACTTTTTTGATGTAGTATAATTAAACTATTGTCACAATCAATCATTTCAATAATCTCAAGGCAATATTCCTTGAACGAATCCAGACATTCATCATATGATAACCTTCTTTATTTTACAAAATAAGGAAAACCATTCCCTATTGTATTCCATCCAATGTGAAATTGGAACCTTTCAACTGCAACTCATTTTGAAATTATGATAGTTCTAGAATAATTAGTATATCTAAAGGTAAGATTTCTTCTCAAGCCCTATCATGAATGAATCTCATAACAATAAGATCACATGTAGTAATTCCAAGCCATGCCATGATTACTTTGTCAGGCTATGTTTATTAATCTTATCACATTCCATATGAACCATATCATATTTAAGGATTGTCCCAATAACACACTGATTGATCCATATCATGCATATGCTAGGTTGAATTGAGTCTCCTAGGTTCCTAGTGGAAATGACTCTTCCTAGTTTCATGGTTTCATAGTATAAAGTTTTGTAATCTAGGTATGATAACCTTGACTCATCAAAAATGCACCATATCATGTTAACTTCTTGGCCTGGTGACATATATATTAATAATTTGTGCTAGGACAAGCTAGGTCTATATGCTAAGATAGGCTCATAACATGAATTGGACAAGCTAGGTCTATATGCTAGAATCAATATGCTTGAAAGAATTTACAAATGCTTGATAAACAACTATTGGAAACTAACATGTAATGCAAAAAAGTAGTATTATGAATCAAGTGGTCATTAAAACTTGACCACAACTACATCAAGGCAAGTTATCCCTATTTACAGGGTTACATTGTGAAACAAGTGATATCCAAGGGTAAATTCTACGACATTGAATACACCATTAAACAATATTGGGAATCTATGAACACAACTCAATTATAATGTATGAGTGTGAAGAAAAAGAGTGGGCTACACAACTAATGACAAAGCACATATGTTACATAACAACAACACAAAGCCATAAATTACTACTTAAAATTTGTAAAATATTCCCTGAGAGAGAGGACATACCTATATATTCCAAAGAACTCCATATCCAAATCCATGAGCATACTTATTTAATACAAACAAACAAAATTAGATATGGGGTAAGTATAAAAGAGAGATTAAAAACAAGACATAAAAGGAAAATAAAATAATCCAATGTGACAAGTACAATGTGGTACCTCAATAACCAGTCATAGATATTTGAACAACGAATAGAATCATTCCAAGAATTTGGATAGGATATGGAGTATGAGTGGGAATTGAAGTGCGATCAACTCCAAAAACATGTTTCCCATTTTAAAGACATTCACTAACGATAGACCTGAGCTAAATTTCATCATGATTTCTTATGCAAGGCAGTTATTGTAGTTAAAAAGAGGGAAAGAACCAATAAGATAAGTTGTGTAGGGATAACCTATATGCATAGAGGATTGATGATTTCTACAAGCAACTTTGTCACCTATGATGCCAGACCTAATTGATTTGACACTCTAACATGTATTTTGTGTGCACGTACAAAACCCTAACTGGGGTAGATTACTTCACTTCCATGTTGTAGCTTCTTGATGACATCATCACAAAAGGGCACATAGGTTTAGGCTATAGCAAATGACGATGACACCATTTGCTAGAGAAATTGTAGAAATGAGAGAACAAAATCGAATTGTAGAAGAGAGAGTCACACAACCAATAATCAATTCTAGGAGAAATGAAACTGGTGAGAGGACGAATTATTTTATTCCAACATGTCAACAAAGATCATGTATGTTTTCGATCGGACGAAGCTTAAATCAAACTAGGATCTTCAATCCCATCCCAAGTAGGACTGACTTGGTCTAGATATTGGATTACATAACCCAAATGGAATTCGTTAGTCCAGTTTTTTCCAAACACTATTAGACCCTAACACAGATCAAATTTAACTGAGTAGGCACTAAAGGACTTATACTAGTATAGATCCATTTACAAACCAAATAGGGGCGTAATGAAACAAGGCTGATGTGGTATTTTTTTTACCCTTGAATTAATTAGATACAAAAATATTATATATTTCCTAAACAATAGTACAACAGTTGTTATCGTAGTGCAATAAAGAATTTGAACTTAGAAACCAAAATTTTGAGAATAAATACATTGAATAATTTAATATAATTTAGAAAAAATGATTAATAAGGATGATTGGTTGATGGTTTATTTAATTAACTAAGTGAAGTAAGTAAATTAATTAATTATACCAAGAAACAAATGAAATTTTATAATATGATAATATATAAAGGGTAATGGATTTTGTTGTCATAACCAACCTCCTCTTCCTTACTATACCCTAACAAGTATTGACTAAAACCATTGAAAAGTGGAAAATACAATACTTCAAGAATGAGGATTTTACATAGATAAATGTCACTCTAGGCTCGTTGTCACAAAACGTAGAGGTCATTTATCCATCACCCTATAAATCACCCATCCAAATTTCTTGTCATAAGGTTAACAAAAAATATTTGAGATCCTAAAGTATGGGTTTAAAGTTCTTTGCATCCAAGATCTGATGGATAATAAATATGTTGGTCAAATAATATTGAAGAAGGAAGGACAATTGATTGATAATGTAAATTGTTCATAAAAATAGATATGTAATGATATATGATGTGTGAAACAGAGCTACTTCCCATGCCTCAACAAAGAATCCACTCTCTACTCATTTTCATGATATTTGAGAAAAGAGAGAAGAAGAAGGTCATGAAGAAAGTAGAGGGGTAGAGGAAAAACATCATGGTGTGCATCACTACTCCACAAGTAACAACTATATTCTTTGGTCACATCATCGGTGTCTCACATCTTTACATTGAACCATCAAGTCTTTAAAACACCAATCATGGACATTTTTTCAGTCTTTTTATATCATTGCCCAAGATTTCAAGTCAATCCAAAATCATCTTACGAATGTGAGCCATTTGTATAGATTTGTGGTGGCCCACCCACTGATCATCTAAACAGCTAATCTATAGGATGGATATGTATATGTTTTCTCTGTATATAATTCAATTGTACATCCAAAACTGCTAGAACACTCAGTTATGAGTTTAGGTGTGAAATATAAAGTCATTTTACCGAGTTGATATGCTTCTAAGTCGGTTGGTTAAGGGAGTCATCCAGGCGGTTGGGTTTTATGCTTTTCACCCTTATACTGGTGAGTCAATTGATTCACAAAATGATTCATTCATCTTCTTTTAAACATATTTGTATGAAGATAGGTTAGTGATGTGTGTCGCTTCAGACCAAATCACTAGGGGGAATCCTGGAGTTTAACCTTTAAATGGTTGACAACTCACAAGTGAGGTTTTATGAGCGTAGAAATGTATCAGTCCCAAAGGATGGTATTATAAAGCATTGATCAAAACCAATAGAGATGAATAGAAAGTAAATTCCAGTTTGAGAGTGATTGATGAAAAGTAAAGTAGAATGAAAAGTGCATCAATTAAACTAGTTGATCTAATGATTAGAGATACTGGGGGTGTAACATCCCTGACCTGGGTTATGAATTAACCCTAGATTGTTTTTCTTAATAAGGTTAAGTAGATTCTTAATCTTATCTTGTGAAAAGTAATTAGGGCTCATGAGAAACTTATGTTTCAATTTTGGTCCTGTTTGAACAATGTTGAAGCAATGTTTGCTTATTTTGGACCAAAGTGCAAATTACCCAAGTTGAGGGGTTAAATTGCAAATGTTGCATGGTAAGATGTTCCTCTGATGTTGAGACATCATAAGAATGAATATGATGTAGTGGTATGGCTTTCACAAGCTTGGGCACCAAGATTAAGCTTGTAAAGCAGTGTTGTGCATTAAAACCTAGTTTTGGTGAAAAGTGCAATTTACCAAAAACCTAGGGTTCAATATGCAAATTACCACTTCAATAAGGTCCCTAATGTTTCTTGGAATCATGTAGATCAAATAAAATGAGATGGGTGCCTCATTTGAATTAAGTTGGAGGAGAGAGAATCTTGATATTAAAATAATCAAGATTAATGCCTAATTGAAACCCTAATTTGATTTAGGGAAAAAATGAATAAAAATAATTGAAGGGATTTCAACCAAAATGTTTTGGGTTGATTTTGAATAAGGATGAACGTTCCTTTGCCAAGATAAGGAACGAAAATATCCTAAGTAGGTGAAATTCCCCTCACCTTATTATAAGAAAAAGAAAACCCACTCACATATGGATTTTTATATAATAAGCATTAAGGTGCTTCATTTGATTTTCTTTAAATCAAGGATAATGAAGGAGAATTAAAGTCAAAGGAAGGTGCCTCGTATCTATGGAGTTGAGGGGGAAGAGGCGGCCAAGTTATTTTTGGAATTTAATGCATTTTAATAATGCATTTTCTCTCTCATCAATTTCCTTATAAAAGTGCCTTTTTCAAGCCAAATGAAAGGCTATTTCGGATTTTCTTCTTTCCTTTTCTTGCAAAACCGACCAAGGAGCTAGGGAGGAGCAGGAGGACGCCTCCCAACCTGTTGGTAAGCTCTGGACCTTCGTTCTCCTTGATTCCATGGTGGAAATCAAAAATAAATTATGGATTCCTTCTTATTTCGATCTCCTCTTCAACCCTAGCCAACTTTTGCAATCAAAAGCTTGAGGACGAGCCTAGGGGGAGTTTCTAGAGCTTCATCCCCCATTAATGGCGTGAGCTTGGAGCTTTGGAGCTCAATTGGAGGCGGGTTTTATAACTCAAACCCTTAAACATTGCTATTGCATCAATTCTCTATGCTTTGTCGATTGATTTCTTCAATTTGATGCACTCTTGTTTCTTTCTGCAATTTCCATCAAGAACGGTTGCTGTTCTTGGTTGTTCGAAGGAAGGGGATTATGAAATCATCCTAGATGCTTATCCAAAGAAAATTACCAAGCAAAACCGTTTTGATAGCTACTCCAAATCGTTTTAATTTGATTGGCTATGCGGTTTCAGCAAACCGTTTAAGGGAAAACGGTTTGAGACCGTTTGGGAGAAAACGGTCTCAAGACCATTTTCTATGGTTGAACAAGCGTTGGCCGTTTGGGAATTTTGTTTCTAATTATGTAGGCTGATAACCCTCCAAAATTTAGGGATTAACTCCAAAGGAATCGAGAGTTGAAGGCCAATCAATTAGGCAATCAGATTGAATTATGTGATGATTTTCAACCTGATTAACTTGACCTGGTTGAGCAAACGGTTTCAAGACCATTTGAGATGGTTGACCAAGCGTTGACCGTTTGGTATTCCTGTTCATAATTATGTTTATTAATAACCCTCCAAATGTGAGGGATTAACTCCAAAGGAATCGTGAGTTGAAGCCTAATCAATTAGGGAAACCTAATTGGATTAAGTCCTGATTTTCAATCTGATTTAATTGAACGTTTTGGGCAAACGGTCTCAAGACCGTTTGAGTGCGTTGACCAAGCGTTGACCGTTTGGGATTACTGTTCCTAATGATGTTTTTTAATTACCCTCCAAATTTGATGGGTTAACTTAAAAGGGATCATGAGTTGAAGGCTAATCAATTAGGAAAACCCTAATTGAAATCAGTGCTGAAATCACAATGAGCTAATTTGAGATTTTGGGTTGATTAGCCCAAACGGTCTCAAGACCGTTTGGGGGATCATCCAAACGGTCTCAAGACCGTTTGGGGTCACCTCAAGACCTTTTGGAGGTCTGGGGTCAAGTATAGTTGACCAATTGAAGGTCCAAAGGTACCAAATCATACTGCAACTAAATGCTGATTTGTTGATCAACTCGATAGACCAATCCATGATGAATTTTCACTAGAGTCCAAAGGTTGGATGGGCAAACGGTCTCAAGACCGTTTGGAGGTCATCCAAACGACCTCAAGACCGTTTGGTGGTCACCCAAGACCGTTTGGAGGTCTAGGGTTGAGGATAGTTCAGTGGTTGATGGTCTAAAGATATCAAGTTGATCTGCAATAGATTGCTGATTTGGTGAGCACTTCAATGATCCAAACCTTAACTGGATGGCTTGGATTTGAGTGATATGATGGGCAAACGGTCTCAAGACCGTTTGTAGGTCATCCAAACGACCTCAAGACCGTTTGGTGGTCACCCAAGACCGTTTGGAGGTCTAGGGTTGAGTATGGTTAGGTGTTTGAAGGTCTAAAGGTACCAAGCTGTTATACAATGCAATGCTGATTTGGTGATCAATCCAATGATCCAAACCTTAATTGGATGGCTTGGATTTGAGTGATATGATGGGCAAACGGTCTCAAGACCGTTTGGAGGTCATCCAAACGACCTCAAGACCGTTTGGGGTCAGGTCATACCCAATTTGGATGATGGTTCAATGGTTTCAATGCAACTAGTTCTGCATTGATTAGTGTTGAGGGATCATCAATTCCAAGCCCTAATTCAATTGAATCAAACCCTAATTGATGATCAATTGAGGATCAATTGAGAGTCAAATAAGTTGTAGGTTGACCTATTAAACTCAATTGAAGTATGAGTATAGGTCCAATTGATGATTGGTTCCATGAATTCAATGATTGAAGGAATCAACATTGGAAACCCAAATTCAATTGGATATCTCATGTTATTGAAGGTCCAATGGATCAAACCTTTTTTAAAACCTAATGTGATTAGGTGGGAGATACCTTTAATGGTACTAGTGATTAATGCATAACAAATTCATGGATCTAATACATAATGTAAACCCTAATTGAGGCTGATTCCATGTATAACCCTAATAAGAGGTTGACTACATGTGAAATCACTAATTAGGATGAATAGTAAACCCTAGCTGAGGGTGCATCCATGTGGAACCCTAGTTGAGGGTGATTCCAAGTGAAACCCTAATTGAGGGTGCATCCATGTGGAACCCTAATTGTGGGTGATTTCATGAGAAACCCTAATTGGGAATGCATCCCTAATTGCTTATATGACCAATGACTTGGTACACTATGTTAATCATAGTTGTATGCATTTGATTGAAGGGTTGATGTGACCTAATCAAGTTGAAAGGATCAAATAATAGAATTCATATATATAAATATGATTCATGTGATGATCCTATGTAGCACGACCGTGCAAGGCAGCACGGCCGTGGCGACTTTACTCAGCACGACCGTGCAAGGTAGCACGGCCGTGGTAGCTTTACTTTGCACGAACGTGCAAGGTAGCACGGCCGTGGTGGTCTATGCTTGACTTAGAGCTGAATTGAAAGTGACCTAACATGGTCGTTTTGTTAATTCTCAACTTAAGGATGAGAGAGATACTCATACCTTGTGATGATAATCATTTAATGATAATTGATGAGAATAAATAAGTATGATTGAATACTTATGGTATAAATGTTGGATCCTAGATGTGGGGAGAAATTAACTAGGGTTTGATCATTGATAATATGATCTTGAAAACCTAAATGGTTAATAATGGAAAACCCTATTCTTAATGAAGGGTAATGATATGTGAGAGACAGCCCTAATTGATGGTAAACCCTAACCCTGGTAAGGGAATAGTGGTGTTACCCTGTATTGCATGATGTGTTGTAAACTTGATAAGTCTATTATCATGTGTGACAATCATGCAGGTCTCATGAGTTGATGATCATAGCCAGGTATGAGCTATGATATTTATTTGATAAGAATTGATTGGCCATATGTGCCATTATGTTTTTGTTACTGAGAAAGAAGTAACAAGATGAGTTGGGCTTGTAAGCCTTTGTTTTAAGTTGTTGCCTAGTGAGAGGTGACAAGATGTGAATGGCCTTGTGCGCCATGTGAATAAAGTTGTTGCCTAGTGAGAGGTGACAAGATGTGAATGGCCTTGTGCGCCATGTGAATAAAGTTGTTGCCTAGTGAGAGGTGACAAGATGTGAATGGTTTTGTGAGCCATGTGAATAAAGTTGTTGCCTAGTGAAAGGTGACAAGATGTACAGTGTTCTGATGAGCCATGTGTGATGGAAACCCAAATCCTGGTAAAGGATTAAGGGTAATACCCTTGAATTATTAATACATTGTTTTTGCATGGTATTGATAGATAATTGATGTACTGCTATTATATGTGCTAACCATGTAGGTATTATGAGATGATGAGCATAGCCAGGTATGAGCTATGATGTATTATTGGTTTGAATTGTTAATTGGGCCTTGTGTGCCATAATATACCGTGTGCCTGGTAAGAGGTGGCAAGAGAATTAATGTGCATCAAGTGCCATGATGGATGCTTGTGTAGCAAGTATCATACTTACCTTGGTCAAATGACCTAAAGGTGTTAGTTACCTGAGAAAGAGGTAATAGTGCTCAAGTGATGAACAAAGGGTTTGAATACCCAGGATTTCATGGTTATGGTATTGAAATTGAGAATGGATGAGAAGCCCCAGTGTTGAAATGAGGGATTAAGATCCCAACACCTTGTGAAGAGAGTATGGCTACGGGCCATGACTCCACAATGATAATGCCAGGCTTTAGTCATATGATCTAAGCCTGAAGAGAGTTAATGCAGTGATAATGATTCTGTAGTTTGAATAGATGTTATACATGTTCTTCATATTCATTAAAGGAATAGTAACATGTTTATTCTATCAAGTTACAGTTGCAATGCTTTTGATATAGAATAATGATTTAATCTGTTAGACATCAAAATATCTGTTGTCAAATAAATATGATTTCCCTATTCACATTTATCTTATTAAGTTGCAATAATAATGTTTCTGGCGGAGAGTTATATCTCTCGCTGGGGCAATTTTTATAATTGTCTCACCCCCGTGGGAACCACATTTTTAGGTGGATGCGGACGAGGAGACAGGAATCCTTCAGGAGGTGAAGGACATCAGCAGTAGCAGGGACAGCAGTAAAGTCTCAGGTGGAGACATTGACTGTCATGTCATGTTCAAATGTATATAGAAGTCCTATGTGTCGTCTCTCTACTCTCAGGTCCTTGGAGTAGTAGTTAATGATTTCGAGATTTTGGCTTAGTGCCTCGAGGGTTTTATACTACCTGTGTACAGTTAAGACAGAGTAGTTAATGTTTGTATTCCTCGAGAAGCAAAAGTACATGAGATGTATATATATGAACCAGGATGTAAAGTTTTACTTTGGTTCTGAATGAAAGCGTTTTCCTATGAATGGATCCCTTTGCAAAAAGTTTTAATTTTTAGTGATTTTCGCTAATCCGCTGCTTGATGAACGCTTCCGCATTAGTTAATCTTGTTTTCGCGAGACGGTCGCCACAGGGGGTCTGGGGGTTCACCACCAAAAACCTTGTGTTTACTTAACTAATTCAACTCCTAAATATTTAATGAATAAATCAGGACCATGTGGATTTATGTCCTTCCAAAGCATCAATCTCATAGGGGTCAGACTTCTCTCAACCCCAGGGTCTTAGTGATTGAGGATCCTCATACAACCATCCAACAAGTTCATGTTTATGGTCTCATCAAGGAACATATGATTTCCCTTCTGATGTTTGAACTTGTGGGTTAGGTGGTCACCTCAGCACAAGCTATAACAAACTAGATAAACTAAATATAAAGATAAAAAATTCCTATTTGTAGTCTCATCAAGGAAATTATGGGTTCATTCTTGTTGGGATCCAAGATCTAACCACCCTTCAAAAACATTATCTAATAAAATAGAAAATGAATACTAGATCGAATAGATAAAACATAATTGTCATGTTTATGGAATTATGGGTTCATTTTTTAGGGGATCCATGGTTTCATCACCCCACAAGAGTATATCTATCTAACCATGGATCAAGGAAAAATGACTGGAAAATATTAATTCACTAAAACATTAGAGACAAATACAATAGGGTAAAGAATAGGCTATGGGTCTACTGTACGGAAGTATAGGTACAGAGAAGGTAGCAGAAACAAAACATTTTATCTACCATATTCCCATAACCATCGGATAGAGACAATAACTATAATGTAGGAAGAATGGCTTTGAGGATATACCTAGTCCTTTAGCAAGTCCAACAACAATATTTGTCATTGTAGATGTGCAACTTATGAATCATGGTTGTACTGGGACTTGTCTAACTATTGTGCCTCCTGGTATACACTACAGACTGCAGCAACAAACCTCATCTTCTTCAGTAGCTCCTCTTGTCATAGACTTCTAGTTGACGTTGTCCTCCTAGTGGAAGACAATGGCCTCCCACCTCTATGGTAGTCCACACAGACCACCTAGAACTACTATCTTCCTACTAGAACAATCAACAAGGAGATATCCCTTGCATTGGTGTACTAGTCACCAACTTACTCTCCCACGACAATGATCTCAATTTCTCTTTCCCATTTTGTTCCTCCCTAGTCAGGTAGAACTTGATCGGGCTCTCGTGGTTACTACAGCATGAGAGGACAATGTTTGTTAGAGAAACAATTTCTCAATAATCTAAGTTGTACTAAGGGTAACCCCCAATCCTCCACTATTTATAGGCGGGATTTGGGTCTAGGTTCCCAGTCGATGCGGTCATGGAAGGGACAGGAAGATCTCAAATTTTCACAACAATTCTACCTGTGATAGCCTAGACAGTCATCTGGCAACTCATACTGTCGTCTGGAATGCTAGACGGTCATTTGGCACAGCCCAGATAGCCGTTTGGTTGTTTCCCAGTTGTACACAAAATTGGCACTTAATTTCCAATTAATATCCCATATCAATTTCCTTGCACAACAAGTAATGTGCAACTCAGACGAATTGGGGAATATCTAGAACCTTCCCTTGGCCAAATCAGACCATCTCACCCATGTGATATGACCGTCTCTGTCACCTAGATGGTCTTCTGGTGACTCAAGTCGAGCCAGTCAGTTTGGTCGGTTCATTTAGCCAATTCAAATTCATAATAGGCCTAACTTCCCTGATGCCTGTCTCAACACTTAAGATAGTCGATTGGCACTCCAGATGATCATCTCAACTTTTGATATGGGTGTTTGGAAGTGCAGTCAGCCTATATGTTGTGTCAATCAAATACCTAAACACTTTAGTACTTAATTCAATTATCATTCAAGATCTGAACTCCTCTTCTAGGTCGAGACATATGTGTGTGACCCTATAGGTCCCATATTACATTGGCAGTGAATGTCCATAACAACTTATGACATCACAAACAATGAGTGGTGCCTAGTCGCACATCAATTCCACCCAAGTAAATGGAAAGTTGGAGAACAAATTCAACCTTCAATCTGTGTATGGTGTTGCAATGTTTGTATAGTTCCTTTGTTAGTGATGTCCAAATGAACTAGAGGCATGGAGCAGTCACCCTCATTATTATTCAATCATGTTTCTTGAACCAAGAGCAGACTGTCTGAGATATATATAAGCTCAATATCACATATTGACTCACATGTGCATGTCCATGCTTTTCTCAGTCTCGCTAATCAAGAGGCCTAGGACATCGCACTCCAGTAGGAGGGACAAATCCCATATCTATCACTCACTTTCAATCCCCATGTGTCAAAGTCACCCAATCATCACCATTATAACAAACCCATGTTTTAGGACTACATTTGATGATGCCAAAGTGTATCCAATGACATGTGATGAGTGCAATGATTTTAGGTCTAAGAACCACAACCACCACCATCATTGTGAGACCTGACTATGACTTCTATGATGATGCCTTCCATGTGCCAACCTCATGGTGGCTTTGTCCAATACACTTTTTTCTAACATGTAGCTATGTGCTTGGTTTGATATAGCCATATGATGACTAATGAGTCTCTATCATCAACCAACTCACACTCTGATCTTATGTGTTATTTTTGTCTATCAACCTTCCATAATAACAACTGATCAGGGACATAATGAGAATATGTATATGTACTCTTAAAATCTGTGTGATCTCATTTTCCAAGTCACATACTTGAAGACATAAGACATTGGGTAATATAATTCTCTAGACATTTATAATGTTACGTCATTATCTCATAATTCAATTGAACATGAAAAATTGGAAGCTTTCCTTTATTTATTAATCAAATCAATTACAAGTTATGTCATTACAATCATCACATGATTGTCTCTCTGGGCATACATACCAACAGACTCCCCGTTGCACTTATATCCAATTACCCACAAATCTTATTCCAAGTGATCTTACATCTCTATCATGCTTCTTCTATGAAAGTGCTTTTGTCAAGGGGTCAGCAACATTACTCTCAGTTGGTACTTCACAAATCTTTACATCTCCGCGCTGCATGATCTCTCATATGAGATGGAACCACCTTTGTATATGCTTGGAGCACTGATGCAATCTGGACTCCTTAGCTTGCACAATAGCTCCATTGTTATCATAATATAGCTCGATTTCCTCGTTGATGTTTGGAATGACCCCAAGTTCTATGATGAACTTCTTGATCCATACAGCCTCCTTTGTTGAACTTGATGCAACAATATATTCGACCTCTGTTGTAGAATCGACAATTATTTCTTTCTTGGAATTCTTCCAGCTCATAGCTCCATTGTTGAGGCAAAACTCAAATCCTGATTGCGATTTGTAATCATCTTCATCAGTCTAGAAGCTTGCATCGATTTAACCCTCTACCATCAACTCTTCCTCTCTATCGTAGACCAAGAATGGATCCTTAGTACTTTGCAAGTACTTGAGGATGTTTTTCATGACTATCCAGAAAACATCATCTAGATCTGACTAATATCTACTCGTCATGCACAAGGCATACGAGATGTTTGGACGGGTACACAATATTGCATACATGATTGATCCAGTTGTGGGGACATATGGAATCAGACTCATGTGTCCCCTTTCTTCACAAGAATTGGTACATTGAGCACAGGAGATGGGGACACGACGACATGCATGCATGTTTCCTCTCTTTGAGTTCTCCATACTGAACTGCTTCAACACTTTTTCAATGTATGTGCTATGACTTGACCCAACAAGCATTCTGGATCTATCTCTATAGATCTTTATCCCCCATATGTAGGACGCTTCTCCCAAGTCTTTCATATAGAATGTATTTCCAAGCCATGTCTTTACCTTTTATAAAGTAGGAATGTCATTCCTCATCAATAATATGTCATCTACACATAATATGAGGAATGCCACTATGTTCCCACTAACCTTATTGTACACACAAGGTTCATCTTCATTTTGAATAAAGCCAAACTCTTTTATCTGTCTCATTAAAATGAAGATTCCATCTCCGAGATGCTTGCTTCAATCCATAGATTGACCTTTGTAGCTTACAAACTTTATTTGCATCCTTTAGATTGATAAAACCCTCAGGTTGTGTCATGTACACATCCTCGAACAAATTCTTATTAAGGAATGTTGTTTTAACATCCATCTGCCAAATTTCATGGTCATGATAAGATGCAATAGCAAGCATGATCATGATGGACTTAACCATGGCCACTGGAGAAATAGGTTTATCATAGTCAACACCTTGAACTTGTCTGAAACCCTTTGCAACCAATCTGCACTTATAGGTTTGAACGTTTCCATCCATGTCAGTCTTCTTCTTGAAGACCCACTTGCGCCCTATGTGTTTTATCCCTTCAGGAGGATCCAACAAAGTCCATACTTTGTTGGTATACATGGATTCCATCTCAGATCTCATGGCCTCAAGCCATTTCTTAGACTTTGGTCCCTCAATAGCCTCATTATAGGATATTGGCTCATCATCTATGACCAATTCACTGCCTTCTTGAGTAACAAGATATCCAAATCTTTCACACTCAAGGCGTATCCTACTTGATCTACAAGGTTCCTGTGTTACATAAGGAATTTGAGATTCCACAACAACTTGCAATTTTCTTTGTTCCTCTGGTTCATCGATCAGTTCAATGTTCTCTTGTTGGTCTTGAACCTCTTCAACTTCTACTTCCCTACCACTGATTCCTTAGGAAATGAAATCCATCTCAAGGAATGTAGCATCCTAGGCAACAAACACTTTGTTGTAAGATTGGGAATAAAAGTAATATCATCTTGTTTCTCTAGGATATCCAAAAAAATAACATTTATCAAATTTTGGGTTAAGCTTTTCAGGAAAAATTTTCTTGACATAAGCTTCACATCCCCAAACACTCATATAAGACATTTTGGCACGCTCCCCAGTCCATATCTCATATCGTGTCTTTTGAACCAATTTATATGGTACTCAATTTACTATAAACATGACAGTTTCTAGAGCATACCCCCAGAAGGTATTTGGAAGTTTGGCTAAACTCATCATAGATCACACCATATCTAGTAATGTGTGATTCCTTCTTTCTAATACACCATTATTGTGATGGACTAGATTTGTCTTAATTTCGAGGATGAAATTTCTTCTAAGGTGTGTAGGATGTGATGGACTGAACTTTTGAATCCTTCACATGTCTAATGACATGAGTGAATTCATATGTGGTTAAGTTATTTTGAGAATTCCAAATTGTTTGGAAAAAGTTTAAAATCCTATGATACTGATATTGTGATTAAGATCCATAAATGTAAGACTTATGGAGATAACTAGTTGGTGGATTAATCAAAGATATATGAGTGTCAAAGTCAAAAGGACTATACCTTGGACAGTGATAAATATGTGGTCCAAATTTCATGTTGAAATGAACTTCCTATAGAAATTTATCTAGGTTTTAATGTTATGTGTAGTTTGGTGCTTTGATGTATGGACAAACGAGATATATAATTAAATAGCCTAAGTTCAGCTTTTAGCCAACGTCACACTCATATCACACTTGAGGAGCCATGGATTGGTGTGGTGAAGGCTCTAATCGGGCCCTTGGATGCATCTGACGGTTTCTACATCATCACCTTTGTAGAGGTTAATGCAAGGTCAGAAGCATGACTCCCCTAACTCTAATTTAGCATGACTCATCATGGGAAGAGACTATAGGTGTTGTTTTGATGTGAGTTCTACTACCCTAACAAACTCACTTAGGGCTGAAATCCCTACGTTTTTACCAAAACCTTGTGTAATAGTACCCCACACAAGTGGATGGGTCTTATCGCAATATAGTTAAGGATCGAATCCCAAGGGACAACATTTTTAAGAATCTTGGTAGTCGAATCTGGATCAACTAAGACTAATATTTAGAACAAGAGTTGATTTGGGTTTAGTTAAACTAATTGCAAGAAAAGTAAAAGAGAGATACTAAAACTAAATTTAGATTAATGATGGGAATCACTAGGGTGGAATCGGGTCACACATCCAGGCAAGATGTAACTATCTAAATGGAGTAGCAAACCATCCTTTAGGAAATAGATTTTGCATAAGCATCTCCATGGGCTCGATGTCTCGTTACCCATAAGTCACACACTTAATACTCCCGAGATATCCCTTTCGAAGTTCTTGTCCGTGCATCAACCATGTTAATCGATATTCAAATCCTAAGTATTGAAGTTCTCACAACAAAGGAATATAATGGATCATGCAAGGCAGGTGATCAATCCATAAAGCATGCATTAAAAGATTAACAACGGAATGGAAAGTTATATATAAGCCATGGAATGTTACAAGATGAACATGTAAGCATGGGCAGAGGGGTTAGTCCCCACAACTCGATGGAGAAACAATCTTCTACATGATGGCGGGGCATATCTGGATGAGGAGGGGAAGAACACCAAGATGAACAAGGATGATCTTCTCTCTCCTTCTTCCTTCTCTTCTCATGCTATTACTTGCATAAGATGGAGCAACAGATGGTTGATGGATGAAGGTTCTACAGATCTGAAATCCCACCACTTTCATGACTAGGATATATATCTTGATGGAGCAGAGATGGCGGAGTAGGAAGGACACCATGGAGGTAGTCTTTGGTAGAGGAGATCATCTTCCTTGGCTGGTCACAGAGCGGCAACTTGTCAGCAGGGATGCAGAAGAAGCGATGCCTCAAATGAAGGAGTGGGTCGTCTATTTATAGGTGTGGATCTGGAGAGGACATACTTAACTATTGTGGTCACGACCTTCAGTAGAGGTCAAGGTACTCCTCAGCACGACTGTTCCCATAATGCAACTGACTGTGCCGAGGTGTCGTGGTGGCGGTCCTATTTTTTGGTCAATGCGAATGTATTGCTCAAGTTGGTTGTATCGCGGTCAAGGTCGTGTCTACCACAGTCGAGGTGTGTTCTGCAATTGCACTAGTGTGCCACGTTTCACGTTAGGGTGTCGGTCACGACACCTTGGCCTTGGCCCGACCGTGCCAAGGTGGGCCTGGTTGTGTCGAGTGTCAGCCGACACTACATCTTATCTGCGGTCGTGGTATTGTCTTCTTGGTCATGGTTGCGGCATTGTTTTCTTGGCCGCAGTCATGACATTGTCTTCTTGGCCGCAATCGTGACATCATGGAACAAACCCACCCCGTAGTGGGGGGTATTGCTATGGGTTGATGGGCCTGCGTCAATGAATCATGTGACTAATAAGGATGCTTTTTGATGAAGGAACTGGCCACCGACTAGTGGGACCACCATCACCTACACTGGTGCACATAGTGTGATGCTTAATCCTATAATGGAGACGAATGGATTTGGTTAAAACACTAAATAATCATATAAAACTAAGGAAAATTGTATGTGAGTAGATTCAGGGGATATATGTGAGCTTTCATTGCAAAACTGGGCCGAAAATGGCGACTAAAACTAAGATGAATATGGATTCATCATGTTCACCCTATAGTTGGCTTCATACCAGAACAAGTGCTCATTTCACCCCTTACATGAGGAACGTAGAGGAGAGAGAGCCACAATCTCTCCCTTCCCCTTTACCTCTTCTCCATTAAAGTTATAGTAAGAGCGGGGGAGAAGAAGTTGGGGCTAGAGTGCATGATATGGTAGATGCAGGAGCTTGAGAAGGAAGAATGAAGCTAGAGGGTAGAGGAGTTCCTTACGGTGTTTTTGCGAGGATCCATGTTGGTCTTGGTAGTCATCCACCTCAATTTTTCTAGAGTAGAAAGGAGTTGGAGAAGGAGAGTTGAGCCTTCCCCACTAATTTCTGGTAGTGTCCATGAGTCTCTTCTCATCGGGAGGTGCTCTAGGAGGTGCTGGATGAGAGTTTCTTCTAGCAAAGGCATTTTGCCTCTTTTCTTAGCCATAGCCGGAAGCATGGGTGACCAACTATAGCTGGAGAGGAGCCTCGACGATGGGCGGGCAATGAGATGTTGCCACGACAAATGATCCACAAGCTCTGAATTTAATGGAATCTAGAGCATCAAATGAGGAGGACAACATCGTGATAGAATATCTCACCAGAGATGTAGCCAACAACAGCCGCTCCACAGACCTCCTCACATGAGCATTGTGTAGATCACGATATGCCTGCAGAGAGAGAGGGCAATTGGCCAACCTCAATGAGTCGTAGGTCTTAGGGTCAGCTTAGTCGAACCCAATGCCTAGGCCGACCGCAAGCAAGGAGCTATGACCCTCCACAGATACGTGGTAGCATCCGATTGGTCTAAAAAGATAATATTCTTAAAAAAACCTAGATCTTAGATAAATCATAGAAAATATCCTTCTTATCAGAAAAATACAAACAAGGTACCATTTTTCTCAAAAATATGTGTAAAACAACATGAAATCATAATATCAGGATTTTGATGCACTAATCTTAGTGATATCACGTAAGTTGTAAAATGCTTGTTTCATGGATAATAAATAACAAATGATGGACTAAACTTATGATAATATGTCTATAAATTCATAATCATGTCTCAAATGTATCTGATATTAGAGATTATAATGTTGATGCACGAAATTCTATAATATGCTTCATATAGCTATTTAGGGCTAAAAACCCCAATTAATGTGCAATAATTACAAATACACCCAAGAAACCCTAAAAACTACTGAGTAAGCTCATATCAGTCATTGTAAGATAATATGTAACTCTGAGATCAATAATGTGAATATAAATCATGTTACATGTAGGAGACCCTAATATAGTGAGAAACCCTATTTGGAGTAATGCATGTAAAACCTAGGGTAATATCTACACCAAGTGACATGGAACCTAATGTTCAAATGATGCACCACAATCTGGAATATGACATCAGTAAGATAATTGCACGATGACAAGACAAGTAATAATGAGATATCATAATGACTAAGCAAAACCCTAAAATGAACATAGCTAGGGTTAAAATGATGATACTCTGATTGCGATATGTGTGATCTTGTTTTAATCAAGTTTATACCAAGGTTATAGTGGAATCAGGAATGTGGCATATCATGATCAAGGTATGCAATTACCTCTTACTTGGCTTATTATAAAGTATGCTTGTATTATACATGTAGAAAAATAGTTGGCATATGGTATTGGATGAAATGATTGTTCTTGTATGATATCTTGCTTGATTTTCTGTACTTATATGGCTATGAATAGATGAAACATAAGATATCTGATCCATAATATGATAACACTAAATCACTTTGGTAGAGTAGTGCATTGATGAAAGTACTAAATCTCTTTGGCAAAATAGTATACGTGAGCATAAATCTCTTTGGCAGAATAGTGCATTTTTAAAGTACTAAATCTCTTTGACAGAATAGTACATGTGAGCACTAAATCTCTTTGGTAGAATAGTGCATGTGGTTGATAAACTTTACATATAATGGAAAATGAGCTGAAAATATGTGTTCTCTTTTGTTAATGAACATCTCTGTTCAAGTATATTCTTTTTCTTATATCTCTTTATAACTGACAAGTAATAGTTTTATCTTATTTCCAAGCTTAATAATGATAGGTATATAAAAAGACATGTAAGTGTACTCAGTACAATATTCTTGAATATTGTGTTGACGTGTACCAAGTGTAATCTTTTGTTTAGGTTGTGGACATATGATCTTGAAGAACCTGGATAGTTGAGATTTGTGTGGCGAGAAGATATACAAGTGGACCTATTGTATAAAGATCATGTTGTTTATTGGTAGTACATGTATATGTAAACGTTACTATTCAATATGTATTATCAAATGTTGTAACAATTCATTATGTAATTATATGTTGAATGGTGAGCTTGTGTTGTTGTGGTTTTTTACTATTCATCTACATGTGCTACTCTTGTTTCCTTATGACTTCGTCTGATTTTTTTCTTCTTATCCTAGTGCGTGAGTTTGAATTGGGATTCTCACTGAGGTGAGGGTTTCAATTTGGATGTCACATGTTGGATTAAGTTTTAGAAAATCCAGGGACTTTGTTATTAACATTATATACATATGTATTTAGATCATTTGGTATTAACATTCTATACATATGTATCTAGATCTAACAAATAAATAATATAATACATTGGGTCACTACCATAAAAGATCCTATCTCTTGAAATAGAACATTGATCATTTTTAATATGGAATTCAAATGCATCCTTGTACATAAAAGATACATATATGATATTTCTATTTATAAAAGGTACATAATAACAATTCTTTAACTCTATTACAAGCCCTGTGGGAAGAGATATACTATATGTTCCAATTGCACTGGCCGCGACTCTTGCACCGTTAGCAACTCACAGTTCTACCTCCCCTTTTCCCAAAGGTCTACTTCCTTTTAGATCCTACATATGAGAACATATGTGAGATCCACATTCAGTATCTACTATCCATGATGATGAAGTAGATATATTTATCTCAATAATGTACATACCTAAAGTGGAGATCACGGTCCCCATCTTCTTCTTCCTGAATGCCTTCAAGTACGAAGGATGAGATCCTATTGCACATTTCTTTATCCTTATATTGAGTGTTGAAGATTTGGATTGGGCTTGACCTTTGAACATTTCTCGGCCTTACTTTGATCCTTGGACTGAACTCTGTTGATCAGCATCACAGACTTGTCCTTCTCCAATTTTGCTTCAGCATGAATCAACATGGCAAGCAAGTCTGACATCTCTCCATCCATATTATTCACATGATAACATGCAATAAAGCAGATATATGATTCCAGTATAGTCTTTAGAATCATATTAGTGGAAAAATCTTGGCTCTAGTTGAATCCCAATTCTTCAAGATGATACACATGCCTAATAATATTGAGCACATGTTCTTCTACTAAGGTTCCCTCTATCAGTTTTGACTCAAGAATCACCTTTAATATAGTGTCCCTCTCTTGCTTGTCAAGACCAAATGTCACTTTGTTAAGATGTGTTACCATCTCGAGAACATTCATATCTTCACATGCTCATCTAGCTAAGCATAAGGTACTTTATCTACAAGGCATCATTGGCATGCTTCTAGTAAGCATCCACTTGTGCCCTAGGTGCATCAGGAGGATATATTTCTGGCACTATTTTTTCAAGGATGTAGAGCTTGCAATCTTCTTTAAGAACCCTTCTCAAAGTTGTAAACCAGTCATGCAAATTTCTCCCGTGAAGTTCGTCCTTCTTCAGGACCAATCACAAATTGGATTTATTCATCATTTGATTCTATAAGAGAAAATATGCATTTGTCAAAACCTTTTGATTTGATCTGATTTGAAAATTTTGACAATGTTAATTATGTCTTTAATTAATATCACTCCCAATATTTTTTTCAAATTGATAGCATTCAATATAAATTCAGAATATTGCAGCGTACAATATTGTAGTGGGCCAGATCCAAGATAACCTAACTGTGGCCCGATCAACACCGCAAACATAATCAACAATCAAGGTAGACAACTCTTGCAAATTGCATCATATGCAATTCTGGATAAGATTATATGTGCAACCCCTTGCGATATTGATCTCCATGCCTATAGGCCCATACACTAAGAATCACCAGTCAAGCCTGACTCAAAAGCTGACACGATAATAATGTATCTCACTTGGGAGGAACCTACATTATTACCATCACACTTCCATGAGATAGATGGTGCACCATGTTTGGGTGTAACCTACGCTTGGATGATCAGGATTTTCATGTGTGCCGATTTTGGAAAACATCTAAGACTTGATATTTTATTTGAGGGAGTTTGTATAAATACATATACTTTGTCCAATCACCACATATATAGTATGTATCATATACATGTTATATCCCACAATGAAAACATGCAATAAACAAAAGTGATGGTTATGGCCAGCCTAATGTAATCCCTTATAGACACAAGGAATTACGTCGTCTAAGTCTAAATCACATGTAGAAACTTGTTGTTGATGAAGATATGTGCTTGCCAATCTGGGTTGATCAGTTCAACCCTTGAACCAATGGGCTCGCCTCCTGGCTGGTTGTTAGGTCGTATCACCGGTCATCTGGTCCTTCTTCCCACCATCAGCTGACACCTCCAGCGGATCGGTCAGGTCCACTAGGAGATCGGTTCTACTTATTGACCATGTCCTCCATAGTCCTTTGGTTTGTCCTCATGACATCTTCATCTTTGTCATAACAAGAAAGTAAACTATCCAAATTTTACATAATTATTGATAAACCTCGAGGTATATTCGAGGGGAGCAAGGGTAGGAAAGAATTAACTTTACAATGGGAAGATAAGATAGAAGCTCGGTTCGTAGACTGAGATAAACAAATAAACCAACCATACAACCATGCATAGAATATTGGGGTTGTTGGCCATAACCATGTTACACATCCACCATCAAAACCACTTTTAGGACAATGCATGTAAATTGGATATATATATATATATATATATATATATATATATATATATATATATATATATATATATATATATATATATATATATATATATATATATTAGTTGGGATTATCACGGTATTAGATTTGAAAAGATATTATTTGTATCGCATGCAATAATAGAATGATAAAAACCACAATTTGATCATATCAATTATCCCATAATATAGTAAATTAATGTTGGCTCTAATACCACTGTAGGGAAATATGGCTACAGAGTAGGCAATGGAAACAAAAACTTTTATCTACCATATTCCCATAACCTGCAGATTGCATCAATAATTGTAATCCATGAAGAATGGTTTTGAGGATATACTTGGTCCTAGAGCAAGTCCAAAGACAATCCTCATTGTTGTAGATGCACAACTTCTGGATCTTGGTTGCACTAGGACTCGTCTGATTGTTGTGCCTCCTGGTCAGCACCATGGACTGCAGCCATGGACCTCATCTTCTTCAGCAACTCCTCTTATAACAGACTGTTGGTTGACATTGTCCTCCTAGCGACAGACAACAACCTCCCTCCTCTATGGTATTCCTCACAGACTGCCTAGAACTCCTATCATCCTACTAGAATGATCAGACGGAGTTCTCCCTCCCGTTGGTGTACTAATCACCAACTTGCTCTCCCACGACAATGATCTCAATTGCTCTTTTCCTCTATGTTCCTCCCTAGTCAGGTAGAACTTACTCAGGATCTTGTGGTTACCAAAACTAGAGAGGACAACATTTTTAGATAAACTATTTCTCAATTGTCTATATTGTACTCTGGGAAGCCCGCAGTACCCCTCTATCTATTGGCAGGGTATGTGTCCAGGTTCCTTGTCAATGCGGGAGAGGAAGGGACCGGAAGATCTCAAATTTTCACAACAATTCTAGAATTTTTGCAACTTGCAACACCCTAGATAGTCATCTAGAACCCCATAGGGTCGTATGACATGCCATACGATTGTTTGGCACAACCCAGACAGTCGTTTGGCTATTTCCCATTTGTATATTGGCAATTCGTCTCAAATAAAAATCCCATATTGATTTCTTTGCACAACAAGTCATGTGAAACTTAAACAAATTAGGAAATATCTAGAACATTCCCCAACTAAACCAGACCATCTTGCCCATGCGAGATGGTCATCTCAGTCATCCAGACGGTCGTCTAAAGACCCGAGTCAAGCCAGTCAGTTTGGTGGGTTCACTTCCTTAGCAAATTCAAACTCATAAGAGGCCTGACTTCCCAGATGCCCGTCTCAATACTTAAGCCGTCTGTTTGGCACTCTAGAAAACTGTCTCAATTTTTGAGAAGGGTGTTTGGTAGTGCAGTCAGCTTATATGCTGCATGAATCAAATACCTAAACACTTTAGTATTAATTCAATTATTATTCAAGATCTGAACTCCTCTTCTAGGTTGAGACCTATGTGTCTGACTCTATAGGTCACATATTATGTTGGTAGTGAATGTCCATAACAACTTATGACATCACAAGTAATGAGTGGACCCTAGTTGACATCAGTGCTACCCAAGTAAATGGATAGTTGGAGAACAACTTCAACCTACAATCTGTGTATCGTGTTACAATGTTTGTATACTTCCTTTGTTAGTGATGTCTAGATGAACTAGTAGCATGGAGCAGTCACCCTCATTATTATTCAATCTTATTTCTTGAACCAAAAGCAGACTCTCATAGATATATGTAAGCTTAATATCACATATTGACTCACATGTTCATGGCCATTCTTTTCTCATTCTTGCTAATCAAGAGGCCCAGGACATCACACTCCAGTAGGAGGGAGAAATCCCATATCTATCACTCACAATCAATCCCCATGTGTCAAAGTCATTCAATCATCACCGTTATAACAACCCATGATTTAGGACTGCATTTGATAATTCAAAGTGTACCCAACGACATGTGATGACTGCAGTGATTTTAGGTCTAAGAACCACAATCACCACCATCACTGTGAGACCTGGCTATGACTTCCATGATGATGGCTTCTATGTCTCAGTCTCACGGTGGGTCTATTTTATACATTGTCCTCTAACATGTATCTATGTGCTTGGTTATATATAGCCATATCAAGACTAATGAGACTCTGGCATCAACCAACTCACACTCTGATCTTATGTGTATTTTTTGTCTATCAGGCTTTCACAACAACAACCGATCAGGAACATAATGAGAATATGTATATATACTCTTAACATCTATGTGATCTCATTTCCCCAAGTCAAGTACTTGAAGACATACAACATTGAGTAATATAATTCTCTAGACATTTATAATGCTACATCATTATCTCATAACTGAATTAAATAGAATAAATTGGAAGCTTGCCTTTATTTATTAATCAAATCAATAACTGGTTATGCCATTACAATCATCACATGATTATCTCTCTGGGCATACATACCAAGGGCTACTCCCTCTGCCCTAATAAGGGATCTACTCAGACATAAAAATAATGGAAACAAATGTAATAGATGCAATGCAAGATGGGATCTTCTTTCACTTTGGATTCCCCCCCCCTCTTTTATATGTGGAAAGGAGGGGGGAAACCCTAGAAGAGTGGTTGGTGGTGGTGGCTAGATTTCCCGACCTGGGGCTCCAATCGATCAAACAGAAATCCAATCGATCAATTAGAGTTTACCGCTTGCTTCATCCTAAAGTCACATTGATAAAACTTTGATTTAAATATTGGCCTTCTTATTTAGGAGTTTGACTGGGCTTTACTAGCAAGTCGATTGATTGGGGATCTGGTCGATTGGTTGGGATTACCACCTTCTTTGACCTGAAGGTAGGTTTGACTGGAATAATGAAACCAACTGATTTAGTATTTGATTGGGTCTTGAATGTGAGTCGCTCAAGTGGGGATGTCAGTTGGTCAACAAGATTTAAATGTTTTCTTTGGCTGAATCATTTTGTTTGAGGTAGTGCACTTTCTCAAATCTGAATTCAATTGGTCTTTACTAGCGAGTCAGTTGATTGGGGATCCATTCGATCGATTGGGATTTTTGAAAAGCAGAAATTATGTGCATTTGAGTTGACCAACTGGGTGATTCATTGGATAAATTGAGAGGGTAAATATGGGAATAGAAGCCTTAGATTCTTGGTTCTTTTAGGCTTAAAGTGATCAGTCATTTATCCTGCCAAAACCCAAATTAATCAAGTAAAAACTCCTATTGACTTGATAAAAGTGAAACTAAGACAATTAACCCTAAAACTAGAGAATAATAACAAAATTTTCTTAAAGACAGATCTAAAACATGCGAATAAAATGGATAAATATGCATTTATCAAATACCTCAAATTTGAATGTTGCTCGCCTTCGAGCAGCATAAAATCAAAAGAAGTTCCCAATAATACTCTCATCTAGTCATCCTCGTTTGCCTAACACTACTTGAATCATTACCACCATTCATGGCGAAGAAACCTTGATATCTTAGAGTCACATAACATAATTTTTGAATTCCCTACTCGAAATTTATCACGACTTACTTCCATTTCAAGACACGTAAAAGAAATAGATTTCCTATCCTTTTTGCCATTTGTACTCCTGTAGATTCTCACAAGTTCTGCACAAGAATAGAGTTCATGGTTTTGGTGGTTTGGGGTTATGTAGATTCCCCTGGGTATAAAAGTGGAGTAAAGGGAAGTATGGAAGGAAGTAGTCTCTCCTCTATTCAACTTGAGACCTTTTTATTTCTTTGTTGCAGTTACATTTATTGCATGTTTTGGGGTATGGAAAGAAGTGGTAGAGGGGGAAGGAGGGGCTCCACCCTAAACTTAGAGTTTGGCATAGTTTTTTATTTTTATTTTACAAATGAAGAGGTAAGAAGGTGGTAGAATAAGTGTAGTACAAAGACTAAACTTGTGCAGCTTGTGATTGATATTCAAACCATTGAGAGTAACATGGTATCAGTTCAATTCTCTGTGTAACTTGCAAAAATCAAGAGATTTTATAAGTTATTCACAAAATTTTAAATAGGGACACATTGTGTTTGATTCCTATTTATCCATTTCATCTTTCCAAATTTCCTAAGGGCAATTCTATTAGAGGTCATAGGGAACCATATGATTTTAACAAGGGAATTTTTTTTGAAACGATTGTAAGAAGACCACTAGTTCAAGGGTTTTCTTGACTAACAATACATGCATGACCAACTAGATAAAGGCCAAAAATAAGGTAAGAAAGACTAAGTTTTAGAAATTTTGAACTCTAAATATATAACATAAAAATGTCTAGGAAGAAGATAGAGTGAGTGGAATGGAAACATACCACCCACCAGTTGGTTTGTATGCCCAAAGAGCCAATCATATTATGATTGCAATGAATCATTAGATATTTAAATTGATAATTATAAATATAATTTCCCTATTATGTTTATCTCAATCATGAGATGATGAAACATATATAATAGATGTATACATAATGATGTTACTCAATGATACATGCCTTCAGATTAAGGAACTGAACAATGAGATTGTATGTATGATAAGAGTACATACATTCTTGTTATGTCCCTAGTCAGATATTACTGTGGAAGAAAAATATACAACAATAATACATAAGACTAGAGTGTGTATTGACTGTTGACAGAGTCTCATTAGTCATGATATGTTATATCAAGTAAAACACTCAAGTACATGCTAGAGAACAGTGTATCAGACAGACCCACCTTGAGAGTGATACATGGAGACCATGGAATGGTAGTCAGAATCAACTATTATAGTGATAGTGGTGATTTTTGTTCTTAGACCTAAAACAACTACACTCATCACGTGTCATTCATTGTATTTTGACATCATCCAACGTGACCTTAAATATGGGTTGCAATAAAGGTGATGATCATGTACTCTATGACACATGGGGATTGAGTTAAAGTGATGTAGATGGGATTTGTCCCTCCTACAAGAGTTTGATATCCAGGCCACTTGATAAGCAATACTGAGAAATGTATGTCCATACTCACGTGATTCAATACATGATATGTGAACTCACATGCATTTCAGACAGTCAACTCTAGTTTAAGTAACATGGATTGAACATTGAGAGGATGATGATTCCATGCCTTGAGTTCAATTTGTATATTAGAGACAAAGGAACTATATGATCAAGGTAACATTGATAAAAAATTGTACGTTGAAGTTGTTCTCCAACTTTCTGAATTATTTGGGTAGAAATGATGTGCTTCTAGGTGCCACTCATTTCTTATGATATCATAAATTAGTTATGGACAATCACTGCCAATGTGGTTTGGGACCTATAGAGTCACATGCATAGCATGCACTTGAAATAGGAGTTTAGTCATGAATGATGTTTAAATTGATTAATAAAAGTGTTTAGGTACTCAATTAAGCAACTAAGGTTCAACTTTGACTGTCTGGACTCTAAACTGACCGATTTAAGTGTTGAACTGATCATTTGTAGTGTCAGGTCAATTAGCAACAACATTTTGGAATATTTGCCTGAACTAGACATGTGAAATGAGCATTTCACAAATGAAACGACCATTTCATGTATGAAACGACCATTTCATGTATGAAATGGCCTTTCAATAGTGATATGACCTTTTCAATGGTGAAATGACCATTTTGTGACATGAAGCATCCGTTTCATGACATGAAATGGTCATTTCATGAAGTGAAATAACTGGTTCGTCATCTGGAACGTTGGTTCTATTATTAATTTGATTGGATCAAGGATTGATGATGATGTCATGATTGTACATTAATCAAACATTAAAATCCAATATGTTTGCAAATATGAAACATGTTGAACCGTCTAGATCAGGGTGTGAACCGATCGATTCATGCATGAACTGACTGGTTGGACAGTGAATCGACCAATTCACCTTTTGTAGGTTCCATAAAATTTATGAGTTATATATCTTCGACTCCCAAATTGATTGGAAACCCAGGCCCTAGCCTCTGTTGAGGGAAAGAATATGTAACATACCATATTTAGATGTTATTGAAGCACAAAATTACACAAGATGAAACCTTTATAAGAAGACTCTGGGTTGCCCTTCTAGGAATACTCATTGTTCCTCTAAAAATCTCTCACCAACTTAGTTGCATGTGTCTTGATTTCTTTAACCTCATGTGTGGAACTTTTGACAGAGGTATAACTCTCCTCATTACCCTTGGTCTTATTCCTAGCCATATTCCTTAGGATCTCATGACATCTAGATGCTATATTGTTTTAGAAAAACCTTGCACCATGCTATCTAACATGGTCCACTCTCTCATGTTCAAGCCGTAATAAAAGTTCTTGGCTTGCCCATACAAATCAATACCATGACAAGGTGCTTTCCTCAACATATTTTGGAACGTTTTCCATGCCTTATGTTAAGTTTCATCAACATATTTTTTGAACCCATTTTTTTACTTACCAAGCTATTAGTCTTCCAAGGAGGAAAACATTCATCAAAGAAAACATCTACCATGTTCTCCAATGACCCTATGAACTCAGATGATCAACCTAAAAACTATGTTTTAGCCCTATTAATTAAACAATATAGATAGAGTTTAAGATATATAACCATGGAAGGGATGCAATCTAGTTTAAATATGTTGCATCTTTCAACAAAACCATTTATATACTGCATAAGCTCCTCATTGTTGTATATGTGAAAAGCTTGATACTTGATAAGAGTGACAAGTCTGTGATCTATCTTGTAGCTTGCCATGTTGATCAATTACTTCCTAATCAGGCCCAGTTGTTCCTTCACAGACAAGGCTTTGATTTTTTCCATATTGTTTTTTCATCATCTATGACTTTGACACCTTCGTAATGATTATCTCTTTGGTGAGACATGTCTACTGCATGTTGTTTTGGGACAACCACTTGTTCTTGATCAACTTTCATATTTTTCTCTAGTGGTGGTGGTGATGAAGATTTTTTGTAATCTAAAGTCCTTTTTTAGACCATGAAAGAGTCCTAAAATGAATGTGCATTCTGAGAATCAATGAAAATTTACTAGTAGCAAGAAATATTTTTGCAAATGAATTTTTGAAGGAAATAAAAATAAAAAAGTAGCCTACAGTGGGTGGTTTCATCATGTAGTGTTAACACTGCCAATACCCCGATAACAATGCCAAAAACTTGACATGACTTAAATGCATGTGCAAAACAGAAGTGTATGTGTAAAACTAGTAAGGGATTCAAGAGGAGGAATATATCAAACTCAGTGAATTAGGACAACTAAAGACTTTACCAATTGAAACAGATTAGCACAACCTATTGATTGATTGACTAAAACCTAGACCAAAAAGTAAAAAGTGTTTGAAGTAAATCAAATAGAATATCAAATTGATGCAATCCTTAGGATGCCCATTTCACCACAGTGTCAATTTATGTATGTAACCAACCATCTCAATACAACTTGAATATTAATTTAACATATTTAGCTTCTACAACCCACTTTAGTAGTATAGTAAACTAGTTTAATCTATTAACTCTCCCACTTTCACACTGTTGCTCTAAAAGACTAGATGTTGCATGACTACCTGAGGATATTTGCTTCACAGTGGCTAGCCCACTTTTGTGGCGCTTATTATATTGTGATGATAACATCTTCTCCAATTGTCAACCCTGCTTTTATGGTAGTTATCAATCAAAAATAGTATGGTGATCAATCATAAATAGCATGTGGTGTCTATAACTATTAATGTCACTTGAACAATTCATTATAAATAATGGTGATCAATAATTATTGGAGAAATTAAGATTTTCTATTATTAAAACCTAAAGTCGAAGAAAATGTTGTATTGAATCAAGATAAGAACATGAAAAATGTTAACACTAGGCTACTCTTGGGACCTAGAGGGTAGGGGTTTAGCCCCTCATGCTCAACAAACAATTAGTAGAAAGACGAAGAAGAAGTATATATCCATAGAAAACTCCTAAAGATCATTTTGGTCTCTCCAAGCTCCCTCTTGGGCTCTGATTGGACTCCAGATGAGATGCCTCTAGATGGATATGGGAAGTAGCCAACAAGATGTACAATTCCAATGGATTCCTCTAGATGCCTGCCCACATGTGCTTTATAATAGAAGGAAACTAGAGCGTCACTTTGTTGTAGATTGTCACATCTTCCTATTTTAGATCAAGACCATCAACTTAATGTCTGTGTCACCGACATATACTAGTGCCATCAACTTATTTCTTTAGCGAAACATTTGGGTTTTAGTATCTATGCCACTGACTTGGTTTGGTGGTACCAAGATCATTTTGAATCTTCCCCTCCTTGTGTCTCGACCTTTCTTATCTCAAATTGATGTTTTCCTTCTTTGAGTTCATGCTACCAACATTATAAAGCCCTTGACCTATCTTAAATGCTAATATGCATTTACCTTGATTAATAAGATGCTTAGAACTTTAATCTAATCCTTTGAGGTGTTTATTTATCATGTGACATGCTTATGTTTCAAGTTTGGTCCTATTTGGATCTTGGTTGAGCTATGTTTTTTTTATTTTGGACCAAAATGCAATTTACCCAAGTTAAGAGGTTATCTTGCAATTTGTCACATGTTGAGAATGCTTCTTATGATTTATCATCATAAGAGAAATAATTATTCTATGGGGTGCCTTGTTATACCTTGGTTGATGAGGTGGCATCATCTGGTGATGTTAGGATTTTTTAGGGTTTTGTTGGTGTTGACCTTGTTGAGCTTGCCTAAGTGTAGCGACCCTATGTCTCAATCGCATGGTGTGTTTTGGGAGTGTCTCAAATGAGACACCCTCCCTTGATGTTTTTTTTTCTTGAACTAGATTGTCTTTTATGTGTGTTTCGACCAAGATAACCTAGAGATGGTGAGTCAAGACAATTTGTCCTCTAGTGTCTCGACCATGTGCATATGTGAGCTAGGGTTTTGATCTAGACATGTATAAGGAAGTGTCCTGACTGAGACAAGGGGGAAACTGACCTAGTGGGTCACAAAACTTTTGTTGGATAAGTACAAACATTTCAAATATTGCATGTGAGTGGAGGAAAAGCTTTTTCTTTGAAGGGCATGTGTCCATTGATGGTCTATTATGTTGACACATCATAAACCTTTTGCTACCCTCCTCCTTTAGGTATATAACCCCTTTTCTTCACACATGATCGATTGTTTTGGTGCTACACTCTTTATCCTTCCTTTGGATCATCCTTGGAGTGTTGGGAGCAAGTAAGATCAAATCTTGAAGCTTGGGTGACCGATTCACCTTGCATGTTAAAGATCTAGTGTGAGATCAACTCTTTGATGATGGTTCCTTGGAAATTCTTCTCTTGTTAAGTGATCCTAAACTCTGATCATGTTTCCCCTCTTCTAAGGACCTCCATCATCTTATTCTTCCTCAGATTGGGCAATGGATCATCCATGATGGCTATTTGAGAGGAAATCCTCCTCATAAGGAGTCATAGACCATGTTTGACATGGTCAACCTGAGTGAAAGGATGATTCTTTCTCCTTTCTCTTTCCTTCTTGGTTCGACCAAGAACTGTTTTCCCTCTTTCTTGAACTCCTTTGTGACCATGGTTTTTTTATCTTTTGAAGTGATCCTTTGGTCAAAGTTTAAAGCTTGGTTGGAGTTCTTGGAGCTTGGGATCTTAGGAGATTCTCTCTCATCAAAACATGCAGGTTATATAACTTTTCCCACCTCTATTATGTGCATCTAAAACCTGATCATCTATTATTATATTAAGATCTTAAAATGTTTTCTTCATGGAAGGAAGAATGATAAAGTATAGGGTTTAATATTGTAGTATTCTCGAAAGGATTATCCTTGTTACAAACCCTAAAACCATAGTACCCGATTTTGTATTAAATGGAAGATTTGTGTGTCTTTTTGGATCACTATTAATGGAACAGTAGTACCTTGTATATGTTTTGTTTACCATAAATAATAGTAGGTTTTGTGTAAAATTAATAAGCATAAAAAACTTGGTTTTTCTCCCATGAATGAGTTTTAGGGTTAATGCACACCATGGTTTAGGGTGTTACCCACCCTATTTACATTTGGTATTCCCTATTCTTATAATTTGTTTTGACCTAGTTCAAACATGTTATGTTGTTGGGAAAATATCTAACCTATGGTCAAGACAACCCTTGATCTTCATTTGGGTCAAAACCATGCATAAAGGGTTGATTAGATCTCAATAACACTAAGAGATGGGTGTTGTACTCTTGTCTAATTGCAATACAGCATCGCGGGTGAGGCAACCCTACACGCGTTGCGGTCAAGTCAAGCTACATGCGTCGCGGGTCAAGATAGTGCATGCATTGTAGTTGAAACATGTGTGCGTCGTGGGCGATACACATCTTGCGCGCATCGTGGGTGAGACAACCATGCACCTTTTGTGGGTGAGACGATTTTACACACATTGTATGTCATGGTGTTGCTTCACGCATTGTAGGTCATGACACCATGTTGTGTGAGCAATGTTGATGTACGTAGTTTTGTACATGTATATTACCTAGTGTAATGGTTGATATAAAAGAGATGATTATGAATGACTCATGTGCTTAATCCTAGTGCTCTCCAGATATGTGGGAGATGATGGGATTAGGGTTTAGAGAGTGAATGATGTTATCAAACCCTAATTGACTAAGTATGAACCCTAACCCTAATCATGTAATAATGTGATACATGTACTCACTCTACTTGTCCATGATAGTATTTTTTCTCTCCTATTTATGTAATCTTAACCTTGCAAGTGAGTTGAATGGAATATCCATGTGAGTGCTATGGTCAACCTTGTATAATATAGGGTGGTGATTATGCGCACTGTTGTGATATAGTGTGCTATCATTTATTTAAGAATTATATGAATGAGTCCAATGACCTAATAAGTACCTTATATATATAATTTGAAGTGAAATCCTCTAGATATGTGATTGAGGGATTGACATCCCATAGTGATGTGATATTTTTAATGATCTTGTGAAAGGAAGCAATAAAAGTGTCATGTAATGACGAGGCACCTTGTTGATAGTGGGTCTCAATACTATGCTGGTGTGTGGTTGGTATATTTATATGATGCATGGTCGTGACACATGCATGACATAATAAGATGGCACACTTACATATGTAAATAAAGATGATACTTAGTGTTGTAGATATCATGATCAACTCATGTTTAACTAATGATGTTAAATCCTAATCATGTCCTTTAACCCTAAAATGCTCAAAGAAAGTGGGAAGTGACTCAATTAGGGTTTGGTGCCATAATAATGATGTAAAATCTAAATATCTATGTGAGTGAACTCTAACCATAATCCTAGGGTATGATATTCTTGTTAAACGTGCAAGAATGAATAGCATGTGATTGTACTTTCTCTCTCCTACTACTATGGCTCTAACCTTACAAGTAAATTGACTGTCATAGCATGTGAATGCTATGAAGATGATTAATTTATACTAGGTGATGGCCATGAGCCTTAATGAAGTGCACTAGAATGGTAAACATATGAATGTGCACACTTAGTTATAATATATAATGCTTAACCATAATACACTCTGAACTTGTGGGAGGTAATGAAATTAGAGATTGGTAAATAAATAATTCCATAGAACCCTTTGTGATTAAACATGAAATCCTAAACCTAAATTGAGAGGACATATGTGCTTTGCTTATATTCCCTAAAGCGTTTAAAATGATGAGATAACAATGAGTATTCTCTCTCTATTTGGATAACATTGATTTTGCAGGTGAGATGATTATCATAGCTAATGATTGTTGTGGTGTATATGTGATATGACACAGGTAATGCTTATATGCCTGATGAGGCATGAGGTGATGGGTATTATAGCTAATGATTGTTACGGTATATATGTGATGCAATATAGGTGATGCTTATATGCCTGATGAGGCATGATGAGATAATAATGAATTACAAGAATAATTTGATTGGTCTATGACCTAGTGAAGGCTTGATGCCTAGTGTGAAGTTTATCCTCCAGAGATGAGATAATCACGATCAACCTGATATGGCAGTGTTAATAAGTGGTGATGTTGATGGCCTTATTTAAGGAAGTGAGACAGTGTTGCCCTGAGATGACGAGACAAGTTCACACCTTATATGTTTTATATCTTCTGAAGTTGTTTCATAGTTATGCTTGCTAGTTTGAATTAGGGTTTTGTATGTCTACTTGTATGATGGAACCTTAATTCACCCAATTGGCATAACTAATAACGTGAAACCTTAACAATGTAGTTTCCCTATATCATAGATCCATATTCAGTGTCAACATCTAGCTGGATACTGAAATAAGTAATTCCTATGAGAAACTCAAAGCACATACTGTTGAATGTGTGGGGTATCAATGGAGGTATCTCCATATATTCTTAAATTGTTTAAATAGTGGTATAAGTTTGAATTATATAACTGCCATGTGTGAACATGTTCTCTAGTGATGGGTCATGTAGCAAGGGAGGCTAGTTGTTTTATAGGACCATAGCTTTGACTATGAGTTGCTGTCTTTACAGGACCATAGCTTCAGCTATAAGTTGTTGTCTTCACAGTTTGACTATATGTCACTGCGTTGCAAACTCATGCTGACCAAGTAGTGCTAGTGTTGATCATGGAATCCGACTCTTCCATTGATCTTGTATGGTACTGATTTCAACTTCACAATGGTCAGTTGGATTTGACTAGTATGCCTCAAATCTTCAGTCATAATAATTAAAGATGTAACACAACCATGTAGTGTTATTACTTAGGGTCATATACGAATAACATTAGATGACCCTCTTGTTGTGTTTCTCATACTATTTATTTTATAACAGTTATACATTTTCTTCATATTCCTTCTTAAAAGAAAAATGATGATCTATTATTTATTGCAGTTGCCTAAACTGCTCAAATAGTGATAATTTCCTTACTTATATTATTGATCTGAATATGCTTATCTATTAATAGTATAACTTCTTGTTTTAGTCATTTGTGCTTATATTCCTATTTTGGCAGAGAGTTATATCTCTCACTGGGACATTGGTCTCACCCCATGGGATCCACTTTTTTATCACGTGTACGTGTTGCTAGAATAGAGATTGTGTGGTATGGACTAGTAGTAAAGGGATCTGCAACTGTTGAATCATGGATATGCAACTAGTTTCTAGTAATAGAGTTATATGTATCATCCCTATACACTTAGGTCCTTAGGAGTGTTTTGTGAATATTGTACATCACTTTGAGTTTTTAGTTGTATGCCATAGTGGTATAGATATGTTTTGTATACATGTGCAGATGATTATGTGTAACAGGTGGTGGCTAGATAGCTAGTGAACAATGTTGAGCAATACTTTTAATATGAATGAAATACAGGTGGAAATAGTTTATGGCTTCAATTGTGAGCTTTTCAACTGGAAATCTAGTTACGAGATCAGTTTTAATTTACCTACTTTGTGGTAAAATTGATATTAGTGATAATTCCGCACTTTGTTTTGAGTAATCTCATTTGTGTGGAAAAGGGTGTCAAAGACATAAGTTGTTGGTACCAACTTTTCATTGTTTCTTCTTCAACAAGTCTACAATTTAAATGAAATAATATTATGCAACTAATAAAATAAACTAATTTCAATCGAAATACATGTAAAACATGAGATATTGATGCACAAGGGCTATCTTAGGCAATTTAGGAGGGGTAAGTTAGGAGGCTACGTTAATCGCCTCCTCTTGCAGGATGAAAAAATAAAGGACACACATTATTTGATTAAAAGCTTAGAAGTGGTAGTACTACTACCATTACACTGGGAAAGGGGAGGGAGGTGGCCCACAGGGCCGGTAGGAGGGTCCTTGTAGAAGGGATCCTCTTTGTTGTTTTTTAGGTTATGTTTATCAAGAGCATCTGCAATGTCATTTCCTTCTCAGTTGATGATTTAAATCATCATAGCTTCTCTAAGTTGGCGTTCTCCTGATCTGATGAAGCCATGCTTCTAGCCTAGGAGTCTAGTTTGTGTCTTCAATCACAGTAACAACCTTGATTCTATCTATTTCATGATAACTTTGTCATAGTTCCATCTATGTGCCACCTTTAAGGCCAAAAGAATCACGTTCAGTTTAGCTTCAATGACTGATGACGTTCTTATTTAGATGGTTGTCTCTTTGTACCCAACTATCATCCTCATTTGTTATCATGCCTACAATTGAAACTTTGTTTCCTTTGACAACAACATCAGTTGTTATCATCATTCTAGGTTTTTTTTTGGAATAACAGGAGGATGAGTTAGTGATTTCCTTGGCAAGCATAGTTTAT
The DNA here is from genome assembly GCA_963693085.1 of Alisma plantago-aquatica. Taxonomy (NCBI): domain Eukaryota; kingdom Viridiplantae; phylum Streptophyta; class Magnoliopsida; order Alismatales; family Alismataceae; genus Alisma; species Alisma plantago-aquatica. The sequence goes on along the minus strand of OY856412.1, from coordinate 445,334,726 downwards.
TTAGTCTAGCTAGTGTTAGTTGTCCATCCTTGAGCATTACTTCTAATGCTCAACTAGAAATGTAATATATGTTTGATCTCATCAGTTTATGTTGCATAAAGAAATTTTGTTTCTCGACGACCATATTGTCTAATAGCAGATAGCATAGTGGGCTTGATAGTTCATATCTTTCTTCAGTTGACATTTATCTAGTTAGTTGTGATGTTTCCCTACATGAAGGTTTGGTCGTCGAACAAGCCACACTTGTCCTAGATAGGCCTTGCATACCTACAGTCTGAGGGAATGAAGTGTTGTTTCATCTTCAACATCTTTGGAACCTGCTATTATTAGTGAATGTTTTCTCATTGAGTTGTTCATGATTGCATCATGGCCTACCAGCCACATAAGCACCCGAATTTTACTAGATGTTTGTATCTTCCAGATTTCTTTCCATGGGATGACTACTAAAATATTATCTCTATTGTGCACCAAGTTGTATGATGAGCTAATAGAGTACTTCCTAAACTCTTCAAGTGACCAGGCTCAACCATCTTTAGGTATATCTGGGTCTGGTAAGTGATTAATAATCCACTCAACGCAATCTAGATGTAACACCCATAACCTAGGTTTTGGGATAACCCTAGAAGCTTTTCCTAAGTAAGTTTCTTAGAACCTTGTCTTAATCTTTTAAAAAGTAATCAAGACTTGAGAAGAGTTCATTTCTTAATTATGAAATTATTTGCAAATTGTTTATGCCTTATATGATACCTTTGGTAAATATTACAATTTACCCAAACAAGGGGTTTATATGCAAATTATCACCTCTAGAATGTCTCTTCTCTCTCTTAGCATCATCTAGAGGAGAGAGAAAGAATGGGGCACTTTATTTGAGTCTTGGTTGAATGATAACACTCTTTGTGGTGAAAGAACCAAAGAAGTGTTGAGTATTTTGTACCCTAGATGAGGTTATATCGAGTTATGAAGGGTATATCAGAGTGCCTATCAGCTTGGAAGCCATAGAGGAGGTCCCATATCCGTTTGATAACCTTTGAAAGTGTTCATGATGGGCTAAGCACCTCAAGTAGGTGAAGCCTATCAGTTTGCATATAAAGCAAGATTGGGTTGTGATATCTTGACAAGAAAGATACTTAATGCCCAATATCATGTCTATGGATTATGCTCATGATTTTTGCATGGCAGGATAATTTTGGTTGCATGAAATCACCATGCATGGACACGTGTCTCTCAAGTGCACATGGTGATGACACCTTATACATAATCTCTTTCATAAATGTCAACTATATATACCTCTCTTTTTACCTCCTAGCAAATCTTTGGACTCCTTTACCATCTCTTGCTTGAAGGATGACCCTAGGAGCTCAATAAGCAAAGAGAAGGCCAAGCATCTTGCCTAAGATGAAGCCATGATCATCTTCAACCTTGGAAAGACTATGCTTATTGGATCATGATTCTTTACTTCTCTTCTTTCTTCACCAAGATCCTAACTATGGTATCTTCTTTCATAGAAAAGTGTTGTGATCGGGTCTTGGACTTTTGATAAGTCATCTTCAACCTTGGGAGTGCGGAGCTTTGGAGCTTAAAGCTCTTGTGTTGATCTTGAGGCGGGTTATATAACTTGAACTCAATTTTATTATTATTCACCTTCTATCATGCAATACTTGGTGATTTCTTTTTTACTTCAACTTTATTTGTTTGATTGATGGTTCTATTAGTTTTGAAGAATATATGGGTTGTTGTCCATGAACTAGAATAGTAATGGATGAAAGAATGGAGCTTGAATATGATGAAACTGATATGCACAAACCGATATTGGTTTGTGAAAAACCCTAACCCGATACAAGGGTATAGGCATGGGAATGGATACACATGAACTACTATCCTTTTGGTTTGATTTTAGGAGTAGGACTACTATCCTCAATTGTTTAACCTTTCCCCTAATGCTAAGAATAAGGAATACTGATATCTAGAAGATATCCAAGTCGACACACACATACTTGCACCATAACATGGATGGCCAATATGACTTGTGATACTTTAAAATGATATGTTTTTAGGTCGATATGTTATATGCTCTAAAAATGATATGTCTCAAAGGCATTAGTTTGTCATGACTAAGAGATGTCTACTGAAGATGGAATATCAAACTATGATACTTTAGTTGAGTGTAGAGGCCTATATGGCCAATCCTAACCCTAATCAGATACATTCATAGATTCGATATCCCTTTAGACAAACCCATGTATGATGGGTGACACCCTTATCCCGACATACTTTGTGAAAGTATGGGCAATACACTCTTTGAAGCCTTGGCCGATATACCAATGGTGAGATCAATAATTGAAAGAAATTAAGGTGTTGATGATGCTTCACCCGATACAAATCAAACCATAGAGGCCGATACCCTAACTGATAGAGGGCCGATATCCTAGTTTATGGTAAGTCCTATACCCTAGTTGATGGTGAGGTTGATACCCTAGTTGATGGTGTGGCCGACATGCAAAAGGATATGTTGGACAATACATAAAAAGATAGGGTGGATGATATCTAAAAATATATTATGGATGATATACCTCAAGCACCATACAAATGATACTACTCTGAGCATCTCTAAACTGATAGCATTTGATATACCTTGGCCGACACAAGTAGATGTGTCTAGGCTAACACAAGGATTAAAGTGGAGGCCGATACACCTTGTTGAATATAGGATGATACACCATGATGAGTGTAGGATGATGCATCTTGAATGTAATCAATGGATACATCTTGAATGTAACGAGTTGGACACACTTTCGTAAGTGTAGATTGAAAACCTTAAAGAAGGTTAAATCAATGTAATATGTATGTTGAAGTCAATATCCTAGTACGGATGAAAGAGAAACTTGTACTACTCACATGAGAGAGATAATACTTCATGTTGATAATCAATTGATGATATTTGATGAAGTATGCTTGAATACTTATGGCAATAATGTAGTTTTTATGAGGTGAATTAGGGTTTGGTTGATAAATACGAACTTGAAAACCCTAAATCAGTTACAAAGAAAAACCCTAACCATGAGAGGGTTGCAATTTGAATGATTCTCTTTATGGCATGGACATGCTATTTATTTGATATTGCATTTACTATGAAATCCTAACCATGTAAATCTTATTAAATAATGAGCATAGCTTGGTATGAGCTATGATGATTTAGCATTATACATATTATATAAGGCCTTGTGAGCCATGAAATATATTTGAACAACATGTATGATGTTTATATGGGTCTAATGACCTAGATTTGATTGTTACCTAATGAGAGGTGAAACTGTTCAATAATGAACTGAGGGTTTAATACCCAAACATATGATGATGATAATGATAATGTTGAAGGGATGAGTTTCCCAATAAAGTGTTCAGGGGATTGAGATCCTAGGATGAGTGTAACAAGATATGTTCCAATTGATACATGATTTCTTGAAAGATTTGTTACACCTTTCTAAGTAGCATTTATCTATAATTCATACTTGTAACTTGATTGATGATAAAAGATGTTGTAATGCACTTAATCTATCAAGTAAACTAAAAATGTAGTTGCCCTGGCCATAGATCCATTCAGTGTCAGGATTTGCTGAAGGTGAAGTAGGTTCTACTCGGAATGCATATTGTTGAATATGCATGGTGAAAGTTGAAATATCTCCTTGTATCCTTAACTAACAGGATTGGCTACGGGCCATACTATGAAGATTAGGATTGACTTTGGGTCAGACTCTGACAAGATTGTGGTTGTACCGTGACTCAATACATAATCAGGATTGGTTAAGGACCATGCCCTAATATAATAAGAATTGATTACAGGTCATACCATGATAGGAGAACATGCTATGCATTGTATCTCTAATAGCGAAGAGCCTCTAGACACTAGGCTAGCTATAATGTAGATTGACTCATAATGTCACTGCCAATAATCTCATACTTGTTGAGAAAGGAGAGGTCATGGATTCCAGCTATTCCATAGACCTTTATGGCACTGATTCTTACTTCATGGTGGTCAATTGGAGCATGGAAGGTATATTCCCATCTCCGTAGGGCATAATATGGGTTGTATAAAGATGTAATCAGCCGTGTAGCGTATTTTTTTAAGGATCAAATTCAAAAACATTGGTTGAAGCCTTTCTTTGTTTTTATACTATTTAACTTATAACAGTTATACATGTTCTTCATATTCCATTTAAAAGTCATTAAATGATTTATTGCTCAGTTATAGATTCTTAAACTATTGAGATGTTGAGACTACTCTACTTTGCATATAATCAGCAGTTATACTTACTTAATTCAATAAAGATTTCTTCTTCTCTCATTCATAAAAATTTAATTGGGATAATAATACTATTGACAGAGAGTTATATCTCTCACTGGGACTTGTTGTCTCATCCAGTGGGTTCCACAAAAATTTTAGGCGGTCGTGCACGAAGAGGTAGAGATTGTGCAGTAGAGAGCGAGCAGCTGCGGCAAGAACAATAGTAACAACATAGGTTGAATGTGTTGTTATGTTTCTTGTAGATATAGAGTCTTATGTGTCGTCCATGTACTCTTAGGTATTTTGGTAGATAGTGCATAAATAGTTTTATTTTCAATCTGAGATTTTGACAAGTATGCCTCGATGCATAGTGTTGCTTTTGTATATGTTTTGGAAAAGCAACTATTATCTCATATCCTTGCAAGGTGATGGAACAATGTTTGTACAAAGTGAACCATGATGTATATATAGTTTGGTTCTTTCTGAAAAGAATTTCATGGTAATGGATCACTTGGCAAAAAGGTTTTAATTTTTAGTGATTTTCGGCAATCCACTGTTAATGATTATTTCTGCATAGTTTTGTGTGATTATGTTGTCGGTTTGATAGTGGTCATTACAATTTTTGGTATCAGAGCCTTAGGTTCACTGAGTCTATATGGACATAGGATTAAGGTCATTGAGTCTATTCTAGTGTCCTCCAGTTTATCTTATAATGACTTCTTCTTATATAGAAGAAGAAGTAAAGCTTCAAGATGTCTGGAGAACACGAAGAACATGTTGATGAGAGAAACATTGTTGCACCAAGAAGATGGAAAGGGGAATAGGAGAGAGAAGAACAAGTGCTTGAGAATCCCTAGGTGGATCAAACTATGTTGGAGAACCCTACTTTTCATGCTCTTTTTGGACAGTTCATGACGACAGTAACACGTATGGAAGATAGGATACCAACACCGCCCCCTAGGGCACCAGTTCCCAATGTAGAATGTTTGAGTTATAGTAAGACTTTTGAACAGATACGCCATGTGGGAGCTATAGAATATGCTGGAACAAGTGACCTAGAAAATGTAGATATATGGCTCATTGATCTAGAAAAATCTTTTAAGATCCTTAGCATCCCAGAAACTGACAAAGTTAGGCATGTTGTGTACCTGTTGAAGGGAAGTGCTGGCCATTGGTGGGCCATCAAAGAAGGGAAAAGGCCTAATGTTGAGGTCGGATGGGAGGAATTCCAACATGAGTTCACCAATAAATACTTTCCTTGTACGTATCTAGATGAGAAAATCTCACAGTTTGAACAAATTAGGAAAGGGCCTATGAAAGATTAATGGGTATGAAGCTAAGTTTATGGAGCTCCTGTGGTTTTGTCCGCACATGGCTACTACAGACCATGAGAGGATTCAACATTTTGAAAAGGGTATGAGTGCTGAATTGACCACACCTATAGCTTCTCTGGAGAATAGGGAGAGATTTTCTACATTTGTGGAATAATTTAGGAAGATAGAAAGGTTAGTTACCGAGAAACGTGAGGCCAATTTTAGAAAAGGACCTACCCAGTTCCAAGGAAAAAGGTCCAGAAGTTACAAGAAATTAAGGTTTTCTGTGTCGTCAGCACCACATAGGTTCAGTGCTCATAGGCAGTGGACGTCAAGTAAGGGTAGAGTCCATAATTGTCTGCCTATAGGATCCCAAAGTATGGCATCAATGTCAATGAAAGGGTTGTCTAGGCCACAGAAAAAGACCAAAACTTGCCACAAGTGTGGGCAGACATGATAGATGATGAGGGATTGTCTAGTAAGAGATACTGAGGTAACCCAACCACCAAGGCAAAGGCAACAAGGCTCTAAGAGGCAACTATTCAGTAGTTGTGCAAGAAGATGAGGATGTGGAAAGACGTCTCAAGTAGGTTCATCTGTACAAGGTAATAGAGGATGTGGTCAACAACACGCAATAGTGAGATTCTATGCTATGAGTCAGCCAAAAGCAATAGTCAACCCACGAGTCGTGACATGTCAGATGGAATTATTTCATTCTAATATCTCTTCATCTTGCTTCATATCTGTTTTGATTGACCCGGGTTCTACACACTCCTTTTATCACTTGTGAAGTAATTCATAATTTTGTTTTGCCTGTTAGTCATAGAACAGATAACTAGCTATTAGAAACTCTATTAGTTGGTTCCACAGTGTTACAAGAGGTATGTTCCCACTGTGTTCTTTCTATATCAGAACACAACATTCAAGTGGATCTTATACCACTTGAGATGCATGGATTTGATGTAATCCTTGGGATGGACACCTTGGAAAAGTATAGGGTTGTCTTCAATTGTGGTTCCAAGCCAGATATGTTCATATACAGTGATGAGACATGGATCTTTTAGGGAGATAGGAAGATTCTTCCAACATGTCTAGTATCGACAATCATAGTTGAGAGACTGTTGCAACATGGGTGTGAGGCATTCTTAGCACATGTGGTGGATACCAAGATAGAAAGTCCTACTATTCTAGAATTGTCAGTTGTCAGGGAGTTTAAGGATGTGTTTCCTGAGGAATTTCCTAATATTCCTCCACCTTGACAGATTGATTTTGAGATCAATCTAGTTCCCGATACGCAACCGATAGCTCAAAAACCTTATAGGATGTCACCAGCTGAGATGGTAGAATTAAAGAAACAGTCACAAGAGTTACTTGACAAAGGTTTTATCTGGACAAGTACATCGTCGTGGGGTTCTCTGATACTTTTTGTAAAGAAAAAGGATGGATCTATGAGGTTATGTATAGACTATAAATAGTTGAACAAGGTGACAATAAAGAACAAATATCCTCTGCCAAGGATAGATGATTTGTTTGATTAGTTGTGTGGTGTAACAATGTTATCTAAAATAGATCTGAGGTCAGGATATTATCAGTTATGGATTAAGGAGGATGACATACCCAAATCATCATTTAAGACAATGTATGGTCATTATGAGTTTATAGTTATGTCATTTGGACTAACTAATGTACCAGTAACATTCATGGATCTAATGAATAGAGTGTTTTGTTTGTTCCTTGATCAGTTTATAGTGGTCTTTATAGATGATATTCTTATATACAGTCAAGATAGACAACAACATGAACAACATCTTCATCAAGCATTGACTTTGTTAAGACAACACAAGCTATATGCTAAGTTTAGAAAGTGTGAGTTTTGGTTGTCAGAAGCATCTTTTCTAGGACATATGATGCGATGATTTTGAGTCACATTTATAGACCTATTTCATATGTGTTTTGTGCTCTAATTACTCATTTTTATGGATAATATTGCATAATTCACTTAATTTGGTCTTTGCCATCATATTATATCAAATCCCCTTTGTTTTACTATTTTGAGCATTATTTATCATCTTATTATAAATTGTGTGGATTTACTTGGGCTTGTTGTGAAATTTCAGGAAAAACAAGTATCTGCTTCCGTCGATACCATCGCCCAAGCCACAGGTTGTCAGCCGAGAAGAGCAATACAGATTCGATACCATCGACACCTAAGTCGATGGTATCGAGATCCCTTCAAGTTGCTGGCGAGGAAACTGTCGATACCATCGACCCAAGTCGATGCCATAGACACAAGGAGAGCTACAGCGTCGCTAAACGACAACAACCGACGCTAAAGAAGTCGATACCATCGACACCCAAGTCAATGGTATCGAGATCACCACAGGCGCTCAGAATAAAAGAAAGGAAAGTTGCCGCTAATCTGCTGGGTCGATACCATCGACCCGCGTCGATGGTATCGACGCCGGCAGATATGCGTTGGATCTGTTTTGATCTCGATCGGACGGATGTTGTTATTTGACGACCTAATTAGGGACTTATACCTAATGACGGCCGCCCAGACGAGGGGACATCTCATTTTTTGGATTGCACGAGTGCCGAGGAGGAGAAAAAGGAGAACGGAGGCCGAGAAGCTCATCCCGGGTGATTCGGACGCTGCCGAAGATGATTTCCACCACCGACAGGCGGGGAAGCTCGTGTTCTACGCCAAGGATCCACCGGTTCTTCTCCGTTCAGGGGTTTTCCCATTTATTTCCCGTTTTTCTTATGAATTCCCCAATTTCTACCATGTATTCGTGTGAGATGAACATGAGAGGCTAAAACCCTCAATCTTTAGGACCGGGAGTAGCCCGGGAATGCATTGTATGACATTTTTATATCAATAATTCATATTTTTCTCTCAAATCCGTGGTATAGATTCGTTTTCTCCATTTCTATTGTTATGCTTGATCACCATAATAATAATTTAACACCCTTAATCACTTCGACAGAAGGATTAACGGTTGAAAAGAGACGAATTCTACATTAATCAATAAAACCCTTGACAAAGGAGTTGTAAAATTAATGGTGGGAAATGAGGGACCGTTTATAATGCACTTAGTTTAGGGGAATGATTACTACGACGGTGGAATCAACCTAAACCTAAGTAGTGAATTACACCACGACAGTGGGTAATTCTCATTTCAGGCCACTACCCGGATAGAGAGAGAAGTGTGAGGAATTATATGAAACCTAATACAATGTTGACCCGCGGTGAAACCGCCATCCTAAAGATATCCCTTTGAATTGATTAAATTAACCTTCAATCGATTGTTTACTTTGTTTGATTTTTATTTTTCTTTTAATTTCAACAACAAAACCCTATTATGTTAATCGGTCTAGCTGATTGCGATTAGTTAGTAGAAGTCTCCAATAATTAACGTATCCCTGAGTTCGATTCGGGCCTCACAAGGCCTATATTACTCGACGCGTATACTTGCGTTTAAGCGCGTAGTAAAATACACGTCAAGTTTTTGGCACCGTTGCCGGGGATACGGCGAATTATTGGCACTTTGAGTGCTAAGAGCGGCCACTCTAGGCCACATTTTTTTTTATTTTATTTTAAAACAATTTCAAAAATTCCTTTATTTCTCTATAATTGTGTTGACTCGTTCAAAGCATTGTACTGAACCCCTATTTTCATATTTCAGGTACTTTGCATGGTGCACACACGTAGTCGAGACTACGTGAATCGCACACCTGAGGTTCCATCTGCGGGACCAGAGGACGAGGACTACTACGAGGAGGAACACCAAAGTGATATAAATTCTGAATCTGAAAAAGAATAAGAAGAAGAAATGGCTGAAGCACAGACAATATGGGAGAAGATGAAGGCGTCTTCTTCCTCAGCATCAAAGGGGCCTATAAAGAAATAGGGGCTAAACATTCCAACCTACAAGATCGATCCAGCATTGATTAACCTGGTTAAATCCAACGCATTTCACGGGTTGAAAAATGAAGATCCAGTGGCCCACATCAGCCAGTTCGTGGAGAACTGTGATATGGTGAAGATAGATCGATTTCCATAGGATGTGCTCTACCTCAAGTTATTCCCGAGTTCCTTGGCTGGAGTGGCAAGAGAGTGGCTTCATAACCTCGACGACGAGTTTGTTGAATCATGGGATCACATGGTGGAGGTTTTCTTCGAGAGGTTCTTCCCTCCTGAGAAGACCAATGATATGATCAGGAAGATTCACAATTTCACCCAACAGTCGGGTGAAACTTATTCTGAGACTTGGGAGCGATTCCAGGTCATGTTGAGGAGATGTCCACATCATGGATTGGACAAGGAAACCCAAGTGAAGATCTTCTACTTTGCTCTCTCCGAGCATGATAGAAGCAACCTGGACTCGGCTGGTTCCGGATTTTTCTTAAATAACACCGATACAAGATGCTGGGAAATACTGAAGAATATGGCACAAAAGCAATCTTGGGGAGAAAGAGAACGAGGCCCAGTTGAGCAAGCAAGAGTTGCCAGTGAGTCAAAGGCAATGAGAGAGCTGAACGAGAAGATGGATCTTCTCGCAAAGAAGTTGCTGCAGAAGGAAGACAATGAGTCCGAGGATGAGGCTCAGGTCAAGTATATGAGGCAACAGCAAGGGTATAGGAATAACGATTATTCATGGTGGAAGGATAAGAAATTTTCATGGAAGGATCCAAACAATTTTCTGCAGGATCCGGACGCCAAGCCTACACCGGTCACGGAGGATAAGAGCACAGAGTTGCTCAATCAAGTCATCAAGCAAAATCAAGAGTTGATGAACACTTTTGGGCAACAAATCAAGCAACAGGGTGAATTTATGAACCAGTTTGGGCAGACATTGCAGAGCCACGGGGCTCAAATGAGAACTATAGAGACTTCCATGGCGCAAATGGCAGCCGATATTGCAAGCTTGAAGAAGCCGGCACATCCGGGTTTTCCGGGGAACACCAATATTCCCGGGGGAAACCAACAGGCCAAGGCCATATTATTGAGGAGCGGTAAGAAAGTGTTAAATCCAAGGGCGGATGACACAAGCACACCGCAGGACACAGTTGAAGAAGCAACAGTCAAAGAGCAGCCCGCACCTATCATAGAGCAAACTGAGGACATAGCTGAAGATGGTAAGGAAGAACAAGCCACCGAGGAGGAACCACAGAAATTAACTCCCTATGTGCCACCTCACCAAAGGGCACATACCGTTCCGGTCCCCTATCCTAATAGTGCAAAAGCAAGAAAGGTGGATGCACAGTTTAAGAAATTTCTGGACAGCTTTAGGAAGTTATCAGTGAATATTCCTTTGCTAGAGGCGATTGAAAAAATCCCATCTTATGGGAAGTTTCTCAAAGATGTAATCACCAAGAAGAGAAAGATACCTGACACTGAGGTCGTGATATTGAAGGAGCAAGTGAGTGCTTTTATTATGGGCACTTTGCCGCCAAAGAGACAGGATCCCGGTTGTTTCAATATTTCTTACTTTATCGGGAAGTTCAAATTTGGCGAGGCACTTTGTGATTTCGGGTCAAGCATCAATCTGATGCCCCTTTCTACGTTCAAGAAACTTGGATTGAAGGAGTCGAGGCCAAGTAACATGACCATCCAATTGGCCGATAATTTTGTGGTGAAACCGTATGGAATCTGTGAGGATGTTTTGGTAAAGGTAGACCGCTTTGTTTTTCCGGCTGATTTTGTCATTATGGAAATGCAGGACGAGCACGGCAATGAGTTACTACTTGGTCGCCCATTCCAAGCTACAGCTGATATGATCTTGGAGATGGGGAGAGGTCGCTTGACCTTGGGCATTGCGGATGATCGCTTTGAGATGGTCATGCCCAATGGCAATGCATCTAATAAAGCAAAAGCACAGTGCAACATGGTTAAGCATGTGGAACAAAATATCTCACTTTGTCTTGGGAAGCCATTTTTGGATATGGCTCATGTTATGAGCAGGATAGATAATGGGACCCTAGCAGTGGACCTTATGGAGCAAACTAAAGTTGTCTCTTTATGCAAGGCTGTTGGGTTTCCAAATTATGAGAATGAGGACATTCCACCTTCATGGGAGGATGATGTGATTATTACTTCCTTCTTTGATGCATATCCGGAATTGCCTTTGGAAGCGTGCTTGCTAAATGTCACTTATGATTGCATGCGGAGTACTTCACTCAAGGAGTGCGCCAAAATGCTTCAAATGCTTCCATGTTTCTACACGAGGCACTATGAAGATTTGGGTACACTGCCCCCACCGCTACAATCATCTCTTATTTGCCCACCTGATCTGGAGTTGAAGCCATTGCCCCCACATCTGAAGTACGTCTTTCTAGCTGAGGAGGACAAGTTACCAGTGATTGTATCTGCATACTTGAGTGCGGATGAGGAGGAGCAACTACTGATAGTGCTCAAGAACCACCGTGGAGCTTTTGGGTGGTCTGTGGCGGACATCAAGGGGATCTCCCCTACACTTTGCCAACACAAGATTTGGCTCGAGGAGGTAGCCAAGCCAGTCATACAGACTCAAAGACGTCTAAATCCAAGCATGATGGAGGTTGTCAAGAAGGAAGTCATAAAGCTTCTTGCTGCAGGGATCATTTATGCCATATCTGATTCGACGTGGGTGAGTCCCACACAGGTAGTCCCTAAAAAGGGGGGAATCACTGTCACTACAAATCTTTTGAATGAACCTGTCACCACCCGATTGGTAACCGGGTGGCGTGTTTGCATTGACTACCGCCGATTGAATGCCGCAACTCTTAAAGATCATTTTCCATTGCCATTTATCGATCAGATTTTGGAACGTCTAGCTGGTCGGTCGCATTTTTGTTTTCTAGATGGCTATTCGGGGTACAACCAGATTTCTATTGATCCTTTGGATCAAGAGAAGTCTACGTTTACATGTCCCTATGGGACGTTTGCTTACCGCCGTATGCCGTTTGGTTTATGCTATGCGCCGGCGACTTTTCAACGCTGCATGCTCGCCATATTCTCTGACATGGTAGAGCGGTGTCTTGAAGTTTTCATGGATGACTTCTCAGTGTATGGAGCGTCTTTTGAGGAATGCCTTTATAACTTAGATAAGGTATTGCAGCGGTGCGAGGACACACACTTGGTCCTCAATTGGGAGAAATGTCACATGATGGTGACGGAAGGAATTGTGCTAGGACACAAGGTGTCTAGCAAGGGTCTTGAGGTAGACCCCGTAAAAATTGAGGTGATTTCTAAGCTACCCCCACCAAATTCTGTAAAAGGGGTGAGAAGCTTTTTAGGACACGCCGGGTTTTATCGGCGATTTATCAAGGATTTTTCAAAAATCGCAAAGCCATTATCGGAATTGTTGGAAAAAGATGCAGTTTTTGATTTCAATGAGAAATGTCTTCACGCATTCGAGGTTTTGAAGGAAAAGTTGATTTCAGCTCCAGTTGTTCAAACGTCGGATTGGACAAAGTCGTTCGAGTTGATGTGTGATGCGTCCGATTATGCTGTGGGAGCTGTTTTGGGGCAAAGGGTAGATAACAAGCCTGCTGTGATTTTCTACGCCTCAAAAACGCTTAATGATGCTCAATTGAACTACACAACCACGGAAAAGGAGTTACTGGCCGTCGTGTTCGCCTTTGAAAAATTTCGGCAGTACTTAGTGGGTTCTAAGGTGGTTGTGTGGACTGATCACGCTGCAATAAAGTATTTGATGGAGAAGAAGGATGCGAAGCCTAGACTAATTAGGTGGATTTTGCTCCTACAAGAATTCGATATTGAAATTAAGGACAAGTCGGGAATTGAAAATGTGGTGGCTGACCACTTGTCTAGGTTAGAGAGGATTGATGAACAAGGTTTGCACATACCCATTACCGAGACATTTCCCGATGAACAACTTTTAAAAATTGATTCTAAAGAACCATGGTTTGCGGAAATTGTGAATTATTTGTCTTGCGGGATCATCCCGGAGGATTGATTCATTCATTGAGATATTATTTTTGGGATGACCCGATTCTCTTGAAGCAGTGCAGGGATGGTATTCTTCGCATGTGCGTGCCGGAGGTGGAGTACGAGAGTGTTCTCCACCACTGTCTTGCGTCGCCTACAGGAGGACACCATGCTAGCTCACGGACAGCAGCCAAGGTGTTGGAGAGTGGCCTTTATTGGCCCACGTTGTTCCGGGATGCCTATGATTTTGTTAGGCAATGTGACCCGTGCCAGCGCGCAGGTAACATCTCAAGGAGACAAGAAATGCCCCTGAATGTATTTCAGGAAGTTGAGGTATTTGATTTATGGGGCATTGACTTCATGGGACCCTTTGTGTCCTCAAATTCAAATCTTTATATCTTACTTGCTGTAGATTATGTGTCGAAGTGGGTGGAGGCAATCCCCACAAGGACTAATGATTCGAACGTAGTGTGCAGGTTTGTCAAAGAGAACATTTTCTGCAGGTTCGGGGATCCCCCGAATGATCATAAGTGACGGAGGCACACATTTTCGAAATCAGAAATTCGCGACACTTTTAAAGAAATATGGGGTCAAGCACAACATCGGCACCCCATATCATCCACAGACGCAAGGACAAGTGGAGGTATCAAATAGAGAAATCAAGAAGATTTTAGAAAGGACCGTAGCATCCACAAGGAAGAATTGGAGTGCATTGCTACCGGACGCGCTTTGGGCTTATCGAACGGCGTACAAAACACCTATAGGCACCACGCCTTTTAGGCTGGCGTATGGCCGGGCTTGCCACCTTCCGGTGGAATTGGAGCACAAGGCCCATTGGGCGCTAAGAAGGCTGAACTTGCGCTATGATGAGGCCGGGAGAAAAAGGATGTTTGAATTGAATGAATTGGATGAGCTACGTATGACGGCATATGAGAATGCCCGCATCTACAAGGAGCGCACAAAGCTGATCCACGATCGCCATATTGAGATGCGCACGTTCAAGAAGGGAGACAACATTCTATTGTTCAACTCCCGTCTCAAACTGCATCCGAGGAAGCTGAAATCCCGGTGGAGTGGACCCTTCATTGTGGAGGAGGTGAAACTGCACGGAGCGATTCTCGTGTGTGATGGAGATGCCACGTTCTTGGTGAACGGGCAACGCTTGAAGTTGTATTTTGGTGAGAATTACAAGAGGAAAGTGAATGAGGTCAAACTCATTTCACTTGTGCATGAATGAGATGAAGGGAAGACGTCTAGCCTAAGACGCTAAACAAGGGCGCTTGTTGGGAGGCAACCCAACCATCGGTACATTAGGATAGTTTAATTTTAGTCATAGATTGCTTTTATTTCGTTTAAATTTTAGTTTAAAAATGATACCTTGATCCGTTTGTTGAATGTGCAGGCACAGGCAGGGTCGATACCATCGACACACTCGTCGATGGTATCGACATGGGTTCAGGTTGACACCAGCAAAAATCGCACTGTGTCGATACTATCGACACCCCCGTCGATGGTATCGACATGGTCACAGACAGGTCGCAATAAAAGTGTCGATGGTATCGACACCCCAGTCGATACCATCGAGATCTCTGGAGATATTCAGACAAATTTTGCTCAGTCAACTCGATACCATCGACGGCCTCGTCGATGGTATCGACATCATCACAGGTTGAATGCAACACAACGGTGGTGTCGCAATAAAAGCAAGTCGATACCATCGACATCCGTCGATGGTATCGACGGACATGTCACCGATCCGCACACAGGCATCGACGACGATCGCAACAGCCACGTCAGCGATCCGGGTGCTGCGTCGATACCATCGACGGATGTCGATGGTATCGACCCGACAGCAATCCGGGTTTCTCGATCCAGCAAACGTCAGCCATCGATACTCGCGAGGGAGACGGATACCCGCGAGATGTGTCGATACCATCGACCCACGTCGATGGTATCGACGGGTCAACAGGGGCGCCGATCAAGCCTATTTAAGGGGACTTGCAACGTCATTTGACGTCACACCTTCAGAGCAAGTATCCTCCTTTGCGCCGAGCACTCTCCCGATCCCTCCAAGATTGAAGAGAAGCGTCATCGAGTGGAGATCTTCATCGAGCGGAGAATTTCTTCTCCATCTTCACCGAGCTCTTTTCTTCTAATCCCATCTTCTCGTGACCATGGTGCACGGCGCCGGAGCGTCGTCCTCAAGCGCACACCCTATGGTGATCGAGGAGTTCGTTCCTCCCCCAACCGCTTCCATCCCTCGTCCACGCCTAATTCATGCCAACATGGATGTGAGGAAGGTCTACGAGGAGATAATGAAGCGAAAGTTCGAGCCAACCCAGTATGTGGACCGGGGCATGATCCAAGAGTTGGGATTCGAGGCCAACTTGGCCTATGTGCTTCATGGACAAGCACGCCTCACCAACAGAAGCCTACGCCCTGACGAGTTGCAGTACCATGCGGATGGGCAACCATTTTTCGGCGAATGGCCCACCTACAAGGAACTGGTGGCGGAGTTCATGGCGTCTCTCGACGTCTGCGTCGTACCAAACGATGTGGTAGCATCAGACCGGGAATGGATCAAGGGAAGGGTGTCCTTCCGACTCTTCAACAATAACTACAATCTCACACTGGTCCAGTTCAATCAGATCTTCAACTGGATCCACTCTCCACATGATCACCGAAGGCCGGACTCCCACACCGACTATGCAAAGATCTTCTCCAAGCTAGTTACAGTGCCGGAGGGGAAGACCGTGAGCTACCACAATGCAGCGGTAGCAGATTTTGAGCACCCGTTCGTCCGGGTCTTGCATAGGATGTTGAGCTTAACATTCTTCGCTCGAAGTGATCTTGCTTTGAGCAAGTTTCAGGAGAGTGACTTGTTCTTCCTTTACGCACTCCTGAAGAGGAAACCATGCAACTGGGGGGCGTTCTGGCTACAGCGCGTCCTGGCGGTGAAGAGGAGCACAAGGAAGGCTCCAATCCATTTTAGTGGTCTTGTCACCAAGTTGGCGCTTTACTTGGGGCTGAACCTTCAGTCCATGACTCCGATCTCTACGAGGAGCAAGGTGAACATGCAACACTTGCACCGTTCCAACCTCATTCTTCTCCAGGACGGGTTGGCGTACGCTCATTGCCACATCAACCAAGCTTATCAGGAGAGCTCCCTACCGGACGACGTCTTCAACATAGAGGGCAAGCAGCACTTCCGGTGGCCAATCATAGCCATCGAGTCCTCCGAGGAAGAAGGCGGAGGTGACGAGCAAGAAGGCGAGGCTGCAGAGGAAGAGGAGGCTTACACACCTCTTCGAGCACGTGTGGCACCACGGAAGCGTCCTAGGATGCATCCGGGTGCATCTTCATCATCTCAGCCCCCGCCACCATCACCACAGCACGAGCAGCCAGCCGATGATCCCTATTCCATGCAGGGGATGTACACCATGCTGCAGGACATCCAGCAGACTCAGCAGCAGCACATGGTTATGTATACCGACATTCATGAGACTACGAGCCGGGTACTTGACAACCAACGGGCCATGTTCGAGAACTAGCGGCTCATCCTCGCCAACCAAGAGCAAATACACAACCGGTTGCAGAGGATAGAGACGCAACAGGAACCTTTCTTCGACCATTACTGGAGTCAAGACTACTTTGGAGGCTATCCACAGCCTCCGCCGAGGACCCAATATGATCCAAGCTTCCAGGGGGAGTACCCGTCTTGGGATCCTACGGCACCGCAATACCCACCACCGCCTCCGCAGGATTGATCAGGGTATCACTGTTCCACCCTTAAGTTGGTTTTTGACTATGAGGCCATAGTCGAATTCAAGCTTAGGGGGGTGGCTGGAACAGCTCTATCTTTTATCTTTTCTTTAGTTGTTTTTAGTTTTTGCTTTGTTATTTGTTCTTGCAATTTTAGTTTGTTTAGGATCCACATCTATCTAGTGTAATCGTGGATGTCTTAAAAATTGTCATCTTGCTGTTTTCATGGGAAATTTAAGGGAATTTAAAAATTTCTGTGTCTTTTGGATAGCTTAACTTGGTTGTCCTTGGGAAACTTGTCCTATGAAAATGATTGATTATGTCAACTTTGAAGCAATATGTCACACCTACACCCCCATTGACTCATGAAAAGTGGATAGTAACGGTTGTTTGAGCCTAACCTAATCAAATGGTAATGAGACCTTAATTGGATATAAGAGAAAGAACCCTTTGAACTACTACACATGTCAGTAAGGAGGGACACATGATATTTTTCTAAGGTTTAGTAACTTAATCTTGTGATCATTCCACTTCATATTTTTCCATAATCTACCAAAGAATTAGAAGTAAAGTACAGTTTTAATTCCTTCTTGCGTGCATAGCATGTAGATAGGATTTGCATTGTTATTTTCATACTTTTGCATAAAACGAAAAAAAATGTATAGTGATTCATGCACATTACTTTTAGGTGCATGTCATGTAGTTGCACTCATAACTTTCATGATTTTCATGCATAAGTACACCGTGTACCTCAGTTTGTCTTGAAAAGTGATCTAAATTGTTCCATACCCTCGAAATAGTGCAAAGATTTCCAATTGTGAAAAAAAAATGGCCTTATACATGTATCTCTAAGCAATTATGGATATGTGGGCTAAAAGAAAGAAAAAAAAAATTTCTGAAAATCTGAAAAACAATTTGAGAAAAAAAAGAGAATTTAGAAGGAAATGGAATAAGAGGGAGAAAGGAACATGATATCACTTGCATAACAAGGAAATTGAGTACATGATGTGGCTTAATTAGATTTCTATCTCTTTTTGAGGTGGAAGGTTAGTGCATGCATCATTCCACCCAATTTTAAGCATTAGGGCATTTTCAATGTGCATTCACATAATTTAGGGCATTTTGTTTTATGCATTTTGAAACTGTGTAATACTTCCAAATTCTTCCATGAAACACCCATTCCATCCACCCGTTGCTCGGATTGGTAGGCCACCGTGATTTTCTCCTCACTCATGTTTATCAGGAGAACTGCTTCCATATAGATAGTAGTTAGGGCGAGCAACGTAGTGTAGGCGATCACAAGATGCACCAATGCTGAATCGGCAAATTTTATTATGTTAACTGCCTTATGTGATAGTGTTCATCGGTTTGAAGGATAATTTCTTTTATTGATGATTATTGTCGCCTGTAGGGTAATTACTGTTCTGTGATTAGGAAAGGTCGGTTTGAGAACGTTCAGTGGGAGTCATGTGGAATGTGGGGTGATGTGTTGATTGTTAGTTGACATCTACAATCCTATTCTAAGGATTAGTTGCTCGAGGGCGAGCAATGTTTAAGCTTAGGGGAGTTTGATGCGATGATTTTGAGTCGCATTTATAGACCTATTTCATATGTGTTTTGTGCTCTAATTACTCATTTTTATGGATAATATTGCATAATTCACTTAATTTGGTCTTTGCCCTCATATTATATCAAATCCCCTTTGTTTTACTATTTTGAGCATTATTTATCATCTTATTATAAATTGTGTGGATTTACTTGGGCTTGTTGTAAAATTTCAGGAAAAACAAGTATCTGCTTCCGTCGATACCATCGACGGAAGTCGATACCATCGACCAAGCCACAGGTTGTCATCTGAGAAGAGCAATACAGAGTCGATACCATCGACACCTAAGTCGATGGTATCGAGATCCCTTCAAGTTGCTGGCGAGGAAACTGTCGATACCATCGACCCAAGTCGATGCCATAGACACAAGGAGAGCTACAGCGTCGCTAAACGACAACAACCGATGCTAAAGAAGTCGATACCATCGACACCCAAGTCGATGGTATCGAGATCACCACAGGCGCTCAGAATAAAAGAAAGGAAAGCTGCCGCTAATCTGCTGGGTCGATACCATCGACCCGCGTCGATGGTATCGACGCCGGCAGATATGCGTTGGATCTGTTTTGATCTCGATCGGACGGCTGTTGTTATTTGACGACCTAATTAGGGACTTATACCTAATGACGGCCGCCCAGACGAGGGGACATCTCATTTTTTGGATTGCACGAGTGCCGAGGAGGAGAAAAAGGAGAACGGAGGCCGAGAAGCTCATCCCGGGTGATTCGGACGCTGCCGAAGATGATTTCCACCACCGACAGGCGGGGAAGCTCGTGTTCTACGCCAAGGATCCACCGGTTCTTCTCCGTTCAGGGATTTTCCCATTTATTTCCCGTTTTTCTTATGAATTCCCCAATTTCTACCATGTATTCGTGTGAGATGAACATGAGAGGCTAAAACCCTCAATCTTTAGGACCGGGAGTAGCCTGGGAATGCATTGTATGACATTTTTATATCAATAATTCATATTTTTCTCTCAAATCCGTGGTATAGATTCGTTTTCTCCATTTCTATTGTTATGCTTGATCACCATAATAATAATTTAACACCCTTAATCACTTCGACAGAAGAATTAACGGTTGAAAAGAGACGAATTCTACATTAATCAATAAAACCCTTGACAAAGGAGTTGTAAAATTAATGGTGGGAACTGAGGGACCGTTTATAATGCACTTAGTTTAGGGGAATGATTACTACGACGGTGGAATCAACCTAAACCTAAGTAGTGAATTACACCACGATAGTGGGTAATTCTCATTTCAGGCCACTACCCGGATAGAGAGAGAAGTGTGAGGAATTATATGAAACCTAATACAATGTTGACCCGCGGTGAAACCGCCATCCTAAAGATATCCCTTTGAATTGATTAAATTGACCTTTAATCGATTGTTTTCTTTGTTTGATTTTTATTTTTCTTTTAATTTCAACAACAAAACCCTATTATGTTAATCGGTCTAGCTGATTGTGATTAGTTAGTAGAAGTCTCCAATAATTCATGTATCCCTGAGTTCGATTCGGGCCTCACAAGGCCTATATTACTCGACGCGTATACTTGTGTTTAAGCGCGTAGTAAAATACACGTCAACATATCATATCTGCTAAAGGTATTTGTGTTGATCCTAACAAGGTAGACTCTGTTTTAGAATGGGAACTGCCTAAGACACCAACATAGATTCGTAGTTTCCAAGGTTTGGAAGGTTGCTATAGGAGATTCATCAAAGACTTCAGTTTGATAGCATTACCCCTAACTAGGTTAACCAGGAAGGATGTTCCTTTTGTTTGGAATGACAAATGTCAATGCTCTTTCCAGTTGTTGAAGGAAAAGTTGACCAGTGGACCAATATTAGTTTTACCTGAACAAGGGAAAGGATACATTGTCTCTTGTGATGCTTCAAAGAATGGTTTGAGGTGTGTATTGATGCAAGATAAATGAGTGATTTCTTTTGCCCCTCGACAGCTTAAGAAACACGAGAAAAATTATCCTACACATGATCTAGAATTGGCTGCAATGATTCATGCCTTGAAAATATGGAGACATTACTTGTACAGGGAGAAGTGTCATATTTTCACAAACCATAAGAATCTAAAGTACATATTTTCACAAAAAGAATTATACATGAGACAACATCGTTGGATGGAACTAATCAAAGATTATGATTGAACGATTAATTATCATCCAGGAAAGGCTAATGTGGTGGTAGACGTGCTAAGTAGAAAGTCGTCATCTTCATTCAAAGATAAAGCATAGTTGAATTCTTTGGTGTGTTATAAGAAGGACATTCTATTTTCCTTATGATAGATGAATGTACAACTAGAAGTATCTTTTCTAGCTAGATTGTTGGCATAGATGTAAGTAAAACCTACACTGATACAACATATTAAAGAAGCACAACAAGCTAATACTGTGATACAACAGATCAAGTCAGAATATGGCAGTGAGAAGCAGGATGGCTTTCATGAGTCAGAAGATGGAACAATTTGTTACCATGGTAGAATTGTGGTACCTGATTTAGTGACTTAAGGAAGATAGTTATGATAGAAGCTCACTCATCTATGTATGTTATGCATCCAGGAAGTACCAAGATGTATCACAATCTAAAAGATATGTATTGGTGGCCTAGTTTGAAGAAAGATGTAGCTGAGTTCGTTATGCGATGTCTAGTGTGTTAGCAAGTTAAGGATGAGCACCAGAAGTTGGAAGAAATGTTACAACAATTACCTATACCATAGTGGAAGTGGGATCATGTGACAATGGATTTTGTAGTTGGTTTTCCCAGAACAGCTAAAGGTCACGATTCCATTTGGGTGATAGTTGATAGGTTGACAAAGTCAACACATTTTCTTCCTATTAAGACAACATACACTGCTGAGAAACTTGCACAGATATGTGTATATGAGATAGTGCAATTGCATGGAGTCCCAACAACAATTGTGTCAGATAGAGGTCCTCAATTTACAAGTCTCTTTTGGGAGCGATTACATACATCTTTGGGTATGTCGTTAAAGTTTAGTACTACTTTTCACCCTCAGATAGATGGACAATTTGAAAAGACTAGACATACCTTGGAAGAATTGCTTAGGGTATGTGTTCTTCAGTTTTTAGGAGCTGGAATATACATTTGAGTTTGGTAGAGTTTTCTTACAATAACAACTATCAAAACAACATTGATATGGCACCATATGAAGCATTTGTTGGATAAATTGGACATTATAATAAATCCCTTTGTTTTGATGATGAAAAACATTTCATTCTTGTTGATCTAACGTGCTACTTGAGTGTTACAGGAATAAAGTGGATGACAAAGCTCTAGGGAAACTATACGCTTGAATGATTGTAAAAGTAATACAATGTAATCAATTGTAAACTTGTACAAATATATAATGTACAAGTACTTAGATCTCATGTAAATCAAGCGTTAGATCTTCCCTAGCCAATCACCACACTTAGACAGGTCATCCCTTTCAAATAGGTTCACAAATGCACACTCATACATTTACTTAGTGCCTAAATTGAAATCTTGAAATAGGATCAATCTCGGTCGACAAACTCCTCGACCGAGACACTCTCGGTCGACAATCTTCTCGACCGAGAATGACCCAAGTAGCCGTTAGACACAGCTGACAAAATAGTTGGCAGTTGCAAATGAACGTTGATCTAGAGAGCCTCTCGGTCGACAAAACTTCGACCGAGTAGGTGTCTCGGTCGACCATTTGTCGACCGAGATGGTCTCTGACAGCAACTGCAGAATAAATTAATTAGTCGTTGTTAAAGCAACAACTTTGTACCTAACGGCTAGTTAAGCACTTAGAAACCCCTAGAAGTTGTCTAGAACGTCCTTAAGCATACTTAGGCCATTCCTATAAATAGGACAAGCCATAGGACACTAGAATTCACTTGTTACACTTGAGAATACACTTGAGCATACTTGAGCAATCTTTTGCAAGCAATTTGAGCACTGTGATCATTTGTCTACTTTCTCCTTAGCTCAATCTCGTGTCCTATAGGCTAGATTCTCCTATCCACAGCAATCACAAGTTCACATACTTGGCTAGGAGATCTTACGCTTGATCTAGGCATATCAAGCCTCGGGCTTAAAGGATAAGTTGTAATTTCCGTTTCCTTTCTTGTTCCTGTTTATCTTTTGTACTATCCTTGCTACTCCTAGGGTTGGAGGCTGCGGATTGGAGAGGGTTGACTTCTCAGGTGGAGAAGGGGACTTCAAGCTACTTCAAGAAGGCTATCGCAAGGGAAGCTACTTCAGAAGGCTGGTGCAACGGGAGTTGGTGCATCTACTTCAAGGGAAGGCTGCTTCAAGGTTGGCGATTACTTCTAGGTGAAGGCTGCTTGAAGGGTTTAGGAAAAGAGATTGTATTTTATGTAAATTCCTTGAAGAGGTAATAAAATAAATTTCTTTTCAAATCCCGGTTGGATAAGCAACCGGGTAGTGGATTGACGGCTATAGTATTTGCTATAGTTGGAACCACTCTAAACCTTGCGTCTCCTTGTCCAATATTTACATTGTGGTTGTTTGAGTTCAATAATTCTTAAATTATCTATAAAACTCTATTCACCCCCCCTCTAGTAGTTTTCAATTGGTATCAGAGCGAGGCTTCAAGGAACCCTAACCAGGTCTTGAAGAATGAAGGGTGGAGGTGTCTACAACCGCAAGCAAAAGAAAAGAATGGACAAATCTTCAACAAGATGCGAGTGGTGCTTAGGAACAAGTCACACAACATCCAGCTGTCCATGGAGATCAAAGAAGGAAGATGAAAACAAAAATTGTCTTATTGCTACAACCAATGAAGAAGAAGAGGTAAGCCTTCTTGATTTATCAAAAGAAGAGCTAATTTCTAGTCTTGAAGAAACTCACAATAAATATATTGAGTGCAAGAAGAAATTAAAGAAATCTAGTAAAGCAAACGATGAGTTAAATACTAGACTTCTTGCTCTTACATCCGAAAATGAAGATTTATATGCTAAATTGAATACTCTTGGTTTTGAAAAAGATAGCATTGTTTCTGAAAACCGTACATTGAAATCATCTCTAAGTAGTAGTGATGTGAAGATTTTTACTCTAGAAACAAATTATGATCTTCTATATCAAGAAAAGGTTGAATTACTTGCAAAGTTAAATGATTTTCAAAAACAACCTGTTTTGTGTACACATCTAGATTATGATAATATAGTAAAAGAAAGGAATTCTTTATCATCTAATCTAGATCAAGCAAAACTAGATATTAAGAAAAGAATGGATGAGATCGCTAAGTTGCAACAAGAAGTTAGTAGGTTAAGCAACAATGGAATCCTTGATAGAATTTTGGATGAATCCTATCATCAAATTGGGAGAAGAGGACTAGGTTATAAGCCCAAAGGGAAATCTCATCAACAACCTAGTTGGAGAAAGACACGAGCACATCAAGCCACATTTGTACCAAAGAACAACCTAGAACAAAATCATATAAAAAGACTTGAGGTTGATTCTATATGTTGCCATCACTGCTCACGTCTTGGACATTACTCTTTTTCATGCCCATACAAGAAAAAGAATGTTGAGTTAGTATGGGTTCCGAAACCCCCAAATTGAATTGATTAGACTAAGTTGAGATATGACCGAAGACTTTAAATTGCACATCCTTATGTCTATCTCAACTTAACATAAAGGGATAACAAAATGATTCAAGTAACTAAAATCTCTAACTTGAAAACTTATCTTAATTAAGGTCCTCAAAACTTAATTTTTTTAATATGATTAGTTGAGATTTGATCTAAATATTACTTTGATATTCATATGTTTTATCTCAACTAAAACTGATTCTTAAACTGCATAATTGAATTAGACATAGTCTACATTTTACTCGAAATCAATAAATAGTTCTGTAGGTAAAACAGAAACCTTGTCGGTCGAGAAATCGTCGACCGAGCTGTCAGTCGGTCGAGAAATCGTCGACCGAACTGGTCACTGATTTCAGTCTGCAGTGAAATTACTGAACAACTGATTGATCAATGGCTATCTATCTGTTGTTAATGACTGTTTTACAAAACAAGTTGAAGATCTTTTTGAATATAAATGACATCATTCTCTAAGTTGAAAATCAAGTTTAGAAATCCCTATTTTATAATGTTTTACATGATTTTCTTTAAAGCATAGAAATCATGTGTTATGACATTCAGTTTAAATGATTACAATCACTGTATTTGATGAAATTATCATTCTATTGGACATGCTTTCACTATTTCATCATTAAGCATGTTGTTGTGTTAACACAAATAGATAATGATAATTGCATGCGTGAGTCTTGATGATAAGCAAGAAAAATAATTCATTGGTGATATGACTATTAAAAATGCTTGCAAAGAACACAATGTTACAAAATTTCTCAAATTGATATCTTTAAAAAGACTTGAGATATTAATCATGCTTTCATTGTTAAGAAAATGTTTTCATATTGAGTATCACTTAACATGCTTCATCATGATCATTATGTTTCATTGGTTTAAAATAAGCTTTGATTCATATATACAAATCATGAATGATCATTGTGATTCGGATAATTGCAAATGTCATTAGCTTAAAAGCATCATGACATAATAGATAATAATTGTGGACACAGCTTGTGATGAAGATGTTGCTATGTCAAGCCAAACGGTGCCTCTTAGAATAAAATATTAATATTTTTATCTATTTGCTTGTTCTAAGAAATCAAAAGCAAATATCTTGACTTTAAA
The DNA here is from genome assembly GCA_963693085.1 of Alisma plantago-aquatica. Classification (NCBI taxonomy): domain Eukaryota; kingdom Viridiplantae; phylum Streptophyta; class Magnoliopsida; order Alismatales; family Alismataceae; genus Alisma; species Alisma plantago-aquatica. Next base: position 445,309,106 of record OY856412.1, on the reverse strand, counting down.
GACATTAATCTTGCTTTCAAAATATATGTTTCTAAAAGAATCTTATGATAAGGGTATAAGAAGAAATGGGATTTGATATTTCTGTACCCATAAGCATATGAAACATCATTTACAATGAATGTAAAACATGCATTCTAGAAAAATCTAGGACAAAGACTTCACTAATGATGCTCATATTAAGTTTTTATAATGGGTATATCTTAATGTGCTTCAAATTGATATTTATAGCTATCTGCAGAAATTATACTTCACATATGTTTATCTTGGAAATCTGCAGAATTTTGCCTCTTGGTTAAAATTAAAATTGACCAAGGGGCGCTATGGTCGTAGTCAAGGGCGACCTAAAATAAGCTTTGACAAAATGCTTATTTGGACATCAATTTATTGAACTTAATCTTAGTATACTTTTGATAAAGGTCAAAATCAAAAATTTAAAATCATTTGTGACCTTAAAAGCCTTAAATTGCTTAAATTGTAAGATTAAGGGGGAGCTTATAAAAACAAATTTGACTATTTGATTATGAAGCTTACAAAAACATTTGTTAACATCATTTGGAGTTTGTTATGACCTTCGGATTCTTAAAAGTAATTTATATGAAAAATAATTTCATCAAAATAATATATCTTGCTCTTAAAGGAACTCTCTAAACAAATCAGGGCTTAACATCCCTTGCATTTGGTTGGAGACATTTTTATGTACTCTAAGATTAAAGGATTCTCATTTAATTTAGGGCTTAACATACCTTGATAAAATGAGAAATCAATATACATTCATAAGCGTAAAAGGAATCTCATATCATTTCAAAGCTTAACATTCTTTGCAAATGATTGAGACACAAATTGTGGATAAAATTAGACAAAAATGATATTAAATCCATGTTCCTAAGAGGATATCTATTTAAGGGGGAGCTTAATATAAAATTAAGGGGGAGAAGAAATAAAATGTTCAAACTGGATATCTTTTTGAAATGATAAAGGGGGAGAAAGAATATAAAATCAAAAATATAAATGAGTTTCATCTTGATGGCCAGCACTCACTTGTAAAACAAGAATGGCTACAAAAGGTAATCCTCAGGTATGAAACTCACATGCTTTATATTTCCTTATTTCATATTTTAGGAAATGTTTGTCATCTTCAAAAAGGGGGAGATTGTTGGATAAATTGGACATTATAATAAATCCCTTTGTTTCGATGATGACAAACATTTCATTCTTGTTGATCTAACGTGCTACTTGAGTGTTACAGGAATAAAGTGGATGACAAAGCTCTAGGGAAACTATACGCTTGAATGATTGTAAAAGTAATACAATGTAATCAATTGTAAACTTGTACAAATATATAATGTACAAGTACTTAGATCTCATGTAAATCAAGCGTTAGATCTTCCCTAGCCAATCACCACACTTAGACAGGTCATCCCTTTCAAATAGGTTCACAAATGCACACTCATACATTTACTTAGTGCCTAAATTGAAACCTTGAAACAGGATCAATCTCGGTCGACAAACTCCTCGACCGAGACACTCTTGGTCGACAATCTTCTCGACCGAGAATGACCCAAGTAGCCGTTAGACACAGCTGACAAAGTAGTTGGCAGTTGCAAATGAACGTTGATCCAGAGAGCCTCTCGGTCGACAAAACTTCGACCGAGTAGGTGTCTCGGTCGACCATTTGTCGACCGAGATGGTCTCTGACAGCAACTGCAGAATAAATTAATTAGCCGTTGTTAAAGCAACAACTTTGTACCTAATGGCTAGTTAAGCACTTAGAAACCCCTAGAAGTTATCTAGAACGTCCTTAAGCATACTTAGGCCATTCCTATAAATAGGAAAAGCCATAGGACACTAGAATTCACTTGTTACACTTGAGAATACACTTGAGCATACTTGAGCAATCTTTTGCAAGCAATTTGAGCACTGTGATCATTTGTCTACTTTCTCCTTAGCTCAATCTCGTGTCCTATAGGCTAGATTCTCCTATCCACAGCAATCACAAGTTCACATACTTGGCTAGGAGATCTTACGCTTGATCTAGGCATATCAAGCCTCGGGCTTAAAGGATAAGTTGTAATTTCCGTTTCCTTTCTTGTTCCTGTTTATCTTTTGTACTCTCCTTGCTACTCCTAGGGTTGGAGGCTACGGATTGGAGAGGGTTGACTTCTCAGGTGGAGAAGGGGACTTCAAGCTACTTCAAGAAGGCTATCGCAAGGGAAGCTACTTCAGAAGGCTGGTGCAACGGGAGTTGGTGCATCTACTTCAAGGGAAGGCTGCTTCAAGGTTGGCGATTACTTCTAGGTGAAGGCTGCTTGAAGGGTTTAGGAAAAGAGATTGTATTTTATGTAAATTCCTTGAAGAGGTAATAAAATAAATTTCTTTTCAAATCCCGGTTGGGTAAGCAACCGGGTAGTGGATTGATGGCTATAGTATTTGCTATAGTTGGAAACACTCTAAACCTTGTGTCTCCTTGTCCAATATTTACATTGTGGTTGTTTGAGTTCAATAATTCTTAAATTATCTATAAAACTCTATTCACCCCCCCCTCTAGTAGTTTTCAGCATTATATGGTAGACATTGTAGATCTCCGTTATGCTGGTATGAAATAGGAGAATACCAACTTCTTGTTCTTGAACTTGTGCAATAGACAACGAAAAAGATTAAAGTGATGCAACAACAATTAAAGGTTGTACATGATAGATAGAAATCATATGTTGATAATCTTCGTAGACCTTTAGAATTCCAATTTGGAGACATAATGTATCTCAAGGTTTCTCCTTGGAAAGGTGTTCTCAGATTTAGGAAGAAGGGTAAGTTGGATCCTAGATTTATGGGACCCTATCCAGTGATAGCACATGTTGGAAAGGTAGCTTACAAGTTGGAACTACCACCTGAGTTGCATAGATTACATCTAGTGTTTCATGTATCTATGTTGAGAAAATGTCACCTTGATATAGAGCTTGTATTATAACCTGTATAGGTAGAATTAAATGAAGATATATCCTATGTGGAAGGTCCAATGTTGATTCTTGACAGAAGAATCAAGAAGTTGAAAAAGAAATACATAGTTCTTGTGAAATTTCTTTGGCATCATAGTGTCATTGAAGAAGCCACATGGGATCTAGAGGAAGACATGAGGAGTAAGTACCCTTCTATTTTCTCTTGAGATTTCAGGGACAAAATCCTAGTTAGGGGTTGATAACTTGTAACACCCCTGACATGGGTTTCGAGATAACCCTAGAAGCTTTTCCTAAGTAAGTTGCCTAGAACCTTGTCTTAATCTTTTGAAAAGTAACTAAGATTTGAGAAGAGTTTATTTCTCAATTATGAACTTATTTTCAAATTGTTTATGCCTTATATGATACCTTTGGTAAAGATTGCAATTTACCCAAATAAGTGGTTTATGTGCAAATTATCACCTCTATAATGTCTCTTCTCTCTATTAGAATCATGTATAGGAGAGAGAAAGAAGGGGCCACTTTGTTTGAGTCTTGGTTGAATGACAATACTCTTTGATGTGAAAGAACCAATGAAGTGTTGAGTGTTTTGAACCGTAGATGAGGTTGTGTCGAGTTATGAAGTGTATATGGGCGTTCCTATCAGCTTGGAAGCCATAGAGGAGATCCCATATCAGTTTTATAACCTTTTAAAGTGTTCATGATGGACTAAGCACATCAAATAGGTGAAGCCTATCGGTTTGCATGTTCCTTGCAAAAGTAATATCAGTTTGCATATAAAGTAAGATTGGGTTGTGATATCGTGACAAGCAAGATGCCCAATGTATGATATCATGTCTATGAATTATCCCCATGAGTTTTTCATGGCAAGATAATTATGGTTGCATGAATTCACCATGCATGGACACATATCACTCAAGTGCACATGGTGGTGACACCTTATACATGTTCTCTTTCATAAACCTCAACTATATATACCTCTCTTTCTACCTCCTAGTAAACCTTTCAACTCCTTTATGATCTCTTGCTTGGAGGACGACCCTAGAAGCTCAAGAAGAAAATAGAAGGCCAAGCATATTTCCTAAGGTGAAGCCATGGTCATCTTCAACCTTGGAAAGACTATGCTTCTTGGATCGTGATTCTTTCCTTCTCTTCTTTCTTCACCAAGTTCCTAACTATGATATTTATTTCATAGAGAAGTGTTGTGAATGAGTCTTGGAATTTTGATAAGTCATCTTCAACCTTGGAAACATGGGGCTTTGGAGCTTGAAGCTCTTGTGTTGATCTTGAGGCGGGTTATATAACTTGAACTCAATTTTATTATTATTCACCTTCTATCATGCAATACTTGGTGATTCCTTTTCTACTTCAATTTCTATTGTTTGATCGATGGTTCTATCAGTTATAATGAGTATATGGGGTTGTTTTCCATGAACTAGAATGGTAATGGATGAAAAGTTGGATCTTGAAGATAATGAAACCGATATGCACAAACTGATATTGGTTTGTGAAAAACCCTAACCTAATACAAGGGTATAGGCATGGGAACTGATACTCATGAACTACTATCCTTTTGGTTTGATTTCATGAGTAGGAATATTGTCCTCTCAATTGTTTAACCTTTCACCTAATGCTAAGAATAAGGTAGGCCAATATCTAGAAGATATCCAAGTCAACACACACATAGTTGCACCATAACATGGATGACCGATGTGACTTGTGATACTTTAAAATGATATGTTGTTAGGCTAATATGTTAGATGTTCTAAAGTCGATATGCCTCAAAGGCATTAGCTTGTCATGACTAAGAGATGTCTAGTGAAGAGGGAATATCAAACTATGATACTAAAGTTGAGTGTAGAGGCTGATATGGCCAATCCTAACCCTAATCTGATACACTTACAAATCCGATATTCCTTTAACCCAACCCATGTGTGATGGGCAACAACCTTAGCCCGACATACTTTGTAAAAGTATGGGCAATACACTCTTTGAAGCCTTAGACGATATACCAAGTAATGGTGAGGTCAATAGTTGAAAGAAACTACGGTGTTGATGAGGCTTCATGCGATACAAATCAAACCCTACAGGTTGATACCCTAGTTGATAGAGGGGCCAATATCCTATTTTATTATAAGTCTGATACCCTAGTTGATGGTGAGGTTGATACCCTAGTTGATGGTAAGGTCGATACCCTAGTTGATGGTGTGGCTGACATGCAAGAGGATACAGTGGCCAATACACAAAGAGATAGGGTGTCCGATATCTAAAAATATACTATGGCCGATATACCTCAAGCACCATACACACGATACTACTCTAAGCATCTCTAAACTGATAACATTTGATATACCTTGGATGACACAAGTAGATGTGTCTAGGCCAACATAAGGATTAAAGTGGAGGTCGATACACCTTGTTGAATATAGGTCGATACACCTTGATGAGTGTAGGACAATACACCTTGAATGTAATCAGTGGGTACATCTTGAATGTAACGAGTTGGATACACTTTAGTAAGTGTAGATTGGTAACCTTAAAGAAGGTTAAATCAATGTAATATGTATCTTAAAATCAATATCCTAGTAAGGATGAAAGAGAAACTTGTACTACTCACACGAGAGAGGTAATACATCATGTTGATAATCAATTGATGATATTTGATGAAGTGTGCTTGAATACTTATGGAAATAATATAGCTTTTATGAAGTGAATTAGGGTTTGGTTGATAAATATGAACGAGAAAACCCTAAATCAGTTATAAGGGAAAACTCTAACCATGAGAGGGTTGCAATTTGAATGATTCTCTTTATGGCATGGACATGATATTTATTTGATATTGTATTTAATATGAAATCCTAACAATGCAAGTGTTATGAAATAATGAGCATAGCCAGGTATGAGCTATCACGATTTAGCATTATACAAAATATATAAGGCTTTGTGAACAATGAGATATACTTGAACAACATGTATGATGTTTATATGGGTCTGATGACCTAGAGTTGATTGTTGCCTAGTGAGAGGTGACATTGTTCAATAATGAATTGAGGGTTTGATACCCAAACATATGATCATGATAATGATAATGTTGAAGGGATGAAATACCCAATAAAGTGTTTAGGGGACTGAGATCTCAGGATGAGTGCAATAAGGTATGTTCCAATTGATACAAGATTTCTTGAAAGATATGTTACACCTTTCTATGTAGCATGTATCTATAACTCATTCTTGTAACTTCATTGATGCTAAAAGATGTTGTAATGCACTTAATCTATCAAGTAAACTAATAATGTAGTTGCCCTCACCATAGATCCATTCAGTGTCAGGATTTACTGAATGGTGAAATGAGTTCTACTTGTAACGCATATTGTTGAATATGCAGGGTGCAATTTGAAATATCTCTTTGTATCCTTAACTAACAGGATTGGAAACGGGCCATACCCTAAAGATTATGATTGACTTTGAGTGATACCCTAACAAGAGTGTGGTTGTACCATGACTCAATAAACAATTAGGACTGGATACGTACCACACCCTGATATAATCAGGATTGATTACGAGTCATAACCTGATAAGAGAACATGCTACATGATCTACCTATAATAGCAAAGAGACGCTATAGACCAGGCTAGCTATAATGCAGATTGACTCATAATGTCACAACAAATAATCTACAACTGACTAATAAAGGAGAGATCATGGATTCCGGCTCTTCCATAGACCTATATGGCACTGATGGTTACTTTACAGTGGTTAGTTGGAGCATGGAAGGTATATTCCCATCTCCACAGGGCATAATATGGATTGTATAAAGATGGAATCAGCTGTGTAGCGTATTTGTTTAAGGATCAAATATGAAAACATTGGTTGAAGCCTTGCTTTGTTTTTATATTGTTTAAATTGTAACGGTTCTACATGTTCTTCATATTCCTTTTAAAAGTCATTAAATGATTTATTGCTCAGTTATAGATTATTGAACTATTGAGATGTTGAGACTGCTATAATATGTAATTTATCAACAGTTATACTTACTTAACTTAATAAAGGCTTCTTCTGCTCTTCTTCATAAAAATTTAATTGTGATAATAATTTTGTTTACGGAGAGTTATATCTCTTGATGGGACTTGTTGTCTCACCCCATGGGTTCTACAACTTTCTAGGAGGACGTGCACGAAGAGGTAGAGATCGTGCAGTAGAGACTAGGAAGTAGCAGCAAGAATAGCAATAATAGCTCAGGTTGAATGTGTTGTTATGTGTCTGGTAGATATAAAGTCCTATATGTCATCCATGTACTCTCAGGTCTTTTGGGAGATAGTGCGTAAATAGTGTTTTATTTGATCTTAGATTTTGGAAAGTACGCCTCGATGCATAATGTTGCTTTTGTATATGTTTTGGAAAAGGAACTGTTATCTCATATACTTGCATGGTGATGAAACAATGTATGTACAAAGTGAACCATGATGTATATATGGTTTGGTTCTTTCTGAAAAGAATTTCCTGGTAATGGATCTCTTGGCAAACATGTTTAAATTTTTAGTGATTTCCAGTAATACGTTGTTTATGATTATTTCCGCATAGTTTTGTGTGATTATGTTTTCGAGCGGTCGTCACACTAGATGTAGATATTCCATATTGAAATCCTTGTACCAACTACCATCCAAGTTAACTAAACTCTTCACTTTCATGTACCTGAGCTCCTATGAGCCAAGTTGGAACAACTGGGCTTGATTAGGAGGTAAGCAATCAATGTGGAAAGATACAAGATAGATTCTGAACTTGTCGTTGTTATCAAGTACCAAGCTTTCCACATACATAATAACGAGGGGGCAATGCAACATATCAATGTTTTTGTTAAAAAATGATGCATATTTAAACTAGACTGCATCCCTTCCATGGTTACATATATAAAACTCTTTCTATATTATCATCCGTCGGAGAACTTGGATATGGGCATGGATCAAGATCACTCAAAGATATCATATAAAGAAGCCATGACTGGAAGGTCAGGAGGATCACACACATACCTAAACCCTGTATCCCCAGATCTTATCAAGGAAAGTGACATCTCCATAGATGTCACCGGTGTTTTCTCGACGATCATGGTCAGAAGGAAAGTCATGAAACTGTTAATCGAACCTTGGCAGCACACATTCGTCATCAAAGCCATAGGCATCAATCTAAGCTTCCAGACTCTTGTTAACAAGATCCACAACCTGTGGCATCCATAAAAATCCTTCAAGGTTATCAATCTCGACCAGGGATAATACATAGTTCAATTCACAAACAAGGTAGACTACATCATCGCCATGACAGGTGGTCCTTGGACTGAATTTGGGAACTACTTATCAGTACAATCTTGGACCCCTTCGTTCCTCCCTTCTGACCCTATTCTCAGGAAACTGATTGTTTGGGCCAGAATTTTGGATCTCCCCATCTTCTTATACCAGAACCAACTTCTTTAAAGCATTGGAAATCTTGTGGGAAAGACAATAAAAATTGATACAAACACTTCTCAAGGTAACCGAGGGAAGTTCGCAAGGATCGTTGTGGAAGTTGAGACTTATAAGCCTCTACTACCTGTGGTCTTCATCAACAATGAGCATTTCCATTTGCAATACTAAAATCTACCCTCTGTATGCATGAAATGTGGAAGGATGGGCCACTCTGACACTGAATGCAAGTTTGTTAATCAACAATCTAATGAGGCTTCATCCTCTACAACTATTCCATTACCAGTTGTGCCCTATATCATGGCTATCCATGCACAGAAGCCAGTGAGACATAAATCCCAACAGCAGAACAAAGGATCCATGAAAACTTCCACGAAGAAATCCAACACTAGTCAGGAAGGGAAAGGGGCAATACCCATCTCGGATAGTGAAGCTTCCACTGACGAGGGTGAATGGCAAACAACCATGAGTAGGAAAAAGAAGATGGTGGCAAGAAAGCAGAATGTTGCCTCACAAAATGAGAAGACCAATGAAAAGGATGCAACCATGTCCAAGATAGCGGCTTCCCAGACAAACACAACCGTAATCCTCTGTGAGGATGAAACCTGTGTCGGTAGAACAGGACCTATAGAATCTCTAGATACCCCAGTTTTTAACGTTGTTGCTAGTGGTGAACACTCAAAGAAGCATGCAACCTTCCTTCGACAAGGTCAAGGAAGTAACGACTTCATCATGCTACGAAATAGAAAGATTGTATACCAATCTATTCAGAGCCCTGACAGAGTGAGGAAGAAGGGTCGACTCTTTGAGCAACCCCCTCAATCTGACATTCCAAACAATGGAGACGCAGAACCTCGCATTACTGCTCGATCCTTAGAGTTTCCTGCATATAAGGGAATCGATCAGGGAGACACTTCAATGAATACTAGAGATGAAGAGGATGCACATGTGGTGGGTATGTGCGCTGCAATTACCTAATTACCCACCCCCTTCATTACCCAATCATTGTTTAATGGAGCTCTGTTGTTGGAATATTCAAGGAGCCTATTCTGATAATAAGCTCAGACTTATGAAGGATTTGAAGCTTGTATACAATCTGCATCTCCTCGCTATCATTGAACCAAGATGTAGCGGGAACGTAGCTGACAGAATCATTAGTAAAGTTGGCTTTCCTTCCTCCCATAGAGTGGAAGCTATCAGTTTTTCTGGGGGTATCTGGTTGTTATGGGACAATCGTCACTGCAACATTAATATCATATCCAACCATCACCAATACATTCACTGCCTAGTAGATAATGTGTGGTTTCTTACCATCGTGTATGCAAGCCCGAACCCTACAAAAAGGAAATTTCTTTGGAAAAGATTGGAAGAAATGTCCACCCACATCTCCAAAGCATGGATCGTTATGGGAGACTTCAATACCCTCCTTGACCCCTCTAAGAATATGGGTAGCAACTAATTTGACAAACATGCTTCTAATCTCTTCCATGAGTGCCTATTGAACTCGGGGCTGTCCGAAGCCCGGAGTCATGGACAATTCTCCACCTTCCGACATGGCCGCCTACAGGAATGCCTCGATAGGGCACTCATCAACGGTGAATGTCTCAATCTTCATCCCAATGCTACAATAACTGTCCTCCCACAATTCGATTCCAACCACAACCCTCTCCTCAAGACCGAATGGAACAGAAGAGCAAAGAGTAAGCATGTCTTCCGTACCAAAAAAAGCTAGAACCTCATGCCCTCCTTTCATAAAGATATCATACCAAAGTGGGATGATGAAACTCATTTCTCAGCAGCCCTCTGCAAGTTCCAGGCCACTGTGATGACTTGGGACCAGAAACGGGTAAATCTACACTACAAAAAGAAAAACTCCTTGCTCCGACACATTAATCAATCCCAGGTAATTTCCCAATAGAATGTCTTGAATTCAACTGACATGTCCATCACCCTTCAGGCACAATACAATAAGGTCCTCCTTACAGAGGAGGCTGACTGGAAGCAAAAAGCACACATCAACTAGCTAAAGATAGGCGACGACAATATAAAATTCTTTCATTCGTATGTAAATGCATGTCGTCATCATAATAAGATAAATCATTTGAAGGACAATAGTGGCCACTGGGTTTCCTCCCGCAATGAAGTTCAAAGCCTTATCCTCAACTATTTCTCGATCCTGCTCAAATATACTACATCTCCTGACCCCACTACGCTTGCCGACTACCCATGAGTCTTCCCTCCTCTACCTACAGATGTTTTTCGTTCAATTCAATCTACTCCATCTACTGAAGAGATAAAAAAAGACTCTTTTCCTCATGTCGCTGACGAAGGCACCGAGACCTGATGGCGTCTATAACAATTTCCTATAGAATAATTGGGATCATATTGGTGGCTCGATTGTTCACACCTTCAACAATACCTTCTCATCTGGTAGAATTGAAGACTCAATGGTTGACTCTCTTATGGTTCTAATTCCAAAAACAAAATCTCCAGAAAGTTGTAATGAGCTTAGGCCTATATCCCTGAAAGTGGTAATGAGCTTAGGCCTATATCCCTTAATAATGGTTGCTTCAAGATAATCTCAAAAGTCATAGTAGAATGCATCAAGCCCTTTCTAGATAATTGGATTTCTCCTTCTCAATCGGCCTTCATTCTCGGAAGGCTTATTAGTGACAACATCCTCTTAGTACAATAGGTCATCCATTCAATGAAGTCCAAAAACACGAAAAAGTATCGAATGTGTATCAAACTGGACCTCTCCAAAGCGTTTGATCACATGTCTTGGGATTTTATCAATGATACTCTAACCAGAACTAGACTCCCTAATAAAGTATGTCAGTTGATCATGCAAATAATCACCACAGGCTCCACAACTATTCTCTAGGAAGGTACACCCCTTATAGCTTTAAAAGCCTCGAGAGGCGTTAGACAAGGTGATCCAATCAACCCTTACGTCTTCGTCCTTTGCATGGAATGGCTTAGCCAGGCTATCTCCCTTGTTGTGACTGATGGTAGTTGGAAACCCATGATCTTATCAAGAAAAGGCACTAAGCTTTCCCATGTGCTTTTCGCTGATGACATTCTTCTCATGGGTGAAGCCTCAATCCACCAGGCCAAGACCATCCTAAATATTCTGGATAAATTTGCCAATGTATCTTGCCAGGCGATCTCTCTTGACAAATCTAAATGTTTTTTCAGCTCGAACACTCCTAGGCCCCTGATCCGCACTATCAGTAGGAAACTTGGGATACCTTGGATGTTGGACCTTGGAAAATACTTGGGAGTGCCTATCTTGCACCAACGGGTTAACAAGAATACCCATGCATATATCATCTCCAACATTCGGTCCCGTATGGATAGCTGGACCATGCGCCATCTCTCCCTTGCCGGATGAATCACTCTAGCTAAATCGACGCTTCAAGCTATCCCTTGCTATACTATGCAATCAATCTATCTCTCCTCAACTCTATGTGATGATATAAACAAGCATGTCCGCCGCTTTCTATGAACAGGCAACTGGGAGCAGTAGAAAATATCTCTGGTACCCTGGAAAAAGGTCACAAGTAACAAAGATATTGGGGGCCTAGGAATTAAAGATGCTAGGGACCAAAATCAAGATCTTCTTCTAAAAAATGCATGGTCATTTTTGAATCAACCGGATAGAACATGGGTTCAGATAATGAAAGGAAAATATGTTCGAAATGGTGTCATCACAAAACGTCATGGATCTCCCGCATAGCAGCTCATCAAAAAGCATCTCCTAGTTATCCAAAACCTCTGTTATAAGGTGGTGAATGATGGTAAATCTACAAATGTCTGGACTGACAGGTGGCTTCATGGCAGCTCAATTCTCGACATACAACCCAGCTTTACTATCCCTCCTGGTTTGAGCTCTCTTCAGGTCAGCTGTATGAGCCTAGGCCAAGGAACGTGGGACTGGGGCTTCATATACCAGTTCCTCCCTACTGTCACCTGGTACAAGATATGCTCCCTTCCTCCTCCTGAAGACTCCAATGGAGTAGACTTATGGGCTTGGCCTAAGGAACAAAATAGAAGGCTATCGTCTAGATCAGCCTATCGCTAGATCTGTGAACACAAGGAAATAAAGTCACCCGGTCTGTGGAAAGATATCTGGATATGGAAACCTCCCGTGAGTATAAAGGCTTTTCTTTGGCTCTTACAACATAAATCTCTACTTACTAACATGGAAAAGCACCACTGCCATTTCGATGTCAACGACCAATGTCAGCTTTGCAACAATGATAAAGACAGTATTCTGCATGCTTTGTGTGATTATCCTTTCTCTAAACCTGTCTGGCTCGAGCTTGGTTCGAGTAATGAATTCCTCAATATGGACGAAGACTCCTGGATTCTGTCCATCATTAAACATATTAATATATCCATGGCGCATCCTCTTGTTCCCCAAGTTGCCTGTTGGCATATCTGGCAAAGCCGTAATGAGCAAATCCATACATGAGTTCTGAAACCTACATCTTTCATGGCCAAATTCATTCATACAAGAGCCACCACCATCAGTGAAGTGCAAAGTACCTTCAACAAAATAACAAGGACTCTTCGTGCATCTCTCACTACCTCTATTAACATTTCCATCTTTGACTACTTCATCCTGGTCGATGCTTCTTTCAAATCTCAGACTCAGCCCTTGGGTCTAGGCTTTCATATTTTGGATAAGGTGGGTATTTGCCTCATTGGAGGTGGTAAACAAAGTACTAGTACTGATGCTCTTGAAGCTGAATGTCAAGCCATTATTTATGGGCTGGAGTCCATGGAAATATGTGGTAGGGGACGCACTGCTCTATGCACAGACTCAACACAAGAAGTCTCTCTAATCAAACCAGAATATACAAAAATCAACAAATATAAACCCTACGTGAGCAGGGCCAAATCCATGATGAAGGAACATATAGACATGGAGATATACCATATAAATAGGGAGAAAAACCAAATTTCTGACTCACTTGCAAAGCATGCATGAGCAATTAGTAGTTGTTCTTTTGCTTTTACTTCTATTTATCCTACTTGGCTCTACAAGAACTGGTTACCTACACTAGAGAGTGGGAGGAATAAAATTAATCTCTAGAGTCACAAAAAAAAAATATGTTGATGAAACTTAACAAAAGGCATGGAAAATGTTCCAAAATATGTTGAGAAAAGCACCTCGCCAAGGGATTGATTTGTATGGGCAAAAAAAGAACTTTTATTATGGCTTGAAAATGAGAGAGTGGACCATGCTAGATAGAGTGGGTACAATGTTTTTCTTAAACAATATAGCATCTAGATGTCATGGGATCCTAAGGAATATGGTTAGGAATCAGACCAAGGGTGATGAGGAGAGTTATAACTCCCTCAAAAGTTCCACACAAGAAGTTAGAGAACTCAAGACACATGCAACTAAGTTGGTGAGATATTTTGAAAGGAAGAACGAGTATTCTTAGAAGGGCAACCCAAAGTCTTCCTGGAAAGGCTTCATCTTGTGTGCTTTTGTGCTTCAATCACATATAAATTTGTTAGGTTACATGTTCTTTCCCTCAATTGGGAGAGAAAATCAATCCTAGCAGATTGACATTCAAAGGGACGAATCCTTCATGTTGTCTCTGGTAGAGCAACATGGAGTTCCTAGTCATCTGCATAGACTACTCGAGAGGCAGGAGGATTTTACTTGCTACTACGAGGATGCTATCAATCGCTATCCATCGTGCCAGACCAGGAGGCCATTGCTGATGAATGATTGAGTGTTGCTTGAATAAGAAACACACTACTGCAATAAGAGTTGTCATTGGATTTGTTCCAGGACCAGGTATAACTCTTGTTACCTTCCTTCCTATATATATCATTGTTGATGAGATCTTGTTGATTAGGAAATCAAGCATAAAAAATTTGTTTACACTGCCTTATCTGTCACCCCAATTTCCCAAAAATGGTATCAGAGCCCCATCAATTTATGGCGCATCAGGGATTTAAATTGATGTAATTAGATTTATTTTTATTTATACAATGTGAATGTTAATCTGGTTAATGTTCATATATAACTAGTACCACATATGATTCCACAAATATTTTTTATGACTGAGAGAACCCACCCCGGGTGAACCCGTATGGTAGACTATGGTCACCCCCCTCCTGTGCCAAATCAACATATATTGTCATTCACAAAGTGCCTTTGGTGAGGTTTGAACCCAGGTCCTTCATTGGGACTTACCAAGCTCTTACCACCCAGGATACTCTGATCAGACATGATTCCAAACACACACACACAGAGATATATATAAATATATATATATATATATATATATATATGCAATTAATATGTGTCTCCCTAAAAATGTTTTTATGGTGGATGTGAGAATGGTTATGGCTAAAACCCCTATGGATAGTGTGCTTGATTGCTTTTTTATTTACTTTTGTGAATTATTTTGCATACTGAGCCTCTCTCCTCCTTTCCAAATGTAAATTAATACTCTTCTTCCTATTTCCCCTAGAATGTAACTCAAGGTTTCCCTTTTAAATGTAATACGAAATATGATAGTTTTAATTTATGTTTCGTCACGAGAAGACATTCTGCACCTGACGAACCGACCAGCTCATCAGACGGACCAGTCGGTTGGAGGACCAAGGAGGCTAGGCAACAGGAGGAAATGAACCCATCAAATTGTGGTCCAATTGATCGACTGGAGGAACTCAGATGCCACTTGAACCAAAGAACCAAACGAATCTTTTAGGTGACTAACTGACCGACCAGGAGGCAAGCTGATTGGTTCAAAAGTTGAACCAATCAACCTAGATTGGTTCAAGCACAGATGTTCATCAAAAACAGGTTGCTACATACGATGTGGACCTTATGTAGTAGTAACTCCTTGTGGATCCAAGGAATTACAATGGTATGGCCATAACCATCATTCATATATTTCTGATTGCATGTTTTTGTTGTGGTTATAGCATGTATAAGATACATACTATCAATATGTGGTGATTGGATATGTATATGTAATTATATATAAAATCCCTCAATAATTATTAGGTCTAAGATGCTTTATATAACTGACACACATGAAAAGCTTGATCGACCAAGAACAGATTACACCAAAGAATAGTGTGTCATCTATCTCGTGGAAATATGATGGTAGGTATGTAGATCTACCAAAGCAGGGTACATATTCTATTGTGTTGGCTTTTGGGTTGGGCTTAACTAGGTGATCTTAATGGGATTAAGTACCTAGAAGCATGGAGATGGATTGTGACAAGGACTTGTGCACATCTTTTATCCAAGAGTTGCATAAGATGCAAATGACAAATGTTGTCTACCTAAATAGTCAAGTTCTGGGCAATTACCTAAAGCTGACTCCTGACTTGATGAAATATGGATCTTGTTTAGTATAAGGTTGTACATTGCAATCTTGTAAATTGGTAATGAGGGCTATCAATTTGAGAAAAATAGTGGGAGATATAATTGATTAAAAGCCTAATTAATATCATCACTCTTATTAAATCAAATTAAACAAAAGTGTTTTGACTAAAGTTGCAAACTTTCTTTTGTAGTATCTAATGGAAAACACAAACACGTTTCCTTTGTGATTGGTCCTGGAGAAGGACAAGTTGCATGGGAACAACTTCCATGACTGGTTTAGAATGTTGAGAATTATTCTCACCCAAGAGTGTAAGCTCTTGTCCTAAGACATTAGAGCCAGATGAACCTCCTCCCACTGTGCCTAAGGCCAACATGGATGCTTACAAGAAGTACTCTAAAGATGTTGCAGATGTCAAGTGCCTGATGATGTGATCAATGAACTATGAGTTGTAGAGACAGCATGAGAACATGGATGTTATTGAGATGGTTACACATCTTAAGAACATGTACCAAGATACGACAGGAGAAGAGAGATATGATGTCTCTAAGGTATTGTTCAAGTGCAGCATGGCAGAAGGAGATCAAGTAGGTCCTCATGTACTCAAGTTGATTGGGTATGTGGAGAACCTCGCCGGACTGGGATTTCCCTTGGGTAAAGAGTTGACAACATATGTGATTTTTTAGTCACTGTCAGAATCATAAAATTAGCTTGTCATGAACCACAACATGAATGACTTTGACAAGTCGTTGTCATAATTACTTGGCATGTTGAGGATAGCTGAAGCACAGATGAAGAAGGACAAACTCAAATCTACAATGATAATCAGAAGAGGGAAGTCCAAGGGCAAAGTCAAAGCTAAGAAGAGTTCAATAGCTAGCCAGAAGCCAAAGTCTTCTACTCTGAAAGCTAATGGAGAAGTGAATAAGGAAGGAAAGTTCCACCATTGACACCAGTCTAGACACTGGAGAAGGAATTGTCCTCTTTATATAGAGGATCTCAGGAAGAAGAAGGAGATAGAGATCTCTGCTTTAGGAACCGAGAAGAAGTAAGCTAGAACTATACAGAGCAAGTGATGTTGCCACTATAGTTGGAATTTGTCATTCATGTAATGGGCATGTAAAAGAATTAGTGAATCGACATTATGTACCTGCCATTAATGACAAACATCATGTATCTTGTATGAACAAGAATATTATGAAAAATATTTGATGTTTTGTTATCAAAGATAAGATCGTTTATGGCAGTGGACCTAATGTCTTATAGTTTATATTTGATATATCTAGAGACAGTTATACTAAATGACTCAGTGACTCAAACAATAAATACATATAGCATTGTAATCAAGAGCTGATAAATGAGAAATTCATTCCTAGAATCCATAATGATGGTTATCTAGACTCATTTGGTTATTGAACCAATAGACACATGCAAGTATTATTTATTGGACTATATGACAAAAGCATCTTCACTAGATGTAGTGGGAGAGTGACTATTCTATTAGGGCTCATACATATTGATGGAAATAAACCTTTTAGAATAAATACTATAGGTGGTTATTAGCACCATATTCTATTTACATATGATCTTAGTAGAAAGGGTAGATTGTATTTAATAAAATACAAGTAAAAATATCTCGAAGTGTTCAAGAAGATTAAGAATGAAGTACATAACCCACTTGGTAAAAGTATTAAAACTTTGACATAATTGATGCGGAAATACTTTGAACCAAGAGTTTGAGGACCTTCTAGGAAATCATGATAGTGTATCACGATGACTCCACCTGAAACATTATGATGTATCAAAAATAAGGAATCACACCGTGTTAGTCATTGTGTGATTATCAATAAATCTAGCTAATCTTCCAATTTCTTTCTGAACACATTTTTACACTAAACAATGTACCATCTTAAATTGGTTAAAAAGACACCATATGAGATATGGCATCAGAAGTGTTCTAGTGTGTCTTTTAAAGTGATTAGGAATGCATCTTTTAAAGTGATCATGAATTCACGCTTATATAAGAAAATGGTTTCTTTAAAAGCTTTATTCACAAATCACATATATGTTGTTTTGTTGAATACTACTTTTATATTCCAATCCAATGACAAAAATGTTTTATTGATAGGATGGTTGAATTCCTTAGAGGAATTTAATTCTAAAGGAATCACTGGAAGAAAAGTAGAACTCAAAAAGTTCGATACAAATAAGAAAACATTGATCCTAAGAGAGGTACAATAGAAACAAGGAGAATTACAAATTTTTGTGGAATCTCAAGTTCCTTATGTAACACAAAACCTTGTAGTTCTAGTAAAAGTTCCTTGAGCATAAAAGATTATGATATATTATAACACAAGAAGGTGGTAAGTTGATCATAGATGATGATTGAACAATATACCTAGAAAGCTATTGAGGGATCAAAGTCTGAGAAATGGCTTGAGGCCATCAGATCAAATATCGACTCCATGTAGACAAACAAGGTGTGACCTTGATGGATACACTTGAAGGGGTAAAACCCATAGTGTGCATTTGGGGTCTTTCAGAAAAGACTGGCATGGATGGTAGTGTACAAACCTATAAGAGTAGATTGGTTGCAAAGATTTCAAACAAGTTTAAAATGTTGGACATGACAAAATCTTTTCACCAGTTGTCATGGTTAAATTCATCGGGATCATGCTTGCTATTGCATCTTAATATGACTATGAGATTTGTCATGTAGATGTTAAAACTACATCCCTTAATGGGAATATTCACAAGTATGTGTGGGTGACACAACCTAAAGGTTTTATTAATCTAGAATTGGAAATAAAGTTTGTAAGCTACATAGGTAAATTTGTGGATTGAAACAAGCATCTTAGAGCTGGAATCTTCTATTTGACAAGATAGTCAAAGAGTTTGACTTCAGTCAAAATGAAGATGGAATTTGTGATTATAAGAATTTAGTGGGAGCATATGTATATTCCACATAATGATGGGGAATAACATCCTTATACTACAAATGTTAAAACATGGCTAGGAAGTACCTTCTCTATGAAGGGTTTAGGCAAAGCATCCTATGTGATAGGAATTGAGATCTATAGAGATATATCTGGAAGAATTCTTGACCTAAGAAAGAGCAAACATTGGCAAGCTATTGAAGGGGTTCAACATGCAGGACTCAATGAGAGAAAACTTGTACATGTTCTATGGAGTTAGACTCTCAAGAGTTTAGTATTCTAGTTCTTTTAAAGAACAAGAACACATGGATAGATGACAGGTGTGTTCGTAGTTGGGTCTATCGTGAACTCAATGTTATGTACTCATCCCATTATCTCGTATGTATTGTACATGATGAGAGGATATTTGTCAGATCCTGGTGAAAGTCGTTGGACTTCCATAAAGAACATACTTAAGTACTTGAGAAGCACTAAAAGGATATGTTCCTTGGTTATGGTGATAAACATGAGTTGTGCGTAAAATGTTACACCTATGTAAGCTTATAAAATGACAAATAAAATTAATGGTCGCAATGTAAATGTGTTTGACCTTAAAAGTAGAATTGTAAGCCCAAAAAGATCTGAGCAAGAGACAATTGATAATTTTATAATAGAAACTGAGTATCTTAGGTGTTATGAACACAACAAAGGATATTGTATGGATTGAGAAGTTTGTATAGATGAACTTGTGAGAGGTTCAAGCCATTGACAACATAATAGAAATATTGTGATAACAATGGAGCTACTGGTTAGGCCAAGGAATCTTAGATAGCATACTACAACACTTCCATCTCATACAAAAAGTCATACAACAAGGAAATGCAAAACTTGTAAAATACAAACTAGAAGAAAACGTCACTAACCCGCTATAAAAGCACCACCACTAAAGAAACATGATTGACATGTTGAAGATCACTTGGAATAAGATTCGTGGGTGATTAGCTCTGAGTACAAGTGGGAGTTTGTTGGTATGTATGTCCAGAGAATGTAACCAATCATACGATGATTGCAACGAGGCATTAGATACATGACTTGATAATTATAAATGTAATTCCATCTATTATGTTTTTCTCAATCATGAGATGATGAAACAAATATAATAGATGTCTAAAGAATGACGTTACTCAATGACATATGTCTCCAGGTTATGGACCTATATAATGATATCATATGTATGATTAGAGTACGTACATTCTTGTTATGTCCCTAGTTAAATATTACTATGGAAGAAAAATATATGATAATAATACATAACACTAGAGTGTGTGTTGAATGATGATAGAGTCTCATTAGTCATGATATGTGATATCAAGTCAAACACACAGGTACATGTTAGAGAACAGTGTATCAAAGGGACCCACCTTGTGAGTGATACATAGATACCATGGAATGGTAGTCATAATCAACTCTCATAGTGATAGTGTTGATTATGTTTCTTAGACCTGAAATCACTACACCCATCACATGTCATTCATTGTACTTTGACATCATCCAACGTAACCCTAAATAAGGGTTTCCATAAAGGTGACACTCTGGTACTTTGTAGCACAAGGGGATTGAGTGTAACTGATGTATATGGGATTTGTCCCTCCTACAAGAGTTTGATATCCATGTCACTTGATAAGGGAGTCTGAGAAATGTATGGCCATGCTCATGTGATTTAATATATGATATGTGAAATCACATGCATCTCAAACATTCTGCTCTAGTTCAAGGAATGTGGATTGAATGTTGAGAGGATGACTATTCCATGCCTTGAGTTCAATATGGATATCAGAGATAAAGGAACTATACAATCACTGTAACACTAATCACAGATTGTAGGTTGAAGTTGTTCTCCAACTTTTTGAATTACCTGGGTAGCAATGATGTGTTTCTAGATACTACTCATTGCTTATGATGTCATAAATTGGTTGTGGACATTCAATGCCAATATAATTTGGGACATATAGGGTTACACACAAAGGATGCACTTGGAATAGGATTTTATTCATAAATGATGTTTAACTTGCTTACTAAAAGTTTTTAGGTATTCAATTAAGAAATTGAAGTTCAAAATTGACTGACTTGACTCTGAACAAATCGGTTCAAGTGTTTAACCTATCAGTTGGAGTGTCAGATCAATTAAAAACAACATTGGATAAATATTTGCCAAAATTGGACATATGAAATGACCATTTGACATATGAATCAACCATTTCATGTATGCAACGACTATTTCAATAGTGATACGACCATTGCATGACATGATACGACCATTTCATGAACTGAAATGACTGGTTCATCATCAGGAATGTCCAATTCAGTGATCAATTTGACTGGATCAATGATTGATATTGATATCATGATTGTGAATAATTGAATATTAAAAGCCAATATTTTTGAAAATAGGAAACATGTTGAATTGATAGGTTCACCCATAAACTAGCTGGTTGAACAGTGAATCGACCAGTTCATTGTTCGTAGGTTTTAGAAAATTCATCAATTCTATCTCATTGACTCCCAAATCGACTTAAAATCCTGACCCTAGCATCTCCTATAAATAGAGGGGTATTTGGGGATTTCTAGACCACGCAATAAATTCTGATGATTTTTGTAATCAATAGAGATCCAGTGCAAGTCCTACCCATAAAAGGGAGGGATAACAAGGGAGAGACAACAGAGAGAGTGAATCAATCCTAGCATATTGACGTTTAAAGGGACAACTCCTTCCCATTTTCTCTGGTAGCACAATGTGGAGGTTCTAGTTGTCGATGTGGATTACTCTATAGGTGACGAGGCATTTGCCTTCGACTAGGAGGATTCCATCAACCGTTGTCTGTGGTACCATACTAGGAGGCCATTGTTGATGACTGATTGAGTGTTTCTTGGAGAAGAAGCACACTACGGAAACAAGAGTTGTTGCTAGACTTTCTCCAAGATAAAGTATAACTCTTGTTACCTTCATTCCTAGTTACATCATTGTTGATGAGATATTATTGATTAGGGAATTAGGCATTAAAAAAATCGATGCCTTATCTATCGCCATGATTTCCCAACACGACCTCTACCCTGGACTTAAAATTTTACTCGTCTCGAGAAAAACTTGAATTTAGAATGAAGGGAAGAATTTCACGGAGATCACTAGGAGGCCATGGTAGCTCATAAAATGTCATTATGAAGGGGTAGGTGATGAGGGTTGGATCTTTGAATAATGGAACTTCATGGTATGCCCAATGATTGGGTGATCATGGAAGCTCATAGGGGTTCTATGGTTAAGGTGATGTTGCTTTTCATCTTGTAGTTCCTCCATTAGGATCCCCAAATCTTCCTTTAATAGTAGATGAATTTTGTTGATGTGTCATAGGTAGTCTTTGGAGTTAACATGTCTCCAAAGACCCAAGGTGGATCATCACTTATAAGGAGAAGGTGGTATAAGATGAATCCACTCTTTGTAATGTTGGTTGTGATTGATCAGGTAGAGGGTTCAACTCAAGTTTCTCCTCATTACTTGGATCTACTTGTGGTAGACATGGTGTTGGAAAATCAGTAATCGGCATATCAGTCTGATACAACTTTGTATGTGGATGTGTGTCCTCTTCATCTAACATGCCATCAACATGAATATTAAGGTATTAGTGTCATTTACTATGCCAAAAGGGAGATCTGATTCCTTCATGGAACATATGCTCAACTCCATGGACTCAGAAGATATCACCTCACAATATAATGAAGGCATGTAAAGTTCTTGTGGATGTGGAATCATCTCATCGGGTTTATGTTGATGTCCAACAAGGAGTGGTTGAGGTGCACTGTAGGGATCTTAATGAGGAAACCCTTCTTGATCCACTAGTGCATCATGGCGGAGTGACGATGCATTATGAACAATAGGCTCAACCAAGGTTGGTTGATCATTGTAAATGTCTGGTTATGGGCTTATAATAGGGAAGGGTGATGGAGCTTTCGGTTCATGGCATAGTCTTTGAGCCAACCAATCATCAAACCTTTTTCGAGGCTTCTCGTGTTTTGAAGTTCTTCATATAGGAAACCATCCACTCATTCTCAGTCTTATATTGTTGATCGGGGCTCCATGTGGTTGTTTCTAGGCAGCCTTAGACTCTATAAGAAATCTATCATGTTTTTCTCTAACAACCAGATCTACCTTGCATCATCTCTCTACTTCCCATGGAGCAGCCTTGATTACTCTTGCCTCAGCCCTCATGGTCTCTCTTTGATCGGTAAGGGACTATTCATTCTAATTGTTTGCTTTTTTCTCACTTACTAGGTACAGTGATTTATATTTCTCCTTGGGGTGTAATATTATGTGCAGGGTAGATCATTCAGATGCTTACTTCTCATGGAGATATTTTGGGAACTCCGGTATGATCATGATAAGTGGAGGTGCATCTCCCACATAACATTTTGTGGCGTCAGCCACTCCATTTTTTTTAATGAAAACAAAGGTTAGAAGAAAACTCAAAAGGGAAACAGAGTCTGCCGAAGAACAAAATTACGTAACAAACTAGAAATTATAAAAATAAACTATGAAAATATAAAACAAACTAAATTTACAAAATAAACTAAAATTACAAAAACAAACTAGAAAGAGAGAAAAGAAATTTAGTTTAAAATCAACGTCGTCGTCCCTAGTAATGGTGCCAAATTTGATGTGGGTCACTACACACCAAATCACTAGGGGACATATCCTAGAGTTTAACCATTAAATGTTTAACAACTCGCAAGAAAGATGTTATGAGTATAAAACGGAATTGGTCCCAATAGACAACATTATTAAGCATTGATCTAAACCAATAGCAATGAATAGAAAGTTAATTCCAGTTTGAGAGTGGTTGATTAAAACTAAAGTAAAAATGAAAAGTGCAGAAATAAAATTAGTTGATCGGTTGGTAAAAGATATTGGGGGCCTTGGGGATCACCGAAAAAATATTCTTTTATTTAACCAATTCAACTCCTAACCTTTTAATGAATAAATCAAGAACATGTGGATTGATGTCCTTCTAGAGAAACAATCTCACAAGGATCAAACTTCTCTCAACCTCAGGGTCTCGATGATTGAGGATCGTCATCCAACCATTAAACAATGTTCTTATTTGTAGTCTCATCAAGGAACATGTGATTTCCATTATGATGTTAGAACTTACGGGTCAAATTGTCACGTCAACACAAGATATAAAAAACTCGATAAACTAAATAAAAAGATCATAATTTGTTGTTTTTGGTCGACTCAAGGAAACTATGGGTTCATTTTTGTTGGGGTTTAAGATCTCATTACCCTTCAAAACATCTCTAATGAAATAGAAAACATGTACAAGATCAAATGCATAGAAAGATAGTAATCAGGATTAGGAGATTATGGATTTATTCTTGTGGGGATTTCTGGTCTCATAAACCCAAATGAGTATATCTATTTATCAACATGAAATAGATGGAAAACATCCATTCGCTATAACATTGGAGTCAAATATAATAGGCTAAAAACATGCTATGGGGCTACTCCCCATGCCCCAATAAGGGATGTACTTTGACACAATGAAAAGGAAATAAATGTAAAAAATGCAATACAAGATGGGATTCACTTTTTATTTGGAGTCCACCATCCTTTTATAGGGGGGAGGAAGGGTAAAAACCCTAAAAGAGTGGTTTCATCTATATTTCCTGACCTGGGGCTCCAGTCGATCGGTTGAGAATCTAGTCAGTTGACTAGTGTTAATCGCTTGATTCAGTCCAAAGTCACATTGGTCAAACTTTGACTGCAATAATGGCCTTCTAATTTTGGAGTTTGATTGGGTTTTTACTGGTGATTGACTAGGAATCTAGTCCATCGATTGGGATTACTGCTTTCTTTGACTTGAAGGCGGGTTTCACTGGATTAATGAGACTTCTTTATTTAGAGTTTTATTGGATGTTGAACATAAGTAGGTCGATTGGGGTTGTTGGTTGGTTGATTGGCTTTAAATATTTGCATTGACACAGAAGTTTTGTTTGAAGTAATTATATTTTCCAAATCTAAGTTTGATTGGTCTTTACTGGCGAGTCGATCGACATGGGATCCAATCAACCGATCCAGATTTCTATGAAGCATAGATTATGTTCTTTTGGTTCAACTGATTGGCGAGTAAACCGATTGACTAGGGGGTTGAAGATGAGAATAGAAGCCTATGATTCTTGGGCATTTTTGGATTTGGAGTGATTGGTCATTTATCTTGTAAAAACCCAATAAATCAAGTAAAAACTTCAACTGACTAGAGAAAAGTAAAACTAAAACAAAGTAACTCTAAAACTAGAGAATAAAAAAAATTATCTTAAAGAGATATCTAAAATATGCAAATAAAATGGATAAATATACATTTATCAGTTAGCTAATGGAATTTGAAAATGATCCAGTTAGCTTGCCTAGAGATTGAATTTTTAGATGGTGCCCGACCGATCGTCTCATTAGACGAGTCGATCAACTAGGGTATATCAGGTTCTACTATGATTTCTCTGACTTATTGAGAATACCAACATGCCAAACATGTCAATCGTCTCATTTTTCTTGTTTTTACCGATGAATATAGGACATCCAATCGATCGACTAAAGGATCCAACTAATCAGGTAGTGACTTGGATTACGATATAAGGTCTACAAACATGGGTTCCTCACTCCAGTTACCAAAGCTGGGGAGTGAGGATATGCATACTTTGATCATCTGTAGGGATTATGATGGAGGATAGTGAGGTCTCTCTTCTGCTTACAAATAAAAAACCAAGCCACATTAATTACAAATAAATTTTATAAACTACTAAACGTATACAACAAGTGAGGTATCAAGTGAAATGCAATATAAACTTGCTAAATCAAAGATATAATGCACCAAAAACATGATCATGGATTCATATAACAACTCAGAGCTTAAACTTTACTCATCCAACCCACTCTATTTATTAATACTATCAAAAATAATTGCATGCTTCATACTCGCACCATGCTTGCATCCCTACAACTATTACAATTAAGCTACCCAACCTCCTAATATCACGGAACATGATGAGATATTTCTTCATTCCTAAATTTTCTTCACAACAGTACTTCTTCCACAATCCCCAATATCATATATGCATAAAAATTTAATGAAAAATAGAGTAATCCTTTAAAACCACAAGTATGCACGCAATCCAACATTGGGTATATCAAATGTACAACAATGAAGCATGTAGTTTGTACCTATATGGAAAATTTGAGTGAATGAATGTATAAAATGGAGCATGACCATATTTCCTCTATTTATTTTGAGGTTGCATTTTTATTTTTCTCTAACTTATATATATATATATATATAGAGTCAGGCTAGAATACACTCGAGTGTACGGATTGCATGAATACACTCAAGTGTGTTTGCATATCAAGACTATTTTTTGCAAAATGTAAACCATTTATCTTCACAATCATACTATAACTAGGCTACATACAAATTTTGAGCCCATTTGGATGAGTGTAAGTCACTCATCCAAGGGCAACAAAATCGACGCGCGAAACTAATTTGAAATGCATAATTTTTGCGGTCTTCATAACATGAGCTATACATATCCAAATGTGCTCAAATTTTGCGTATGAGTTGTTCACGAGATGTTTAAGAAGATCAATGGATTAGATTTTCAAAAACAATATTGCATCATCAAAAACTACTTGAGTGTATTCCGCTCCGGATACACTCGAGTGTATTCTAGCCTGACTCTCTCTCTCTCTCTCTCTCTCTCTCTCTCTCTCTCTCTCTCTCTCTATATATATATATATATATATATATATATATATATATATATATATATATATGTTTGTGTATGTGTTTCTATGTGTATTTCAAGCTTATCTTGTTGTGCATATTTTCATCTTGCTTTTCTGTAGTATGCCCTTATTATACAGAGAGGGATATGGGAAAAGAAGATAGAATAAGGGGGTGTGCCACCCCAATATTAGGATTTAGAACATTTAATGGCTTGTTACTGCTTTTAGGAGGATGGAACATGAGAAGATGGAAGAGGAAATGTAGAATAGAGTTTACATCATGCGAAAAATTGGTTTTTATGATCAAGTACATCTGATTATTACTCTAGTTCACTATACCCAAAATAATATATGATAATGGGATACATGAAAATTCCATGGATATGATTCACTAATCATTAGGAAGAACATTGCATTTGATCACAATCATTTCCTCTAATACCTACCTTCTTTTCCAAGGAACATGATGCTAATATTCATTGGCACAAAAGTTGATCTCTAACCATTAGAATATTTTCATAAATATAGTTACCATGGATAATATACTTCAAACAAGAGGGATTACATGAAAAATGCTAAATGCAATGCAAATATGAATGTAAGACAAGATTACTAGATGATGGATTCAACTAATATGGAAGAACTAAGAACTGAATGCAAACAATTTAAATGTAAGTGTAATGCAGGTAATATAAATGCAAAGGATGTTGCTAGGCCAAAATGATAAATTAAAACAAGAAAATAGAAGTGGATAAGTGTGGGTAGAAAGGAGTATGTACCACCCAACCTTCACTATGATATCAAAAAATTTCTCATCCTTAAGAAAACACTAAGCCCAAGATGGTGCAAAAGAAATCCTTGATGCTCATCTAGATGGCCCTAGCAATTTACATAAGTTTAAGATGAAAGCAAAATGAACAAGGTTTGTCCCTTGAACATGAGAGTCCCATGGTGCAACAAGTACTCTACTGGTTGCAATAATTAAAAAGGTACTATCAAGATGCAAAGAAATTATATTCTTTATCATCCCATATTCCATCTAGTGGGATACACAAATGCTGGCCTATCTGTAGACGTAGTGCAGTAGTTTTGAATGGATTTGTAAGAAATGACACAAAGTAGGAGTCCTACCTTTGAAGTGGATGCATTTTGGCTCACCTATGAAGAGTAGAGGTAAACTACCATATTTTATTCCTATGGTAATATGTGTTGAGTCAACTATCAATAATGTCAAGAATATCTAGATTAGGTAGAGGATTTGTCTCCGGATTCTTATCACACCCATCTATACATATAGGAGATGTGGTGTTATTGTAGGCAAAACATTCTTGTTTGTGAAATCAGTGTGATGAACATATGTATATGGTTGGCATCCTCCTGAATCATCCACTCAACATTGGAATTAGTAGAAGCGATGGGTTCCTCTTAAGCACCCTTTTGTGAGTATGTATATGGATTATGAGAGCTATTTTGGTTCTAGGTAACTAATATAGATCAATTCAGGTGCCTGCAAACCTACAAAGAAATTTAAATTATATTTTTAATTTCAATAGCATGTGTCATCCATTAAGGTTTTTCGGTTATAAAAATTGGAGGATGTCATAGTCTTTTAATTTTCAAATCATCTCCAAATAATTTAACAATTTAGTGTGTTGTATTAAATGAAGCTTTTAGTCTACCATTAACATTCCATACGGTTTTGTGTTTCCAATAAAATTCCAAAATTCAAATACTATATGACTATACTCTATCCAACCAACATGTCTACCAAACCCAAAAACTCTATAGTTTTCCAGTATCACTTATGTTTAACTTATTCAGTTTTCATCCAAATTTCATATTAAACTAACTTATTGATGAAATACAAAAAAAATACTACACTACTATACTTATTAAACATTTATATCACGTTTTTTTATTACAAACTCTCAAAATATTAATTTGATATGGCCAGGATTTTCACTTTCCATGCCCTAATTATTTGTAGACAGATATATTCAAAATTTCCCATCAAGATCAACATGTCATAAATATTTATCATCATTAATAAAGCTAAAAGAAGGTTTAATCTAGTAATTCATGTAATCATATAAGTAAATCCTAATTAGATATCTAAGATGGAACCTTGTCCTTATAAATCTGCACTTTTATATATTCCTCATTTTATACAAGAAAAGTTGTTGAAGGAGATCATAACATCCATTTAGGCATCTCTCTTGTTGTCTTCTCAGTATGATTTCCATGTTTATCATTTTTGTATAGTATATCATTTTCTTACTTCCTACATATTTTGACATTAAGACTTTGGATTTACTGGTATTTGATGAAAATTTTGTCTAATGTCGTCATCATATCCCATTTTGATTATTTTATGCATACTTCGAGTGCTATTGACACAACATTTTTAGGACTTTTCACCATGATATTTGATATTGCTATTAAATTTGTTTATCTATCGCATGAACCATTATTGGTTATTCATTCTTTATTATTATCCACATCCATATGTTATTTTAAGAAAGATTATTATTTTAGTAAAGACTAATTCTTTGTTCTTAGGTTCTCATATTCATACTCGAATTCAAATTCACTAAGAACTATTTTCATAACCCTTCATATTTACTCATCTCTTCATAAAAAATTACTTCCTATATTAGGTTCCATATTGAAATATATATTACTTTCTCTTTATCCTTTATGGTTTTTTTTCTATCTTCCATCTTATTATACTCCCACATTGTCTTCATATGGATGCTTGATCAAGGAAGCCAGACAAAGTAGAATAAGTAGTTCCATACTAGATTATCTCAATACCTAGATATATGATCATAGAAGCCTAATATTGTTTTCAACCAACATGCATATCTATCAAGTTGTGTTCAACATACATGTTATCATTTAGACCTAGATTTTATATAATACCAACAAATCATGTAACGTAAGATTGGTTAGCATGTGCTAGGGGCCTCCCTTTTGTTAGTATATATTCCAACTATTAGAGAGAAAATCTCTAAACTTAAACCGTGATTGAGAAAAATAATCATATTCTAGGGAACCACGATCTAAACATTATACAAGAAATAGAAGTAAATTTTTCCTTTTTTTTCTAAGACAAAACTAAAATGATTCCACATCATTTTGACATCCACATTTTTATTTATCAACTAACTAAATTTAGTTTTACAAAACCAAAACCATATTTGATTAGTCATATATGGTTTAATTTACATCAAATTATATCCACATGAAAGTAAAGACTCAATATCCATCACAAATCGAGAAAGTGATATCACTGTGAAATTATGATCTAAATTATTTTGTTTACATATTCTTTATCATTACCTCATTGTTGGATTGCATTATACATAAAAACAATTTAAACAACCACATGAGACTCATATATAACCCCATTGAGTGGAAATCTTCCACTCAAGCTAATCAGCATGCATCACTACCACATTATATAAGTTTAATAATAAAGGAACTAGTACATATTATCTTACAAGCCTGGCTGACAATTCAATATTTTACTACATCCACATTATGACAACAACTAAAAAAATAATAGGGGTATTCATTTAAGTTATATTTGAACTTCTTAACAATCTTCAAGAGAAAATGTATTATGCATTAGAAAATGCTAAATATTTTAGAACTACAATCTTGTTACAAGAGAACTACGAGATCTAAATACAATAAATCCATTTACAATTCAATAAAAATAATAATAATACCTTCTTTTTGACACTCCACTAGTCAGACTAGGAGCACATTATGCAATTCTGAAGATGAAGCCCACTGAGGATATATCTACTAAACATTTCAATTCAAATAACAAGTAAAGCTCCATTAAAAATAAAAGTACATATCAAGCTTACCATAAACTAAATATTAGAATATACCTATAATCTAATATTTACTATTCAAGTTGTATACCATATAGATAACAATAAGTCTACAATTTATCTCATGAAAAAAGAGTAACTGATCTTCAGATATAAGAAATACATTCAATAACAACACATAAATGCTTTCAAAATATATAGACTGTTGAATAGTGGTTGTGATGAGATGGGGTTCCTCTCTGTGCTTGGAAGCAACAATGGTCACATGGAAAGTTCACGAGTAGCATCCGACAGATTGGTCGGAGAACATGGTGATCGGCTCGAACATAGATTCCTATCTAGAAAACTTAATGAAAGGATAGATCTTTAATCCATGATTTTCCTACATTGCATGACATGAAATCTCACAGGGGAGGAAGAGGCGGATCGGGTTGTCACTCTAGGAGACATGGCCAATGTGTTTGTGGTCTCTTAGGTGATGACATAGATCTGCAAGATAGTGACAATGCTCATCTATGAATCCAAGAAGTCGTCACAGACCTTATCTACTTTGGAATGCATGACTCGCATAAAGTGCATGTTGTTCAAGCTGGACTTGAATCAACAAAATTAGTTTCAGTGGAAATACTATCTTTTTAGGATGTAACTGCCAGAACTACTACTTGTTTAGGATCATAATTCATATAGGATGATGGACCTGTCTCTATTGATTCAGATGATGTTTCCATTGTCAATGATCGTGGATTTAATGAACTCTTCATCGCATCATAAGACTACACTTCAATCATCCATTTCATTACAATGTTTTCATCAGACTTATTGTGAAATCAATAGGCTACATAAAGCTTTGCAATTGAATCAAATCTCTTTTGACCCTATTGCTTGTTGGAAAGTTTGTAAGTTGAATCTAAATCATTATGTCATACAGTTAACATGTGAACAAGGTTGTATCAACACTTTATCAAATGGTTCATGGGATATCTTCAGATGTATCCTCATAGTTTCATGTTAGACTGAGGATTTCTTACTAACGACGGGTGTTCCTGCTAGACTAGTTACTTGGGCATGAATAATTGACTTGCCAATCCATATCTATAATAGTGTCATATTTGGCACAACTTTGGAGAAGTTAGTATAGGTTGATCATACACTACATTGCACTTGATGTAAATTCACTAGAATCGCCATTGAACTCAACTCCTCTTCTCCAATTTAACCTTGGGTCATTATAAATGATCCTGGCTACAAGATTGAATATGAGACGTTGCTAGCCATTTGTACTAGATATAGTATTTTGGTACATAATGATTCGACATATGCTAAGACCTTTGGTTCTATTTTCTCCAACATCTGCAGCCACAGGTTTCACTTCAAATGAATAACATGATTGTTGGTACAATTATATTGAAAATAACATCCATACTACAAGATCTAATAGGGCACCTACAATACAATCCACTAGCAAATTGGTTCCAACTACTACAAATATGTTTGCATCCATACATCAAGATGAAGATCTAATGGATGAAGAAAAAATTCATATCAAACCTACAGATCCATTGATTTCTACTTCAGTGCCCAAGGTTTGGACAACGAAAAGGAAGTAGAAGGCTATTGATTGTACTACCACTTCAGCTACATCAATGATGACCACTCCTATTAATCCAGTTGTATCCTCAATGCCCCAATGTCTAATGAACATTGAATCAATACACATAGTAGTTGACTCAAAAGTAGACAAAGTTATCATCTACTTCCTAGATGTGCTGCGATGATTTTGAGTCGCATTTATAGACTTGTTTTACTTGTGTTTTATGTGTTTATTGGTCACTTTGGTGGTTAATATTGCATGATTCACTTACTCTAGTCTATAATCCTTTTCAGTATCAAATCTCTCATATTTTATCTTTTTGATCATAAATGATTATAATAATGGGTTTGATCTCATCTGATTTGGCTTTGTCTTGCAATTTCAGGAAAAACACATATATACACCTATCGATACCATTGACATCCGTCGATAGTATCAACACAGTAAAAGGAAGTCCGTCGTAAGGAGCCAAGCAGAGTCGATACCATCGACTGGGAAGTCGATGGTAGCGAGTTACCTTCAGGTTGCCAGTGATCATCCGGTCGATACTATCGACACAATGGTCGATACTATCAACGTTCTACAGCTTTAGTGTTGGAAAGGTGATAAAACCGACGCCTAAGGGTGTCGATACCATCGACCCGCGTCGATGGTATCGAGTCTGCATCAGGCAGGACAACAGAAAAGAAGGAAGGCTTGTCGATATCACGAGGGGTCGATACCATCGACCCACGTCGATGGTATTGACGCCGTCAGATAAGTTTTTGTTCCAGATCGGCTCGAATCCAACGGGGGTGATTTTTTTTGGCGACCTAACTTGGTGATTATACCTAATGACGATGGCCAGGAGCCATCTATCATGTCATTAGCCGTTGCACACATCCTGAGAAGAGTAGGAGAGGAGAACGGAGCCCAGAAGCAGGCCCCGACCGTTCTGAGAGCTGAAGAAGATGTTTTCCACCGTCGGAAGGCTGTAGATCGCGTACTCTACGCCGAGGAATGCTTGGATCTTCTCCGTTCAGGGGTTTACATCACTTCATCCACATTTTTCTCTATGTTTTACCTTTCTTCAATCATGTCTTGCTCTGAGATGAACATGCGGGGCTAATTCCCTTTGTCTTTAGGACTGAGAGTAGCCCGGGTAATCATTGTATGATGTTTTTATCATAGTAATTCATTATTTGTCTCTTAAATCTATGATATGATTTCTTTTTCTTCATTATATCATTATGCTTGATCACCCTAATGATAATCTAATGCCTTTAATTGCTTTGAAAGAAGAATTAACAGTTGAAAAGAGACGAAACTCACATTAACTCATAAATTCCTTGAACAAGGTGATGTACAGTTAATGGTGGGAACCGAGAGGTTAATTCTAATGCACCTAATTTAGGGTATAGGTTACTACGATGGTGGAACCAACCTAGATTTAGGTAGTGAATTGTATCACGACAGTGAACAATTCTGACTACAGGCCACTACCCGGATTGAGAGATGAACTTGTTTAACTATATAGAAATTCATACAACGAGAACCCGCGGTGAAACCACAATCTTAAAGATTCCCATCTAAATTGATTAAACTCAACATTTAATTGATTTCTTTGCTTTCTTTTATTTTTATTTTCTTTTTAATCAACTCTTAAAACCTTTTTAACCGGTCTAGTTGATTGCGAACAATTAGTAGTAGTCCACTGACAGTTCAGTGTCCCTAAGTTTGACTCGGCCCTCACAAAGGCCTATACTACATTGACGCATGCACTTGCGTTATACACATGGTAAAATCGTGTCAAGTTTTTGGTGCCATTGCCGGGGAACACGGCAATTGTCAGCACTACGAGTGTTGCAAGCGGCCACTCTAGGCCACATTTTATTTTATTATTTTTTATTTCTGAAATTCATCATTCATCTTTCATATTTGGTAATCGTCTAGCACTGTACTGAATCAAATCTATTACCTTGCAAGTACCAGTCATGGTGAAGACGCGTAGTACAGGCTACACACATCCATCACCAGAGGTCCTGCTCTGGGGATCAGACGATGAGGAGAACAACATTCAAGATCAACCTGAGGATATAGATTTGAACTCTAAACCAGAAGTTATGGCTGAGGAATAGACAATCTGGGAGAAGATCAAGGCATCTTCTGCATCTGCATCGAAAGGGTCGATCAAGAGGCAGGCTATCAACATTCCTAATTATAAGATCGATCCAGGCTTAATAAATTTGGTCAAATCAAATGCATTTCACGGGCTTAAAAATGAAGATCTGGTGACTCACATTAGCCAGTTCGTGGAGAACTGTGATATGATCAAAATCGACAGGTTCCCGTAAGAGACACTCTATTTGAAATTATTTCCTAGCTCGCTAGCGGGAAATGCTCAAGAATGGCTGCATAACTTGGACGATGAGTATGTGGAATCGTGGGATCATATGGTCGAAGTGTTCTTCGAGAGATTCTTTCTGCCTGAGAAGACTAATGATCTTGTTAGAAAGATCCACAACTTCAGCCAGAAAGCTGGGGAGACATATTCTGAGACTTGGGAACGCTTTAAAATAATGCTGAGGAGGTGCCCCCATCATGGGCAGGACAAGGAGAAACAGGTCAAGATTTTCTATTTTGCTCTTTCTGAGCATGATAGAATCAACCTGGATTCAGCAGGTTCGGGGTTCTTCTTAAACAACACAGGCACAAGGTGTTGGGAGATTTTGAAGAACATGGCCAAAAACCAGTCCTAGGGTGATAGGGATGCACCAGAACAAGTTAAAGTTGTAGGTGAGTCCAGGGCCATCAAGGAGATGAATGACAAATTAGATCTCATAGCCAAGAAGCTTGTAAAGAAAGAGGAAGAATCCGATGATGAAGCCCAAGTCAAGTTTATGCAACAACAGGGCTATAGGAACAATGATTATGCTTGGAGGAAGGACATAAATTTCTCATGGAAGGATCCAAACAACTTCCTACAAGATCCAGATGCAAAGCCACAAGAAAAGGCAGAGGATAAAAGCACCGAGTTGCTTAGTCAAGTGGTGCAACAAAATCAAGAGATGATGAGTATGTTTGCCAAGCAGTTACAGTCACAGGGCGAGATGTTGAATAAATTTGAGCAGACACTGCAAAGTCATGGAGCACAAATGAGGGCACTAGAGACTCAAATCGCCAATGAAGTGGTGGCCATGAAGCAAGCAAATCAACAAAGATCGGCTGGTAATGTAGAGTTTGTTCAAGCACATCATCAAGTGAAGTATATATCAGTGATTAATGAGGCAGAGCCCCTGGTGGTGGAGGCCCATGAAAAAGGCACAATGATTTTTGATACGGAGGCTACACCGAGAGTACCATATCCCCGCAGTTTATATGGACTACCTGGCGGATATTTCCCATTCAGAAAATCCCGCCAAGAACCCCTCACGACCGTGCCCACACCTAGGCAAGAAGAGCAGATGAAGGCCATACTTCATGGTGAAGCTACAACCACTGAGAAAGATGAGCAGCCAAAAGTCACACCAGTTATAAATGATGTGCCAAAGCCTACGCCAGAGGGTGACATTGAAGCAAGCTTAGGGGAGGAGACCCCGAAAAGCCCATATGTGCCACCTCACAAGCGTCTAAAGGAGGCAGTTGTGTCTTTTCCGGATAGTCTGAGGCCAAAGAAAGAGCATAGACATTACAGAAAGTTCTTGGAGATGTTTAGGAAGCTCCATATTAATATTCTGTTAGTGGAAATGATAGAACAGATTCCCGCATATGGGAAATTTATCAAGGATATCATCACTAAGAAAAGGCGGATACAAGACACAGATGTTTGTCGGGTGAATGAGATGGTGAGTTCAATTATCCATGGGAGTTTACCACAGAAGAGGAAAGATCCAGGAGGTTTCTACATCCCATGTTCCATAGACGGCTAACATTTTCCACAAGCACAATGTGACTCAGGGGCAAGCATTAATCTTATGCCACTTGCCACTTTTCAAAAGCTGGGATTGAAGAAGCCAACACAAACTTCTATGACAATTGAGTTGGCGGATGGATCCATTATGAAGCCGCAAGGTATATGCGAAGATGTGCTAGTCAAGGTCGACAAATTCATCTTCCCTGTTGACTTTGTAGTCATGGACATGCATGAGATAGAAGGAGGTGAGATGCTATTGGGAAGGTCGTTCCTAGCTACGGATGATGTAATCGTTGTCTTGGGTGAGGTTACTTGACACTTGGGATTGGTGATGATAGAGTTAAATTCAAACTAAAAAATGAATCATTGGAGACATCCCTTGACAACCCAGGTTAAAGGTATCTTTATGTCAAGCCTAGGACATTAAACAAGGGCACTTGTTGGGAGGCAACCCAACTTTAGGTTCATTTTATGTTGGGTTATGTTCTTTTATATTTATGGACTTAGTTTTTGCTTAGGTTTTGATAATTTTTGTAAAAAAGGTACAGTAACTCATGTTTTGAAGTGTGCAGAATGTTAAGGTCGATACTATCGACACCCATGTCAATAGTATCGAGTTTGGATCAGTAAACGCTGAAGAAAAGTCAATACCATCGACCTTAGTGTCGATAGTATCGAGATTCCTGAAGATTTTCAGAAACATTGGTGACCATAAAGTCGATACCATCGACCCTAGGGTTGATAGTATCGACACTTTTGAGTTCCTAGGCTTTTAGATGCATCGATTCAGCAAAATTGTTGAGTCTGGGTCGATACCATTGACCTTGGTGTCGATGGTATCGACACCTGCAGGACAGCTACATAAAATAGGCCGTAAAAGGTATCAAAATGAGATTTTTTCAAACTGATTTTTTGCAGAGGAAAGATGGATGAAGCAAGTCACGTCTTAGAACCACTAAGACACAAAAATTGGCTACCAAAAAGAGGGAGATAGCAAGCATCACTTGGTCCACTTGAGCATCTAACCATCCTTCTTCACCACACTTCAAAGTGAATGGTACCGCTGTTCCACCTCTTAGGTGAGAATGTTGACTATGAGGCCAAAGTCATATTCAAGCTTGGGGGGGGGTGTTGTAACAACCATCTATCTTAGTTTTTACTTACTTATTCATGTTGATTTTATTTTTGAAATATTAGTTCTTTTTATTTCTAGGTTTACTGCTTTTGTAGGATCCACACTCTATCTAGTGTAATTGTAGATGTCTAATGTCATGTGTCATCTCTGTGTTTGTACATGGGAATCAGGGGTAAATTTGAAATTTTTTTAGCACATGACTTAAGAAAATAATTGGGTTTTCCAACTTTAAAACAGGAAAACACAACTGTACATTCCTATGATTCATGAAGAGTGGACAGAATTGGTTGTTTGAGCCTAAACTGACCAAATGATAATGAGACCTTAATCTGAAATAAGAGAGAGAAACCTCTTAATTATTGCACAAGTCAGTAAGGAGGGACACATAATATCTTTTAAAGGTTCAGTCAATTAATCTTGTGATCTATCCACCCCATTGTTTTCATATGCCACCATAAGAACTGGAAGCACATTACGGTTTTCATCTTTTGATTGCATAGCATTTAGGTAGGATTGCATATTATTGCATTGTAGATAGATTGTGCATAAAAAAATGGAAAATGAAAAAAATTTGTAGATAAATCATTAATGCATACATTCCTGAGTGCATGCCATCATAGTAGTATAATTGATCTCGTGTAGTTGCATTTGAACATATTTTTGAGCATGTAGGATAGTATGTGCCTTATTTCTTCTGAAAAATAAGAGAAGTGGGTAACTTGTGTTATACTCTCTAAAATACAGTTGTAATGCCT
The DNA here is from genome assembly GCA_963693085.1 of Alisma plantago-aquatica. NCBI lineage: Eukaryota > Viridiplantae > Streptophyta > Magnoliopsida > Alismatales > Alismataceae > Alisma > Alisma plantago-aquatica. The sequence continues at coordinate 445,271,383 of OY856412.1, read as the reverse complement.
CAAGCATTACAGTTATGTGAAAGTAAACCCAAAAAAGAAAAAAAAGGAATTTCAAAAAAAAAATATTGTACATTTTGCAATTTGAGAGAAAAAGGGCTTTAGAAAAAAAAAAAAGGCTGATTTTAGAGGGAGAAAAGAGCTTGTTTCACTCGTGTAATAGGAAGAATAAGCACATAATGTAGTTTTTTTTTAGATATTCTATCTCATATGAGATGGAATTGTAGGAACATGCATCATTCCACCCAAAATGTAGGCATTAGGGAATTTTCATTTACATATGCATCATTTAGGTCATTATTGTTATTTGTGCATGTTAAACTGTATTGTTCTTCTATTTCTTTCACAGCCACCTATTCCATCCAGTCGTTGCTCGAATTGGTAGGCCACCGTGATATTCTCCTCACTCATTAATACCAGGAGAGCTGCTTCCATCTAGATGGTAGTAGGATGAGCAACATAGATAGAAGATCACAAGATGCACCGAGTCTGGACCGGAGGATTTTATTATGTTAACTACCTTATATGATAGTGTTCATCAATTTTGAGGTAGATATCTGTTATGGATGATCATTGTCGCCTTGAGGGTAATTATCATTATGTGGTTAGTAAGGGCCGGAATGTGAATGTCTGGAGGGGATCATATGGTGAAGTCTGTTGTGATAATATGTTCTTTAGTTGACCTTCGCAATTCTATTCTAGAGTTTTGTTGCTCGAGGACGAGCAATGTTCAAGCTTAGAGGAGTTTGATGCGATGATTTTGAGTCACATTTATAGACTTGTTTTACTTGTGTTTTATGTGTTTATTGGTCACTTTGGTGGTTAATATTGCATGATTCACTTACTCTAGTCTATAATCCTTTTCAGTATCAAATCTCTCATATTTTATCTTTTTGATCATAAATGATTATAATAATGGGTTTTATCTTGGCTGATTTGGCTTTGTCTTGCAATTTTAGGAAAAATGCATATATACAGCTATCGATACCATCGACATCCGTTGATATTATCGACACAGTCACAGGCAGATAGTCGTAAGGAGCCAAGCAGAGTTGATACCATCGACTGGGAAGTCGATGGTAGCGAGTTACCTTCAGGTTGCCAGCGATCAGCCGGTCGATACTATTGACGTTCTACAGCTTCAATGTCAGAAAGGTGATAAAACTGATGCCTAAGGGTGTCGATACCATCGACCCGCGTCGATGGTATCAAGTCTGCATCAGGCGGGACAACAGAAAAGAAGGAAGGCTTGCCGATATCACGAGGGGTCGATACCATCGACCCGCGTCGATGGTATCGACACTGTCAGATTAGTTTTTATTCCAGATCAGCTCGAATCCAACGGGGGTGATTTTTTTAGCGACCTAACTTGGTGATTATACCTAAAGACGGCGGCCAGGAGCCATCTATCACGTCATTAGCTGCTACACACATCCCGAGGAGAGTAGGAGAGGAGAACGGAGCGTGGAAGCACGCCCCGACCATTCTGAGAGCTGAAGAAGACGTTTTCCACCGCCGGAAGGCTGTAGATCGTGTACTCTACGCCGAGGAACGCTTGGATCTTCTCCGTTTAGGGGTTTACATCACTTCATCCACGTTTTTCTCCATGTTTCCCCTTTCTTCAATCATGTCTTGCTCTAAGATGAACATGCGGGGCTAATCCCCTTTGTCTTTAGGACCGGGAGTAGCCCGGGTAATCATTGTATGACGTTTTTATTATAGTAATTCATAAATTGTCTCTTAAATCTGTGATATGATTTCGTTTTCTTCATTATATCGTTATGCTTGATCACCCTAATGATAATCTAATGCCTTTAATTGCTTTGAAAGAAGAATTAATGGTTGAAAAGAGACGAAACTCACATTAACTCATAAATTCCTTGAACAAGGTGATGTACGGTTAATGGTGGGAACCCAGAGGTTGATTCTAATGCACCTAATTTAGGGTATAGGTTACTACGAAAGTGGAACCGACCTATATTTAGGTAGTGAATTGTATCACGACAGTGAACAATTCTGACTACAGGCCACTACCCGGATTGAGAGATGAACTTGTTTAACTATATAGAAATTCATACAACGAGAACCCGCGATGAAACCACAATCCTAAAGATTCCCATCTAAATTGATTAAACTCAACATTTAATCGATTGCTTTGCTTTCTTTTATTTTTATGTTCTTTTTAATCAACTCTTAAAACCTTTTTAACCGGTCTAGCTGATTGTGAACAGTTAGTAGTAGTCCACCGACAGTTCAGTGTCCCTGAGTTCGACTCGGGCCTCACAAAGGCCTATACTACATTGACGCATGCACTTGCGTTATACGCACGGTAAAATCGTGTCAAGATGTATTGTTTGTTCCTACTAATGTTGATAATACTTCTTGTTCTATTGACATTGACATGATGCAAAAACCATCTTTGTCTCAATGTGTGACCCAAATGGAGAACTCTACATTACTACATGATCAACAAACTCCAATATCGATGAATATGGGCCAAAAAAATTGGGGTACATCTGGGAAAATGAAGGAATCACCTTATTTCACAAGGATCCATGCTATGAAACAAGCATCGCCCATGGAGGACATATCTAAGGATGAATATGGTTTCCATTATCCTGATATAGGTCCTACAGGAAACTAAAGTGTGATAATGGATGGTGATCCTATCGCATGCCTTCAGTCCATCAAGTTTCATGAATAGTAAACCATGATGTTAAAAGGAGTTTCTCGAACCAGAAAAAAAGGCTTAGTTGTTCTAAAAAAGTTAGGATGGGCCTTTTATCTATGGATGTATTTGATGTATTTGTTAATTATGTAATAATGGGGTTGAAAGGGCATCACTATGGTTAATTGTTATCATATTCAGACACCTCTGAGTGGAATCTATCAATAAAAGGTCTCGATCTTTTCCCAAAAAGAAATCATTGTTTACTTGTAAATGGAATACAATACACATACATGTAATGTTCCAACTTATAATTTTCTATTTATTTTCCCTAAAAAAATTAGATAGTACATTAATAAATAGAAGTCACCACATCTGATTTTTGTATCATTATCTTAGGATTTAGTCAGTCACCCCAAGATACACTATTGTCTTTCTAAATAGGATAAGGTAGGGTATTCAACCTCTCTATCATTAGGTCTCTTCTTTGTTACATGATATAGATATTAATAAAATAGAATAGAATATCATGTATCACAATATTTCTCATATTCTACAATTTTAATTCCATTGAATTATATTCCTTGTGGTCGTAGACTTTACCAATATGGTATTAGGTTCAGAATCACACACTGTGACGTTTCTGCAAATATTTGTGGTCTATCCTTCAAGGTCTATATCCACACTCTAGAAATAATTCTCATATTATTATTATTATTATTATTATTATTATTATTACGAGGAGATATGTTTCATTTCCCAAGTATGGACATCATGGAAATGGTGTTCAGGACAGTTAACTAGATGGATCCATCATTTCACCTGTTAATTAATCCTCTAACTCATCATAAGAATATTTCAGCTTGTCATTAATCATTTTTGTGTAATATCACACAAATAGGAAGACATGAATTAGATTAAGGTTGAATGATAACGACAAGCATTCAACATTATAACTAGAGATACAACAATCTACAATATTTTACAAACATAATTAATTTTTATTCTCAAATCATTTATATGAATCATTGTGATTGGTTGTCAGTTTGGGATATAACCTCATTCTTAATGACTGCACTAATCAGGGTTTACCAATAGAAATAATTACATGCCATTTCAATTCAAGTATGTTTCTAATCATTTTATTCTATCTCATTCATTTTAGTAATGCTTATAGTGACACTATGCCCTAATGAAGTCATCAAGTTAGCATTGTTCATTACTTAGTATATCCAAGTAAGGGTCATTTTATAAAAAATCCTTTTTTCATATAAATCCCCACAGATATATAGAGTGATGTCATTATATAAAAATACATTAGAGGTAGTTAAAAGTTCATGCCATGTTCTTATAGTTTTCAGTCAACAACCATGATTTCCTCTCTTACATTTTTTTAAAATAATTTCATCTACATAAGTTCATTACTCCATCATAAAGAATATTTATTATGAGTATTGCATTACTCATCATATTATTGTTAGGTATAAGGTTATGTTCTTAACTTCATCGAGTTACTTCTTCATATTTTCCTTCATGTTAAATATGTTTCCTTTATATGCATTCATTTCTATATCATTATTATTTATGAAATTGATCATTTTGAAATCACATAATACACACCATTCCATTCTCATTAAAATCTCCCATAATTATTTAAGTATATCTACTTCAATAACATCAATACAAATATAATAAAAATGAGAAACCAAAGCATTTTTCATACTTGTTTTATTAGTAATTACCAATTATTTATCATCCCAATTCAATTTACTACCTTCCATTCCTTTCTTTCATTTTAATACCTTGTTACTTAACATCTACTAATATGTTTATAGATAAATTTGTCCTTCCATTCCTTGTGAAACTTTTCAAAAAGGAGGAGTTCATATTAGAGTGACTTGTACTCATTTTATAATATTTAATCATCCTCTCAAACCATTTCTACGTGGATTATCAATAATACTGACATTCATGTTAAGTTTACTCCTTAATCCTTACGTCATGGTCCTACAGATCCATTAGGCAAAGTTTATCTTAATAAAATATCTCACCTCGACAAAAATAATAATACATATCCAATAGAATCTCTTCCCATTTAAAATATTATATATACATATTGGTACTTCATATCTTATTCTCATCCCAATTGTCAACTTTAGGGTTTTGAGAAGTTGGCTTAATTAATTACATATTTTTGCATCATCATAAGACCCTTGTTAGCGATTAGATTCATCTAGGTGTATTGTCTTTTACTAAGGAAATTCAGAGAACATGGAAACTCTAATTTCCATTTCCATTCTCTCCATCCATTAGTAACAAGTATACAATGTTTAATTGTCTCATTTTATTCCATCCCTCAATAATTACCCTAAACAAGTATATTTCAATTCAAAACATTTTTATTGAACCCCATACATGGACCAAATTGAAGTTCACCATAGATTCAGAAATAAAAAAAAGGAACTCATGCTTATTTAGTTCAAATAATATGATATACATATCCACTCAAAATACAATCATATCATTAGTTATCCTAATTTTAGGCAATATAACAATAAGGCTATGTAACTCTTTCACCATCAATTTTATGTAGAACTTAAGTCTAAATTCATGAGCTAAAAAAATAGGAAACATCAAAAGTGAATATGAAACAAGAGGTGTTCAAAACCCAAGTATTCTCCTATCGATTACTCAATGTCTTAAAATGCAAGCCATAAGCTAATTGACCTTTAGTCAGATAGATAATCTTTCAACATTATTGGATAGCTCAAGTGGGACTTCACCACTCACCTTAACATCTAAATATATTTTGAACGTCCTCGTACTATTAAGGATCCAAGAATATTCAAAATTAACTCCATATTTTTCATCATATTCCCCCTTTTTCATTTCATTTAGGCTAGAGATCATGAAAGGTAGAGAGGAAGGTAAAAACTATATTATTAGGGTTATAAGGAGGAGATCATAAAAAAATGGAATTAGCATAGTATCATTAATTAGAAGATATGAGTATCAATAGAATCTATCTTGGCATCCAACTCTTCAACTAAAATATAGGTATAACTGTAAAATGCCAAAACCCTAACATACACTATGAAAACTCTATATTCTCTTCTTTCTTTCTCAATCTTGAGCTCTGGATAGATTCATCGATTATGACAGTTGTTCCTATTCTAGGTAACATAAATAGATAAAATGAGGTTCTTGGGATACTTGTAAACAAGTATTAGATTAATATTTTTGTTTCAAAAGCATGTGTTATCAACTTAGTTTTCTAGAAATAAAACTCATAAGGTGTAGTAGTTTTTTCATTCTCAAAATTTTCTCTAAAAATGTTTTTTATTTCATATGTTATCTGAAATGAAGTCATCAATATATAGTTAAAATTTCATATAGTTTGGTGTTATCATTAAAATAAAGTACAAAATTACTATACTTCAATCTATATAGCATGGTAGGATTTGTTTTCCCTTGGGAAACTTGCCCAACCAACAAGTTTAAAGAAATCCAGAAGTTGTAAATACCATAAATTTTTGTAGTGAAACTTATATTTGGGTTATCCAAAATACATCCAAACTTTAATGTAGTATAAATTACAGATAATATACTAAAAATCACTTACTATGCTACTACACGGATCACTAAGTTTTTTCACATTGTTATACACGTATTCTCAAAATCACAAATTCAGTTAGTTAGGTTTTTTGCTTTCCAAATCCTTGTTTTTTGCAAACATATCATTTTTTAATGTATCACAAGTTCAACATTTCTTAAATAAATTATCATAATTAATTAATTAATTAATCTTAAACAAGGTTTAATATAGTATAGCATGTGATCATCCAAGTCAATTCTGATTAGATGGCAAGATGAAACTAGGTCATGACATGTTCTCCTCCTTCAAAAATTTTTAATATTTTTTCCCTAAATATAGAAAATGTGTGCAAGAATATCATAACATATAATCATGCATGTCTCTCAATGTCTTCTTAGTATTATTTCTTAGTTGACCATTCTTCTGAATCACATCTTATCTTTCATCTTAGATATCGGCATTGACATTCTAGATTTACCGATATTAGATGGATATTTTGTTTCCTATCATCATCATATCCATTTTAAGTATTCATGCAATACTTACAAAATATTATCCATACATCATTTTTAGGATGTTCTCTACGTCATCTCTCATATTCTTCTTAAATTTGGTTTTAAGTCTCATCAACCAAGATTATAATGTATTATTCATTTTTTTCACCTATATGTTCTTTTTATAAAAAGATCTAGTTTTCTAAAGCACTATTCTCAATTCTCAAGTTCTTTTACAAATGTAAGATGCATACTTTGATTCAAATTCATTTGGGATTATCTTTATAATCCTTTCACTTCATTCATTTTTTCACATTTCATTCTTGTCTTAGCTTCCGTGTTTCATTATATATTCCTTATATTTATCTATTTTATGCTTTTCATATTCACCTTAGTTCTTATTATAATACCAAATTGTCTTAATATGGGTGTTTGGTCATTGGAACTAGAAGAAATAGAGTCAGCATGTCATACTCGTATATCCCAATACTAAGATTGTTGATTAGAGTAGTCAAATATTGAGTTGAGTCAATATTTATATCTTTGAAGTCATGTTCAACTAACATGTTATCTTTTATCCATAGACATGATTGTTCCTACAATATCATCTAGCCTAATCTATAAGACCATATTGTAGAGGCCTTCCTTTTGAATAGCATATATGTCAACATTTATATAGAAAATACCTAAACCCTGGTTAGGAAGAAAATCACCATATTCTCAAAAAACATGATTATTGTATAATACAAGAAAACACGAGTAAATTTTTTCCATTTCTTTTTAGAATAATTTTAGAGACAATTCCACATCACATAAGTTTCCACATTATTGTCTATCAACTAACTACATTCAATTATACTAAAACAAAAACCAGATTTGATTAGTCAGCTACAGTTCAATTTATGACATATTACATCTATATGAAAATAGAATTTCTATACACATCATAATCATGGATATTGATAAAATGTGGACATCCTAATATAAACGTTTTTTATTTATATGTTCTTTATCATGGCCTCTCTATTAGAATGCATTTAACCTAAATATATATGAGACAACCACATAAAACTCATATAGAGCACCATTGAGTTGAAACCTCTCACTCAAGCTAATCAACATGTATTAGCAGCTCATTATTTTAATATTGAAGGAACTATGAGATATTATCTTTCAAGTCGAATTGATAAATCTAGATTTTACTACATCTACTTTGTGACCATAACTAAAAAAAATTAATGGCATTCATTTAAGTTAAGTCCCAAATTTTAACCATCTTTGAGAGCATATGTATTATGGATTAGGAAATGCTAAATATTTCAAAAATATAGTTCTATTTCAAGAATGATATGATATATAAACACAATAAGAATAGTTGTAATCTATTATAAGACACCCTCCAGTCAGACTAGGAACTCATCCTATAATCCATGGTAATAATTTCCACTGAATGTGTAACTACTAAAGATAACAATTTGAAGTTGAAGATATATGAAAAATAAGAGTACAGATCAAACCCTCCATGAACTAGATATCATAATTTACTAATAATCCATCATATACTATGGATATTCCAAGAAGATAAGAATAAGATTGTAGTTTAGCTCATAGAAAAATAGTACATTATCTTCAGATATAATAAATATATACAATAACAAAACAAATTTATAAATTACTAGTAGATGGCATACAACATGCATAGATCTTGTTTTCCACGCATCTTTTAATATTGTATTTAATTTCCTTGAACTACTTGGCTCATACCTCTCCAAGTAGAAGTCACCACAGTTGATATTCGTGTCAGTGACATACTGTCATTTAGTTAGGGTTTAGTCAGACACCCTAAGATATATACAACAGACCCTGGTCCACCACAAGGTTGTTTAAAGAGTCAATGGTAGGGAATTCATCCTATAGACCAAAATGTCCTCTTCTTGAGTCATGATTAGGTACAAACAAAACAAAATAGAAGACCCCATAGTATTTCTCATGTTTCAAAATATACATTCCAATAGATTTTTCCCTTATGTACAAAGACTTTATTAGTAGAGAATGTAGGGTCAAAATCACATGGTGTGACACATCCCTAGACCATGGTGGTCCCTCTATTACAGTCTAGATCCACATTGTGAAAATCATTGTCATTATCCTTTAACAACTGCAAGGAGAATTGTTTCATTTCCTCCATATGGATTTTAAGGGAAACTCATAGCGTTCAAGGTACCTAACTAGATGGTTTCATCATTTCACTTGTTACTTGATCATCTTAAGGATATTTCAATTCATCATTTGTGTGTATTCTCATGCAACTACTATGACAAGAATCATATTAAGGTTGAGCAACAAATTCACGCAATCAAAATTATAACTAGCAAGACAACAATCTCAATTTATAACATACAATCAGATTTCCATTCTCACATCATTTCATATTAATCATCATTAGTGGCTATCAGAATAAATTATAACTCATTCTTCAACGATTACCCTAGTTCTTGGATTAACATCATTACATGCCATTTCAATTCAAGTACATTTCTTATCATTTTTATATTTACCAAAATGTCACTAGAAGTTAAAAATATTATATAATTAGTTATAATTTTTATTTACATTTTGTTACATGTCTTAGTGTCACTGTGAATGTTTAATGAAAAACATTAGATGGAATGACTTCATTCCTTATGAACTATTCAAAAATAAAGGATAGAGTATTAAGGTGAAATTTACTCGCTCGTTCAAATTTCATCACCTTCTCAATTCGTTATTATGTGACTAATGGAAAAGACATGCATTCACTTGGGATTTACTCCTTCAACCTTACATCAGGTGCTTATATATGCATTAGAGTTATATCATCTAAACAGAATTGATTACCTTCAATGAAAAAATACTACCTATTTGAAAGAATCTCTTCTCATTTATGAGATTATGTAAAAGTTAGGACTTCATATCTCAGTCTCATCCCTATTGTGAAGTTTAGAGTTTTAAAAGAAGTTTATATAGTTAATTACAAAATTTTACATCTCATAAGCGCATTATAATCAATATGGTTTACTTTATTTCATTAAGGCTATTCTTGACACATGGAAAAACTAATATTCAATGACATACATTTCATCTATTAGTTATAAGTACACATCATTTCATCGGCTCATTTAAGTCCATCCTTCAAATTTAACCATGTATAACTACATTTCCATTTAAATTTGTGTATTGATCCACATAGAAAGCTCATGTTTAAAGCCACCAATTATTCACAAATGAAGTTAAGAAACTCATGGCTTATTTAGTTCAGACAACATTATATACATGTCTGCTTGATTTCTAACAATATTGTTCATTAGGCTAGTTTTGAGGCAATATGATAATATGGCAGTGTAATTATTTCACCATCAATTTTTCATAGAAATTAAGTGTAGAGATGAAGTAAGCAAAACAGGAACCATAAATATTGAATATGAAACAAGAGGTTCTCAATTTCCCAAGCATTCCCCAATAGATTACTAAATATATAACAAATGCAAGCAGTGAGATAATTAACCTTAGTCATATAGGTTTAAGATTTCAACATGCTTAAATATTTCAATAGGAATTTAATCATTGACCTTAAAATTTAAACATATTATAGACGTCCTCTTACTAATGAAAATTCAATAATCTCAAAGAAACTTTAAAGTTTTCATCATCTTCCTCCTCTTTCTCTTCATTTATGTTAGAAATCATCAAAGGTGGAGAGAGAATAAGACATTAGGATTATTAGTGTTTATAAGGGGGACATCATAATAAATCCATATATTAGTATGGTATTTGAAATAGAGTTTTTAGCGTTGAACTCTATCTTTGCATCCAAATCCATCATTAAAAGCAAGGTAGAGCTACAAAATGTCAATATCCTAACATTCTCTATTAAAACATTAGACTCTCTTCTTTCTCTCTCAATCCCAAGGTCTGGGTAGACACATAGATTACTAAATGTGTTTGTGGGATAGATAATTAATATAGATCAATTGAGGTACTTGGGATATTACAAACAAGTCCAAATATAGATTGTCTTATATTAACAACATGAGTCGTCGAATGAATTATTTTTGTCATAAAACTCAATTGATGAAGTAGTCGTTTCATTCAAAAATAGCCATAAAATTATTAAATATTTAGTATATTATCTGAGATGAATTTTCAAAGATTCAATTAAACTATCATACAATTTGAAGGTAGCATGAAATTGGTAAAAATAAAATACTTCAATTGTATACTCCAATCTATAAAGCATGGTCAGATGAGCTTTTCTCCGAGGAAACTTGGCAAAAAATCGGTCCAGGAACCATAAAAAATTCTAACAATTTGCAAAAACATATGTGAGTTATTTGATCCTCATATTATTGTTAATGTCTCTGAGATATAGATAAAATAGTTATACATAAAATATCAAAACTCATTTACTAAAATACTATACTCATCACTAAATTTCTTATCAAAAATTTTGTTTATATACTCTCAAAATCCTAAGTTTACCCAAATATAGTTTTTGTTTGCCAAACCCTAACTATTTTCAAGAAAAGTATGTTTAGAATGTCTCATCAGGTTCAACGTGTCATAGTTAAACTAACATCATTAATCAAGCCTAAACAAGGGTTAATCTATTAAAGTATGTTGATTCAAATATATCCTAGTTAGCTAGTTAAGGTTAAACTAGGCCATTACATTGTTTTTACAATTAAATGGAAGGTAATTACTCAAGTGTAACATATGGTATCTACATGGAGTTTACAATCAACTCAATCATATATTAGTTCTACAAGTTGATTGTGCACATGCCATCTTTATTCCCAATCTTCATGTCTCAATATATTTTTGTCCTTCCTACTTGTTTCCATATCCTAGTTATAACCCTTAATCAAGTTTTTGGTTGTGTTTATGGGTAGTAAATAGGGGCATATTATGTTGAGGCGATCATGATCATGGTCATGTGGGTTAGTCTTACCATGTCATTGTCCCATTGTTTGGATGTATAGTGTAGAATCCAAATTTTATAGTTTGTAGTTAACTAGTATGATGGAGAGGTGAGATAGGAGGAGTATCAATCAGAGCATATTCCCTCAGAGCTAGCTTAGATATAAGCTGTAATAAGAACCTCCTTATAAAGAGCCAATCTGGGTCACAAACGTTTTGCAATGCGGAAGAAAAAGTCAAACTTGAGACCTTACTCCACAAAGATCAAGGAAGCCCAAAAGAAACATAACCAAAAAAACTTGTTTATAGACACCATTGGAAATTCCACTCGTGTGGGGAGGACTTCATGAACCCACTAGTAACGACATGATCGAAATACAATCATCAGGGACACCATTGAATGAGCTCCCAATCCCCAACCCTAGATTCATTCCAATTGAGTGTCCCAAAAATAAAATTGGGGTGTTTCATAAGAAACAAATTTTTCTTACTTACTATGAGGTCAGGTGACAAAAATACAAATCGTATTATCAAAGATACCATTAAAGTTTGGTTTTACTTGGAATAATAACGTGACCTAAGTTTTACTTTGAATCTAGGGCTTTGGATTACATTTTGCCCCCAAGAATTGATCAAAAAGTGCTTGCCCACCCAGCTAAACCAAGACTTGCACCTAGATCTAGGTAGAGGTACAAGAAGTTACTTCATTCCCTTTTCTCATCTCTCATTGTGGACTAGGTTAAAAAAATCCTAGTCCTCATCTATCTTATCTTAACTACAATTCATTATCTCCATGTCTGGTTTATCTTTCAAAAACACTTGTGATTATTCGATCTATCATATAATTCATAGCATATTGATTAATTTGGCTTCTCGTGATAAATTTCCATTATAGATAATGTGAGAACTAGACTTTTCAAACTGGGTCATGACTAGTGGGTACCCATGGGTTTACCTATTTAATATGGGTTTGGGTGAGGGTTTTGGCAATCCATTTGATTTTTTGTCAAACCTGGCCCAGGACATTTATCAAGAGGGCCTCATAGATTGACCCGCAAGTGACACATTTAAATAGAAAAGAAATAAACATAAAATCTTGTGGTTGCCTATTTAAAATAAAATGGGTATATGGATATAGTGTATGGATATATACTTATTATGCATGTGAGTATTGTTTCCTAAATTATGAGCAATTCATATTTGAGATGTTTAAATTTACATGTAAATATATTTATCGACAAATTGATTATTGTTCATATTAATAAAATGTGTGTATTTGTAGTAATTCTAACAATATATGGTGTGGTATTTTAAATAATTCTATTTTTATTTTGTTATTATATAGTAACATTTCTATGTTATTTTGTAACATGTTCAATGTTAATGGAAAATATCTAAGTGTTTTTTAGGTTGGATGATAACTTGTATAACCTAATTCTTCTTGACATGAAAAAGTAGTTGATTGTTATTTTGTGTATTCATTATTAATTTATTCTAATGTTTATATTCAATTATTTGACATCAAATTTTAAGTGCCAAATGTTGTTAGATTTGTGTTACACACAAAACAATAGCATAAATCTAAAACTAGATGTAAAAAGTTGTTTTCCTTTTGTTTAATATACAAAATTTGCAATTTACTAATAATTATATCGATATGTGAGGGTCGACCCATTGGGTTGGGTTTGTTATGCTTGTGTATGACCCATTTAGAAACATGATTTCTTGACCCGCACCCACACGAATCAAACTAAACCCAACCCATCCCAGTCACATGATAGGTATAAAGAGAACTCCATCATTGTTCCTAGCCAACCACCTACTGAGTCCATGCCATATAAGTTTGTGTAGAGCACCAAAATTCCTTCATAGAAGTTGTTGACCCTTGAATTATTGCATAGAAACACTAGAAACACTCAACCAACCTCCATCTTCACCATACAGACCCAACACATTCTACAAAGCTTGAGGTTGGTTTGGTGGTGGAAGAGGGGCCTGAGTGGAGGTAGAGGAACCTAGTGTGTTGGAGGAGGTAGGAAGAAAAGTTTTCTTGATGGTAGTGTCACTAATTAAAACTCCTTTCCGACTTGGTTTGTATCCAAGGTCATGAAAGAGACATTTTTTAGGATGGTGAGAAAACACACCATAGATCAGGTTAGGATAAGGGAGATGGGTACTAGTGGTGTTCTTCCCTGAGTCAAAGTAGGTCATATGATGAATAATATAACAAGCCCACTTGACTCTGATATCATTCAATAGACAATACATGATTGTTGCAGTATTCTCTACAATCTCCATTTGATTTTGCTTGGAATGGATATTGCAATTGATGACTAAAGTGATCAGACATGTCTTGATATCGGGGGAAGAGTAGGGAAAGGTGAAATTCTTTCTATAGACATCATGCTTCTTCATAAACTTATCGATATCGGGAAGGGTAAGCATAGGTTCAAAGCTTTTATAGAAACCTTTAGGGTCCAGCTTGTCATGGTATGAGGTATAGGAAGCCACCCAAGAAGTGATAAATTCAGTACCTGAGAAATAGGTATTCAATGAATCCTCAGAGATTATTATCTTGGTACCAGCTGTCATTGAAGTCAAGATGACTTGGGTATTACGGTGTGGCACATTGGTGTTGTTGTTCCACATAAGAATGGTGTAAAATTCATGGATAGACTTTGTGCTAGACATGGCATTTGCAAAGCATGAATGGTCTACACACAAAACACTATGATGGTGTTCTTTGAACACCTTAGCAACCTATTTAATCACCTCATCGTTGCAAAATGAGGTTCAAACAAAGCATGGAAAGAAAAGGGATTCCTAGGAAGAAGTTCCTTGTACCTATTCACGGCTAAGGTTGATATGAAGGAGGTTCCATCAAAGGAGACATAGCGAGGAGCAGTGGAGGAGGATGGAACTCCAACTGGGGCAGATCGTTTCCTAAGGTTGGAGGCCATCTAGGTCAAATTGAGAGGTAATGACCACCGAACAAGAAGGAAAATGCAAGAAGCAGATCGCCAAACCACCTAGGTCACAGTTGGGACAGGCAAGGAGGGTTGATTGGAGTCTAGGAAGGGTGTAGGAGAGGTTTTCCTATCCTAGGGTTGGAGGATGAACACTGGAGGTTGGCTATCAGTCAACTTTTTCTAGTTGAGAGGGAGAAATGTGAGCCAATTTACATTTTTTATTTACATCTAGTTGTGTGATCAGTCAAGTTATGTGTGTAGGAAACTCAACTGATATTGAGTTTTATTTCAGTCTTCATCCAGGGATTCATCGAGTTTCTCCCAATCAAACTCGACCAATTGGTCATCCTATCGAAAACATAGTAAATTTAATTCTAAGCCTTTAGAGTTCTATATAAATTTTTTTACAACCTATTATGTATTTTAAACATATTGAGGCACAATTTACTCATCATTGGCTACTATTTTGTGATAAAAGACGTGTTTGCAAGAAATAGCCAAAAACAAATGAAACAAGGCATGAAAACATGGTAATTATAGCACTTTCAAGTAAAACATGGGAAAATATAAGCAAGAAACATATATGTATGGTAACATCTAGCTAGATTGCATGCCAATATTGTCAAGAGCAGTTTGAGAAGTCTTGATCTAATAAATGTAAATTGCTCTCTATCTAGAGATTTAGTAAAAATGTCTGCAAGTTGATTCTCCATGTCAACATGTGTGATATAAATATCCTTCTTGGAAATTTGGTCACAAAGAAAGTGATGACGGACCTCTATATGTTTAGCTATTACTATGCAATATAAGATTGTAAGAGAGATCAATTGCACTAGTATTGTCACAATAGATGGGAGAAGCATCAAAATGAATATTAAAGTCTTGGAGCATTTGCTTCATCCATAGGACTAGGGAACAACAACTCCTAGATTCAATGTATTCAGCCTCGATAGTTGAAAGATTCATTGTTTTTGTTTCTTAGAGAATTAAGAAATCAAGCATGGTCCTAGGAAGAAGAAAGTGCCACTTGTGCACTTTCTATCAATCAAACACCCCGAACAATCAGCATCACTATAGGCAGTAAGAGTAAAGTACCTTGACTTGGGATACCATAGTCCAAAATTTTGAGTTTTGGCTAGATACCTCAAAATCCTCTTAACCGCTATGAGATGTGATTTTCTCTGACTTGATTGAAATTGAGCACACAAGCCAACACTAAACATCATGTCTTGTCTAGACGTAGTTAAATATAATAAACTTCCTAGAATACCTCTAAACATCATGTCTTGTCTAGAGGTAGTTAAATATAATAAACTTCCTAGAATACCTCTACATATATTCTCATCCACTTTCTCACCTTCTACATCTTTGTCGAGCTTGGCGGTGTTTGACATGGGGATGTCCATCGAATTGATGTTCTCCATCCCAAAGCACTTCAAGAGTTCACTTGTGTACTTGCCTTGGTTGATGAAGATACCTTCCTTGGTTTGCTTGATTTGGAAGTCGAGGAAGAAAGTACACTCACCCATCATGCTCATCTCAAACTCACTCTGCATAAGAGAACTGAACTCCTTCCAAAGATCAAGATAATATCTACCAAAAATAATATCATCTACATAAATCTAAATGATTGAAAAATTTCTAGAAGTGTGTTTTAGAAATAGTGTAGAATCGACTTTACTCATGATATAGCCATTGTCTAGCAAAAAGTTCTTTAATTTCTTATACCAAGATTTAGGGTCTTGTTTGAGTCCATAGAGAGATTTTTGTAACATATAAACCTAGTTAGGCAATTTATCATGTTCAAATCCAGGAGGTTGAGCCACAAAGACTTCCTCTTCTATTGTACCATTCAAAAATGCACTTTTAACATCCATTTGATAAAGTAATAAATTCTTATAACTGGCAAAGGCAAGTAATATTCTAATAGATTCAAGTCTAGCAATAGGAGCATAAGTTTCATCAAAATCAATACATTCCTATTGATTGTAGCCTTGAGAAACTAGCCTTGCTTTGTTTTTTACCACTTTGTCACTTTCATCTAGCTTGTTGTAGTAGACCCACTTGGTGCAAATTATCTTCCTATCATTTGGTCTTGGTACTAAGGTCCTCACTTTATTCTTGTCAAACTGTTCTAACTCTTATTGCAAGGCTAGGATCCATTCATCATCTTTAAGAGCTTCTTACACATACTTGGGCTCGAGCTGTGAGATGAAGGCGTTGTTGGCTTGTTCTTTGTTGCATGCAGCCCGTGTCTTCACTGTTTCAAAAGGATTACCTATGATGATCCCTTTCGGATGATGTTTTGTAAAGAGAGGAGTTGGATCCTTCTTTTCTTCTTCTCTCTTCTTTATCAACTATCACCTCTTTTCCTTTGTCAATAATGTTGATCTCTTTCAAGTGAGGGATCACCTCATCTACAACATCATCATTCACAATATTCCTAGAAATAGAGGGGTTAGTTTAAAAAAAAAGTAACATTGATAGATTATTCAACTTTAGACAATTCAATGCTAAACTATCTATAAGCCTTGCTAGTAGTGTTATAGCCAAGAAAGAAATCCTTATAAGATTTCACATCAAACTTATCAATGGAATCCTTGGTGTTTAAAACAAAACAAGGACAATAGAAAACATGTAAATAATTGATAAAAGGCTATGTACTACGCCATAACTCATAGGGGGGTTTCTTAAAATATGGATGAGTGAAAATCCAGTTTTGCACAAAACATGAAGTGATAACGGCTTTGGCTCAAAACTTCTTTCGAGTGTCATACTCTAAAAGCATGGTCCTAGCCATTTTCTATAGTGACCTATTCTTTCTCTCTACAACCCCATTTTGTTGAGGTGTTCGAGGTGAAAAAAGTTATGTGCATACCCGGATTCCTCATAAAAATGTTCATACAAGTCATTTTCATATTCTCCCTCATGGTCACTGTGGATAGAGACGATTTAGCAAGAAGCTTCATTTTCAACTCATTTACAAAACATCGAGAAAACATCAATAGTTTCACTTTTTTAAACAAGAAAGAACATCCAAGAAAAGCTAGAAAACTCATCAAAAATCACAAGGCAATACTTGCTACCACAAAGTGATTGAGTTCTCATTGGTCCAAATAGATCAATGTGAAGAAGTTTAAGATCCCTCTTTGTACTAAGTACTTCTTTTTATTTAAAGGAAGATTTCATTTTCTTTCCTTGCGTACAAGGTTGGCATTCCTCATCCTTCTCAAAATCTAGTTTTGGAAATCCTTTGCACAATTCCTTTGTTCTCAACTTCTTCAACTGATGCATATTTAATGACCAAGCCTATGGTCCCACAAAGATATATCATTCAAATTGACAACAAGCCATCTACCAACAATAGGCTTAATAGAGTCAAGAACAATAACATTGAGATTACCATTTATAGTTACCTTAATATATAACATTGTAGGATAGGGAATCTATAAGCAAGCATTCTAGTGAGGTAAAAAGAACAATATAGATATTGTAACATAATTGACTAACACTATTACATTGTGATGTAGGCCATCCACAAAAAGAATAATTTTCATGCATAGTGAATCACCTACATCACCCTCACCTATCACTTTACCTTTGTTGTTGTCACTAAATGTCACCGATCCTCCTTTATTCTTTGTGAATTGATTGAAGTGGTTGATTTCACCTATCATGTGCTTTAGGAACAACTTTCAACAATCCATTTTCCTTTTACCTACAAGAAAGGAATATGTTTGTTTCCAACTCAAACCTTGAGATATGGTGTTATCTTGGGGACCCATTTCATCTTTGGTTTGGTCCCCTTCTCTCTATAAGGACAATAAGTAAAGTAACGGTCATCACTCTTGCAATGTACACAAACCATAGTGTTCTTAGAGCCAGATGACTCTCCATGGAAGACAGGAGGTTCCTTGCTCTTTTTCTTACCCTTAACCTTGTTCTTGCTCTTTGTTGTTCCCCCTACATATCATGAACCACTAGTACCAACTTGTTTGGTAGAACTTCATTGAGGGACTTTTTCCCTTTGAGGAATTTCTACATGGAAGCTCTAAGTTTGTGATTATCATCACTAAGAGTAATGAAAGTAGAAGATAAGCTAGCAAGATGATCTTGTGCATGAAGTAGGTCGGTCTCCAAACAGAGGGCTTTAGTATGATAAGAATCTCTTTCAAGAGTAATGCTAGCAATTTCATTACTAGGAAATAAAGGTCTAGAATAAAGATCATTAAATAAGCAATGTAGCATTTTCAGTTCTAAGCATGATAAGCTCATCAAGATAGATTTTATTTTCATATTTAATAGCATCACAAGCATGTTTAAGATCATCATTTTCAGTTCTAAGTAAAACAAGCTCATCAAGGTGGGCTTGGTTTTCCTCCTTAAGACTATTGATGTTCTTAAGGTAGATACCATTCTCTACTTCAACTCTATTGTATTGGAGCTCAAGATCGAGAAACTTCCCTTACAACAAATCAATACTATCAAGATTCTTTTTCTCATTTCGATCAAGGATATCAAGATTAACATACAAGTCATCATCGATTTTCCCTAACATCTTCTTCTTAGATTTGCATTCAGAAAGATAAGAGCGGGAAGCACTAAGCATATCAATGAGGGTTTATTTGGATAACTCATGCAAGCTTACCTCACTTAACTTACTTACCTCACAAATGTCTTCGCTAGTAGAGGCCATGAGTGCAAGGTGACATTCTCCCTCATTGTAGTTGAAATCACTAGAAGAAGACTCCTCCCATGTGCAATGGGTTGCATCCTTGCTTCTTCTTTCCTTCTTGTCCTTCTTCTACTTGCCATCCTTCTTATAGTCCTCCCTTTTCTTGGATATGGTCTTATGGTAGGACTTCTTGGCCTTGGGACACTCATTCTTATAGTGTCCCTTTTGTCCACACTCATAGAACCTTGGAGTGGAGGAGGATAATGACTTTCCTTTGAAGTGCTTCCCCTTGGAGTAGTTAGCTTCATGGTCACTAGGGGCTTCATCTTTACTTGATAAAGGAGGAGAATATTGACAAGCAAGTTGTTGTGGGAGAATCATTTCCTCCACTTGATTTTTTAATGCATTGTCTTCGATCTTCTTTAATTCCTTCTCTTCTTGCTTCTCATCTTCCTCTTGTTTGTCAAGTCTTGGCTCATGAGCTTGAAGGTTGCCAATGATCTCTTCTATTTTTATGTCTCTAAGTCTTCTAAATTCTTCAATGGAAGTCACCATGGATTCCCATCTCTTAGGGAGAGACCTTAGAATCTTGGAGTTGATTATCCCTCTATCCATGGTGTGGCCCAAGGAAGCAAGTTTGTTGATGGTGTTGTTGAGCCTTGTGTACATCTTTGCCACTTTCTCCTTCATGCCCATCTTGAAGTTTTCAAGGAGACCCTTGAGCATGTAGATCTTGGACTCCTTGGCTTTCTTGGTGCCTTCATAGGTGATGAACAACTTGTTCCTTTTCTCATGGAATGTGTCCCAAGAGTAGATCTAGTTGAACTCAAAGGGAGTGAGGGTAGCATAGATGATGCTTATAGCCTTCACATTGAGTTGTGCCTTCTTGAGTATAGCTTCATCCCAAGTATCTACATCTCCCATCGGCTCCTTGTAGGGAATGATGATGACTTTCCACATCTCATAGCACAACCCTTGAAGCTAGAACTGGATTCGTCTCTTCCAATCAAGGAAACTTGTGATGTCAAAGATTTAGGGTCTCATGGAGAAACCACCTTTCAAGTTGAGAGACCCATGTAGGTTGTCGACCATGTTCTCATCTCATAGGAGATTTTTTGGTGAAGACCATGGCTCTGATACCACTTGTTGGATCGATGGGCTCTAGAGGGGGTGAATAGAGCTAAAAACACTTAAATAAAACTTGTTAGACGTTCAAGTTACTTCAAGATATAGTATTTTCCAGTATTTAATTTTTAGTGCAACTAAGCATACATAGAAAGGACGATGGAGATTGAACAAACCCAAGAACAAGCTATGGAGAGTGGTTCCAATCTATAAACTAGCAGACAGTCAGACCACTACCTAGAGAGGTCAAGCTCTTAGATTTTGCAACCCATGTATACTTATATTCCATTATAAGACATACAAGATGAGCTTCCTTTTCTGGGAAAAAGGATACCCACCCTCCTTTTTTAGGACCAAAAGGAGCCAATAAACCAACCAAGGACTTTCGTATCCTTTGAGCTAGAGTCTTCTACCTCTACAAGGTCTTACCCACTCTTGCAAGCAGTTAGACACCCTCGCCAAGGATATCCCCTTCTTGCATCGAGTCTTTTGCCTTGAAGGATTTACCCACTCTACTCCTAGATCTTCACCCTTGACCTTCTCCTTCACCTTAGAGAAGCTCATGTACCTTCTCCTTCACTTGGAGAAGCTTTCACCAACTTGATCTTGAATAAAGGGGTTGGGGAAATGGAATCTTTGAGAGATTTATAAGTCTACACTAGAGTAGCTCTCTCACCCATATCCTATCTCACTCATATAGACATTTTTATTTGCAAGCAAGAGAGAGAAAGGGGCTCAAGTAGATTGGATGCACACAACTATAGCTAGGAGCTTGAATATCATGAAGGAGCAACCTTGGATTGAACTCCTAGAGGTCCTATTTATAGTTGGGGTGTCCACTAGAGGCTAGATCACTAAGGAACTTATTCTATCCATTTGGGGTGTTGCAACAGATAATTTCGAGTTTTGATTGAAGGTAACTCGGTTAGAATCCCTTTTTCTACACTTTCCATGCAGTGCATTCGGTTGAGTTTGAATGAAGGTAACTCGACCGGTTTCACTATATGACAAAGCAAATTTTAAGCATCAATCGAGTTTATCCTAGATGAAACTTGGTCGATCACTTAAATTTAGTTTCTCCAGTGCAGGGTATCATTTGACCTTTGTATATTGAACTCACCAGAACCTGGGCATTCTCAAAATGCATCAAGGGTTTCGATAAAGTTTGTCACAGGGGAAACTCGAGAAAATATACACTCTGTGATGTATTTTGGAAAATATATTTAGAGTGATTAAACGTTCAAAATAAGGGCTTCTATTTTTTTTCATCTTAGTTGCAAGTCATAGCATCGATACAAATGATTATAAAATCATCTTAAGGGTTTTAGGGTGTTTTCCACAAAAGTGTATTTGCATTGCTTTTGACTTGAACTTGATCAATCTAGGGCTTGATTGAATTGATCCTTTTCATGTGCCTAATACCTAAAATCAATTTCAAGTAAACATATTAGATACATATGAATGGAATGTTTAAGTCATTATCAAAATATGAACAATGTATAACTCTCACGTCAACAATACTCTCAGGTCTGGGCAAGGGATGTTTTGTAGAAGATATGTTCATCAACTCGAGTTTTTGGCAGTGTGTCAATGCTTGTATATGGCATGTATGCGTGGAACAATATCTTTTGTATACATGTTGTGTCTAAGTCCACCAGACATACATGTAAATACCTAATATGATATGTGTTTATATGCAAGTTGTTGGACCCTTATGTAATTTTTTTGGACATGATAGTAATGTATAAATCAGTTTTAATTTACCCTTTTTTCTAGTTATGTGGTTAACTAGTAGTTGATCGTGTGTTTTGTTTTGAGTAATCTCCGTTATAGTAATGGGTGATCACATACTATCTTCCCCTCATGGTTGCTCTAGATTGAGATCTAAAGAAGACATGCATCAGCCTTGGTTATTTGTGGTCACAATTGGTGTACCTCCCTTCTTTCCCTCTAGATCTATTCATCCACCTTCTTCTACTTCATAATTTCATCTTTTTCTCTCATGTCTCCTTACATTTCAAAATTCATAATTATACTCACCGCCATGAGTGGATAAACACATAGCTTGGGTTGGGGAGTACCCACTAAGGTTCTACCAACATGTAAATACTTACATCCATTCAATATATATGCTCTTAGCAATTATTATCTCCATACTCTTGGCCTTAATGCTTCTCATGCATGATTAGATATCATCTTGTGATGTTTTATTGTTAGTTCATCTAAGGAGTAGTAATAACCTTATCTAAGTGTTATGAAGTTGCACGAATGCATGAGAATGTTAGGATGCTTAAGGTAATGTTAATATGGTTATACTTGTGATTGTTTCTTTGTCATTTCAAGAGAGAGACAACCTTATAATCTAGATCTATCCTAAGCTTGAGAGAGGAGGGAATAAACGTATAATATGATTGCTTCTAAACTTGATAAGGGTATACAATGGGTGTGAGTATTGCATGTTGGTGACAAACCTTAGATGGTGAAACCCAGTCCAAGTTCGGTTCCATTCTTGTTTCTTTTCTCTTTAATCGTGTTTGTTCTCTTATTTTAATTCTTTCTTTATTTTACTTGTTTTACTTTGTTTAATTGGTTGGAGTGGATTCGTTCCCTAGGGAAATCCAAACTTAATCCTACCATTTTTTATTGGTGTAACTGAGCCAAGGTTCTACATTCTTAACACTTATCACTTTTTGTCCCTATAGATCAACTCTGGTTTACTACTTGGGGTCCCGTATAATAGTTGTGGGGGCCTGAGTGTTGGGTTATAAATTTAAGAGTCTGACTACTCTAGATCTCCTCCTTTTTGGATGTGCATTTTAGGTCGGTCAACTTTTTGGCGTCGTTGTCGAGGATAAGGCAACCAATATTGTAAAGAACATTAATCTACTCACCATACACCCATGCCTTAAGTCTAGAAATAGACTTGATTGCACAAGATCTAATCCACTATATCTAACTATCTCAAATACTTTGCCTCACATGTCTAGTCTTTAACTTGATTCTACAAACTATTTTAGGTAGCTTGAAGAGAAGCTGATCATGAATACAACCGCCCATCTATTTTCAAAATGCCTTCTCATAGGGGAGGACACTAAGGACAAGGAAACTGAAACCTGAGGGTTGAAGAACCTCAGTCTGAGCCTAAATCTGAATATGAGGAATACCACTCTGATGAAATAGGGTATGAAAACCAACCTCAGGTCATCGCACCACCACACGATGATGAGCAGCATGAAGAACAACGTCGTGATGAAGGGTGTCATCCTAGATAAAGGAGGAATGGGAGGAACAATGACAACCATAACAACGATAACAATAACAATGATGAAGACGATGATGATGGAGGCCCTTCCCTTCATGAATTGACCGCTACAAGGGTAAATGAATTGAGGTTCTTAGTCATCATCCAAATATTTGATGTTGCAAACTTTGAAATAAAGCTTGTGGTAATTGCCATGATTCAGAACTAAACTTTTGGAGACAATTCCCAGGATGAGAATCCCTACCACCACACAGACGCCTTTAAGAACATGTGCAACACAATCAAAATGAAAAGGGTTCCTCAAGAGGTGATATACTGTAAGTGTTTTATCTTCTCCTTAAGGGACAAAGCATTTTCATGGTACCTCATGCTACCCGATAAGACCATTGATGGATGAGCACCACTACAGATTCTTTTATCACAAAATTCTACCCAGTTGAGAAAACTCTTAAGGAAAGGGCATAACATTATTGGATTCACGCAAAATTTTGAAGAGAATCTCTATGTATCCTAAGAAAAATTCCAAGAATACCATAGAGATTGTCCTCACCACAACTACCATAAAGGATTTCCGGTGACCACATTTTACAATGGTCTAACGTCTGCGGAAAGGACCTCGCTAAATGTCGTAGCAGGAAGAAACTTCCTTGGACAAACCCAAAGAAGACCATGAGTCATAGATAACATGGTTGATCTACAAGCCAGTCTAGACTACAAAAGAGGTGAGAGGGTTTTAGCAAAGAAGGCAACATCTGAAGGACCAACCACCGAGTCTAAGGCCTTGCAAACTATAACTGCTCAAATCTAAAAGATCACGTTGGATGTAAATAGTTGAAGGAAACTACAAACAAAGGAAAAGTTGAGAAAGTCATGAAGTGTGTCACATGTGGAGAAGGAGGCCATGGTATTCACAATTGTATCTATACTCAACCAGAAGAAGATACCAATGAGGGTGACACTGAGAATGTTTTTTATGCCAACTTCAAGAGACCAGACAACCCTGGTTTCAACTATGTGAATAAAGATGCCACTGAGAATGCCCATATTAACTAGTATAAGGGAGCTCCTAAATTTGGAAGGGGTGGGGGACAAACTATGTTCACTTGTACTACAAATTACCAATAGAACAGAAATAATTACCAAGGTGGAGGACAAAGCCAAAATTAGAACAAAATTGCACATAGGTTGATCTAGGATCAGACTTAGAACAAAAGCAACAAACAACCTGACATAGTATCTGAGATCTTCAAATTTTCAAAAAGACAAGCCACGACAAATGAATAATTAATGCAAAGCACTATCACCAATATGTGTTTCTAAATCACAATGCAGACTCAAATGGCCGACATGCATACACACCAGAAGCAGATTGACCAACAATTATCATAGTTGTCATAACTGATCAAAAATCCACAAGGAAAGATTTCATCCAACAGCAAGAGTGCAAAAATGGACACTCTTTGCTCTAGAAAATGTTTGGAGGATCCAAAGGACAAGATTAACCAAGTAGGCAAATCCAACACTGAATCACAACCCAAACCAATGATAGTAGAGGAAGCAGCTGAAGAGGAAGTGGTTACCAAGAAAGATAAAGTTGAAAAACAAAAAGCAAAGGTAAAGAAGATTTCCAAAGAGAAGAAGTCTGAATCCACTGTGGAGGCATTCGCGATAGAGACCCATACTCACCAAGAGTTCCTTTCCCTTATAAGATGATTAAGGCTCAGCTGAAGAAAAGATATGAAAAACTTCTAGATGTAGTAAAGAAATTGCACATTTATGTACCATTCTTGAATGTGATTGAGTAGATGCCAAACTACACAAAGTCCTTTAAAGATTTGACTACAAAGAGAAGTCAGGTAGATGACATAGAAATGGTGAGGCTAGACAAAATGTCCAGCTCCTTTGTAAAAGCCAAAATGCCCACAAAA
This sequence comes from Alisma plantago-aquatica, assembly GCA_963693085.1. NCBI lineage: Eukaryota > Viridiplantae > Streptophyta > Magnoliopsida > Alismatales > Alismataceae > Alisma > Alisma plantago-aquatica. The sequence goes on along the minus strand of OY856412.1, from coordinate 445,245,714 downwards.
AGAAGAATCTAGGAGCATTCACAATTCCTTTCAATGTTGGAGATAATGAGGTAAGACAAGGACTTATATACCTGGGAGCAAGTATCAGTCTCATGTTCCTAACTCTTGCTCAGAGACTAGGAGTCACAGTTACGGTAAAGACTAGAATGAGGATTCAATTGTCCGACCATACTTTCACAACACATGTAGGGATTTATGAAGATGAACCTACCTATGTAGTATGATTCTTTATCCCATACTACATTGTCGTGATAGATATGGTAGAAGACCCAACATGCCCTATGACCATTGGGAGACCATTCTTCTCCTCCAAGAGGCATTAATTAGTTTTGAAGTCGGAATTATCACTATTCAAGTGGGGAATGATCATATGGAATTCTACGTTCAAGATGCCATGTGGGGACCTTCTCTTTTCGAGTTAGTTTATTTCATGGATAGCTGCAATTAGTTCTGCGGGGAGGTATAAGAAGATATCACCATAGTTGATTCACTAATGTGATCCCTCAACAACTCTGATCCAACTATCAAAAATCTAGAAGTCATAGAGATTTTGGATTATTTGAACCAACTAGAGGAAGAATACAATAGCCACGAAGAAGAAACCATCAAAACTACAAAGTATGTTTCACTAGAACAAACATAGGAAGAGAAGGAGGCACCAAAGCCAAAACCAGAATTAAAACAATTACCTAAAGGATTGAAGTACGAGTACTTGGATGAAGAAAGAAGTTTGGTGATCATAAACTTTTCCTTGACTGACGAACAAGAAGAGAAGTTATTGAAAGACCAAAAACTATAAAGGAAAGCCAAAGGGTATTATGTGGAAGAAATCAAGGGTTTGAACTTAGCAGATTGTATGCATAGAATAAATTTAGAAGAAACAGCCAAGCCTATGGCCCATCCTCAAAGAAAATTGAACCAAATATTCTTAGAGAAGTTGTTAAGAAGGAAGAGATAAAGTTGTGGTGATGCATGAATTATATACCAGATCAGTGACAGCAATTGGGCAAGCCTGATACATGTAGTTACCAAAAAGAGAGGAATGATCATTGTGAAGGCTAAGAATGGAGATGAAGTTTCTACATAGATAGTGATTGGGTGGTGGATGTGCATAAATTATGGAAAGCTAATTGTCGCCACTAAAAACAACCATTTTATGCTGCCATTCATTGATCAAGTCATGGACTGCCTGGACCCCACTAGCACCACCATAAGAAGTTTGAAGAATCCAGTCTTATCAAATAAATTCTAGCTACATATTGTAAATTAGATATTCTTGGGAGGCAACCCAAGGACCATAAATCCCCCATAAAAATTTCTAGTATGGTTTGTATCATTTTTAACAAATAAATTTTCACAATTTCTAACTTTAGGTTTCATCATTAGTTTTGATAATTTTATCTTGTTTCTTAATTTCTAGTGTATATAGAATAAAGCCGAAAGAGAAAATAATGATTGTGCATTGACTTCAGGGGATCAATTCAATCCAATTCCCATCGATCATCGAGAATTGCAATCTCAGCGACTACCAAGATCAATTTCTCAATGACCGCTCAAAGTCCTAGATTTTTCAACAACCATAAGGAATCCCCAATATTTTAGCAACTGCTAATGTGGATTTCCAGCGACTAACTTTTTGGTGACCACCTGGCTAAAATTTCAGCGATCGCCTTAACTAAGGTTATATAAACTATAGGGCATATCTCTATTTTTCACTCTTACACCAACAACAGTGAAGCTCTAGAGAAATTTATAGAATGACTGGAGTGCATCCTAGACGGCAATGAGAAATTTCGACCCTTCACAAATGAAGATCTCACCAATTACCATCACCTTATGCATTGGTGCAGCCCCGGCTGCCCAACATTGGAACTTGGACCAAATCGAAGGAGCCATGCTTTGCCAACACACCTGCCGCCAACGGACAGTAACCCTACACTATTGACCAATTTCATATCTGCCACTATTTCAACGATACATGTACTCGTCGTTCTAGCATGACCAGGACTCCACCGCTCATTCATTCCCCATCTCTTACTTACAAACTCTGATTTAATCACCAACATTTAGGGTTCCGACCCACATTGATGCTGAGAGAGGCGAACAGACATTTTATGAGTTTGCTATGTTCAACTCTCATTGATGTTAGAGTCCCACAAGATCATTGAACAAAAAATTTCAATTTTCGGCGACCAGTGAACAAAAATCTTAGCGACCGCCTAACCCAAATTCTAAAAAAAAACCATTTTGATTTTTAGGCGACCACTGAATAGATTTTTCAGCGATCGCATGCCCTGGTCTTCTGGTGACCGTGGAGATTTCTAAAAAAATTTAGTGATCACTGAACATATTTCTCAGTGATCACTAGTTCTCAGAATTTTTGACGACCATTGAGATGATATCTCAGCGATCTTCTTATTCAAAATTTTTGGTGACCACTGAGATTAATAAAATTTCAACGACTGCCAAGAATTTTTTACTTTTGCTTAATCTCTCTTGTCCCCTCTCTTGTCTTAGTATTATTTACTGACTCTTCCCCCCATTCCCTGTTTATGTCAATTGACTGCAACCAACCTACATTTATCGATAAAACATATCCTATTAGTCAACAGAATGTCTTCTTTGACTTCTTACTCCTTGAATAAGTGTGCCACTTCTAAAGATGGGGTAGAGGAAGAGATTGAACTACTCAAAAAGGTTCAATAAAAGACCAAAACTTCCCAAGGGGAAGAGTATGCTACTGCTATTACATAAGGAACTGTATGAAACTCTGATAGGTAAGGAACCCCCAATGTCATATGAGGAATGTGGTCAATCTGAAGGGATCAAAACATCTGAATATGTCCCTTATGAGGAAGAACCAAAGACAAAAGGGAAGCAAAAGGTGATAGGATCAAATATGGATGCCCCAGCAAAAAAGAAGAAGATGGTAGATGTGAAGAAGAAAACACAGACTACATGGGGAATGTCAACGACCACACCTACAGACACAGTCACCACCAAGACAAAATGACCAATTAATGATATCCATGAACAACCGCTAGCCGCACTCCAACCTAGGGACCAGGAGCACCTCTATAAGTACAACCTATTCATGAAGACAAAAATGTTCAAGCCAACCCAATATATGAATAGGTATGACTTCAGGAAACTGGGGCTCCACAAATGGGTCATGGAATTCCTGAAGGTAGCAAACATCCACATCATATGTACATAGGTCCAACGATCCTACACATACCTCACTGTGGAGTTCATGTCCTCTCTGATAAAGGTTCTGCTCGTGGATAGAGAAAAATATGAGGGTGGGGAATTTCAACTACATGTAACACTAAAGGGGATAGACTACTTCATTACAAAGAAGATATTGAATGGCATATTTCCTAAGATAGAGGAACATGCCAGACTCGGCACAATAGCGATATATGATAGGTATGTGATTGGATTCAGTAGCCATAAAACATAGGAGAGGCTAGGTGAGTCCAAGTATAGACTGAGGACATCCAAAGCAGCACAACTACCCTCTTGCTTTATAAGGGTGACCCAGAAGATCATTACCAACACAATGTTTTCAAGATATGAAACTGGAAATATCTCCAGAGGGGACCTCTTCCTGATATGTTCAATGCTTAAGAGAAGGTCAGTCCACATCGACATGCTATTAATTGACAAGTTATCCATAGCTATTGGGCCAGACAAAATAAGGGATTACTGCATGGGAGGTCATACCACATCAATAGCATTCTACTTCATGAGCCTAAAAGAAGTAAGGAAGTATTAGGTCACCCAAGGAAATAACCTCATTGATATCAAGTACCTCATAACATATGGGATACTAACACAAAAAGGGAAAAAGTTATATGATAAGTAGGTGAAGTCAGACACATTCCTTCCCCTCCCTGAAATGAGCCACTATGACACTCATAAATTGATAGTCTCCAGAGATGATATAGACAAGATGTTGTCTAGTACCATTAGGAGAGCTATAGACCCACCCTCATCAGACATCATCTTACAAGAACAAGAGCAATAAAAGGCAGTAGAAACAACAAAATGAAAAAAGCTACCATCCAAAGTCCACAAATTAGTCTTCAAAGCTCCAACACCGGCACTAAAACTGATTCAACCACAAATGAAGGATGCACCAAGTATGGAGCAACCAGTTTCCAAAGAACAAATGTCATTCAATGAAGAAGGGGTCGATATTGGTGTCAACACCCATCCATCCTCACCCTTGGATAGAGGAGTGCCAGAAGTACCTACCACAAGGCCAGATGAACAACCAAAGACCTTAGAGGATGCCCTGGAAAAGGAAACCAAATCAGAAAAACAAGTGAAGGCATTGTCATCCATAGAAGAAGTGGGTGTGGAGCAGTCATTGGAGCCAAAGAAATCAGCTCCATCTCAATGTTAGAGCAAGAAGGTGATACCGCCATCATCAACTAGTGTAGTAGATGCAACGACAAAACCCATGCACAAACAATGGTAAACAAGCCTTGGTGAAGAATTGGGGTGTCAATTTGACACCATTTGTGAGCAAATGCAAAACTCATATCTGTTTCTATACTCATTTCTTCTAGCCTGCAAACACTAACCACGTAGGTAGAACACCTATATGAGAGGATCGCAACCCTCCCTCAGTTTATTCAGGACATCCTTTCCAGCTAAAGGATGAAGATGCAAACAATGCAAACTATGGCGGCAGAGATGGCAGAACTCAGGATGGAGACGGACGAGATGTGAAGGCACAAAGATGACATGCAAAAGGAATGAGAAAAATTCATCGGATCAATGTAAGAGGATAAAAATTATCGGAGGACAAACATATTGAAAAGAGGAGAAAACAAATCACCAGCCCCTCCCCCTCAGAGGCATCCTTGAGCCCTTCAAACCTAGTGTAGGACAAGGAAGAGAAGTTGCGAGCATATATACAAAGCCTAGAAAGGAGCCAGTCCAGGAAGAGGAATAGCCACAACATGAATAGGCATCTACAACCAACATCAATGCCACAATGGAAGAGCCTGATTTAAACTCTCCATCTAAAGATGACAACCCTGTCCTGGAGAACCAACCTACAGAAGAACAACTTAAGCAGTAGGAAACTAGAATGGACAAGTTTGATGCCTAGACGAGATGAAGATAGGGATAGACATCTGCGACGTCTAATTACAAGACCCAGACCACAATGAACATAATGACATCGTATATGATGGAAAGATTGATGCCACTCTTGCCTCACTAGTTGCAACAATGTTTGAGATAATGCTAGAAGGGTCAACACCACCATCAGATGTTATTGTGACAACAATGCCACCCTCACCAGAAATTCCAATGATACATGCACAAGACCAAGTGGTGACAGCAAAAACACCAACAGTAGATGAAGGGAAATCTAATGAAGACAAAGGTGGTTTTACTTCTATCTTCAATAATGTGCCACCAAGAGAAAAAATGCCACCCCCAGAAGAAGAACCAAAAGGACCGATGTCTTCCCCATTTCCCTATAAGATGGAAGGAATGGACATGACTTCCGTATCTCATATATCATACAAAGATGTCCATGTTCTACTAGACGTGTTAGATGATAGTCTCCCAAGCATGGACATGGTCTACAACAACAATGGTTGGATCCTTACCAGTGACCACTTAATATGTATCATTTCAAGAAGAGGAAGGATACATAAAAGACTAGTCAAGGTTCTCTAAGAAATGGTGCTAGAGGAGTTCCTTCATGCTAACAAGGTACAACCTATATTCAACAGCACAACTGCTTTATCAAAATAGATGTACAAAGGCAAATAGGATTCTGAGTCAGTAAGAGAACTCTAGGAGGTTGTGGAAAGACTAGAGACAATATTTTCCACATTGCCAATCCCAACAGTTAAGAACTAGACACTAACAGTGGTTGATGTGTACAAGAAGAACATGATAATCAACAATTGTTGTAGTGCCGAGATACCATGTACTACCCTGCTATTCAAGAACAAAGATGTGGGATACATTCAAGAAGTCCCCATTAGACTTCAGCATGCCATGCAGAGATTAAGCATCCATCACGTTAGCAATTGGAAAATTTTCACTATCAACACTAAAGTCCACCAAAACAAACACAGGTTGGGATATTGTGTTGTCATTGTATTTCTCCTTATAGAAGTTGTTAATAAAAGCATCCCCTTTTAGGATCTCTTCCTTGAAGACCTATAAAACCTTCAAGGTATATACACGATAGATGTCATTTACGACCTTCGTTTCTTCAGTGACCCAACGATGCCTTCAGACACAGTACCTCGTAGACTCCATATGGGGTGATACTTCCTGATAAACAATTGTGGTGCGAACAACTAAAGTTTCTCCAGTTAGATCCTTTGGAGCCAGAATGCACAACGGCATGGAAGGCGGGATGGAAAACAAAGGAACAAAGCCAAGACGAGGGTAAGCCCAAAGAGAATGCAAATATAGATTAACATGTAACCCAAACTCAAACGGTCTCAGTGACTTCATCTCCCTCATCCATCCCATAATCTGTTGTGCAACCAAAAATAATAATGCCAAGGGAGGGTGAGATAGAAGAATTAGAATTGTAAGAATCAAGGCCTAAAGGGCCAGTTGGGAAAATAGAAGTCAACTTACAAAACTTTGATAAATCGTCGTGTGAAGACCTATCTCTAGATTCATTGTATATAATAATGTACAAATTGAAAGAAGACGACGACATGGGTGAAGCGTTCTTTAAAAGAGATGGCATCTCCATTCTTAAGGATGACCTCCATGACATACTACGGCCAAATGGATACATAATTGTAGTGTGATGACAAACTAGAAATCCCTACTTGGATATGGTATGCCTAATTCACACGTGATATACTACATGTTAGAAGAGGATATCATCCACAACAAGAACTCTGGCGAGAAGGAGTGACTGCTACAATGCCTATAGAGTTTGCTGCTAGAATTCAACTTCATGCCTGTCTTACACAACAATCACTGGATGCTCTTGTAAATAAACATCAAGGCAAAGACTACAGTTCTCTACAAAAGTTCTGATGTGGTCTTCTCCTTGAAGAATTTTACAAATGCAATAACACCAAAGCTTGATGGAAGAAAATCACAAAATTGTGCAGAAACAATAATGGCAATGATACCAGACCATGGTAGAGGATATAAGAAAAACCCCACTAAATACTTTAAGAAACGACAGTTCTGCCATAGAAGCCCTCAACCAATCCAACAATCCCACAATTGTGGTTTCCACTGCCTTTATTGGATGTCAGCTTTGACAAATCATGGAATGGAAATAGAAAGTCTACAACATGAGCGCTACCACATGCTCTAAGGATTCTACACTAACATGTTGTTGCACTTCCGCTAGGCTATTAAGACAAACCCACATGAAAAATAAACCCTGACCATTTATTTCCAACCTCCATCTTTGACAGTCCGAGACAGAGTGTATAATAAGTTGGGGGGTTATAAAAGGATGTGGGAGGTACTACTCTCATACCCCCTATGCATTTAAATTTGTTTGCCTGAATATTTTTATCTTTCAATTTTGATGCACATAAACCCCTTCTTACGGGAAATTTTGAAAAATTGAAAAAACTTTAAACTAGTATCATTAGAATTTAGTGCTACAAGAAAATTTTGGATCCAATTTTCTTGGAAATAGTCATAACTCCCATCCTTAAACTTACTTATCTTAGGGATAAGTCTTAGCATAATTATTTCAATAACTGTGTATTAGGTCCATTTAATTCACCTAAAATTTGAGTGTGATAATGTTTTAACGTCGGTCTTACCACAAGATAATGTAAAATGCACAAGGATGCTTGTCCTTCCAAGGTGAATCCTCAAGGTAAGGAGGAATATGTCTAATGCACTCCTGATTGATCACCCTATTCTCAAGTATAGGTAGGAAAGCACACAACCCTGGAAAGTAGGAAACAACTACCCATTCTAGTGCAAAAATCCCCGCTTCGCGATCAAAAGAGGCTTGTGGAAATAAAATTCTAACGCCCCAAGCCTATGAGCAAGAATATAAGTCGAGTGGAATAACATCATGAGAGTTGTTCCTGGAAAGATGATGAAAGTCTTCACCCGTCTGGTGTATTGATGCACTCAAGAATGCAAATATGTTGTATCTGGTAGTGGAGTCCAGAAGCCAAACTTTTATACACCTACCTTTTGAGGGGAACCTCACGCAGCCACCTGAATTACATCAGGTCCCAATTGGGTAACATTGTCATTAAAATAGTAAACATGGTTGAGTGAGCCTGAGAAAGCCAAGATACATTGCATCCTTAACCTATGCCAGCACAATAGCTAGGATCTCCAAAAAATAAAATTTGGGTGTGAAAGCTACCTCAACCAAAATCTTGTGCAAGTATGGCCTAGAAAAAGAGCATCGGTGTATCATGACAGAAAAATCCTTCATCAGAAGAAGGTCATGGCAAACAATACAAGTATGGCAACTCCCTATCTAATAGAAAGAGTCTTGGGATTGACAAAACCTAGTCATGATACATATGTCTTGACTTAAGGTTGATGTAATAACATTCTTCACACCGATAAAAATAATAATGCAATAAAGCCCTCTGAAGTTGTGTGATGCTTTAATTCTACTTGTTAGCCTAAGGACATGCTAGACTCTAAGTTTGTAAGGTTAATAACATCCAATTTTTTGGATATTTGAGTGCTTGTTTTATCCTCATATTATCATATTAATAATGGTTTACTTAGATAAATTCAATTGTTTTGGCAAGTTTTGATACTACCACCTAATTTCATCTCTTTGACTTTGATTTACATAGAATTTCATCAAAATTGGACGTGGATCTCAACGAGCGTTGATAATGCCACATTTAGGTAGTCGTCAGGCCTAAGTCAAGCAATCACTGAGGACCACGGGCTTCAGCAGTCACTGACATTCCTTTACCTCGGTGATCAATGACCCCACATCATGTCAGTGATCACCAACATCTTAGCGAGTGATTAGTACTCTTCATCAGCGGTCATTAGCCTCAACCTTTAGTGAACACTGAACTAACCACAAGACCAGTGACTACCGATCTAAATGACTACTAGAGGCAACCATTCTCAATGACTGATGAATCTCGTCGATCGTTGAGTTTACAACTTTAGCGACAGACGCACCTCGACGATCGACTAACTTGCAGCAGGCTCAGCAACCACTGATCTAGAATCGGTTGCCTCAAGGGTCATGCCTATAAATAGTTAACCACTTCACACATGGAGGGGGTCATGATGTAGGAGAAGACGATGAAGTGTTTCCGCACAGTAGAGTCTCCATCCATCAGGAATCCCATTAGGTGCTAGATCTATGAACATGAATGTCTAGAGGAGAGAGAGAATCCATGCTATCACCAACATCATCGGCCTATTCTTTGAAAGAAGGACTAGACACCCCTTACGCCCAATCCAGATCTAGATCTAAAGAAGACATGCATCATCCTTGGTCATTTATGGTCACAATTGGTGTACCTCCCTTCTTCACCTCAAGATTAGTTCATCCACCTTCTTCTACTTCATGGTTTCATCTTTCTCTCTCATGTCTCATTATATTTGTAAATCCATAATCCTACTCACCATCATGAGTGGATAAACACATAGCTTGGGTTGGGAGTGGCCACTAAGGCTCTCCCAACATTCAAATACTTGTGTCCATTGAATATATATGTTTTTAGAAATGATTAACTCCATACTCTTGATCTTAATACTTCACCTTCATACTTCACCTATATGATTAGCTACCATCTTGTCGTTTTTGATTGTTAGTGCCTTGAAATAGTAGTACTAACCTTATCTAAGTGTTATGGAGTTGCACGGATGCATGAGAATGTTGGAATGCTTAATCTAATGGTCATATGGTTATACTTGTGATTGTATATTTTTCATTTTAAGAGAGAAACAACCTTATAATTTAGATCTATCCTAAGCTCAAAAGAGGAGGGAATAGACATATTAGATGATTGCTTATAATCTTGCTAAGAGTATACAATGTGTGTGAGTATTGCATGTTGGTGAGAGACCTTAGGTGGTGAAACACAATCCAAGTTGCCTTCCATTCTTGTTTTTTCTCTCTTTAATCTTGTTTGTTTTCTTGTTTTACTTCTTGATTTATTCTACTTGTTTTACTTTGTTTGATTGGCTGGAGTAACTTTGTTCCCTAAGGAACACCAAACTTAATCCTACCCCTTTTGTATGGTGTAACTGATCCAAGGTTCAACATTCTTAACACTTACCACTCTTTGTCCCTATGGATCGACCCCAATTTACTGTATCAGACCCCATATATTAGTTGTGGGGTGCGAGTGTCGGGTTAAAAATTTAAGAGTTTGACCACTCTAGATCTGCTCCTTTTTGGATGTACGATTTAGGTCAGTCAGCCATGTAGAGATTACATCAATATGTACTACCGCCAATCATTTGTTAGGACCCAGACAGAACAATGGTGACATCTCCACTTTTCCCTCACTTAACTACGCATCTACACTCTTCTTCCACTCAAAACTCATGTAAAGTATAGACAATAACCACAATAGTCTTCAACCTCTATCAACTTTCCTTTTAAATCCTTTACACCATTTGTATCCTCTCTTCCTCCACATATCTTGACTCACATTCATCCTGACACCATTGACTCTACAGACCATATAAGATAGTAGAATATCATTTATCTCCCATCCAACTCTATGAGACTGATGAAGGTTCTCACCAGTTGTGGCATCCTAGTCTCCATCCTAAACTTAATTGTGATCTTACCATGGATGTCACACTATCACTATCTCTCCTTATTCCTAGGACAAAATGGGCATATCTTGGTGGGTCTACATCTTTGATCTCTCCCCTCCACCTCTAGGACGTTAAAGTTCAAGAAAATTGCCTCAGTTTTTAGAGATTCACTGCAATTTATTAGTTCTAATACAATGTACCCCAGAAATTACATTAAAGCATTTTATGTCTTCTCTGTCACTAAAGATATTCGACAACTGCGTTCCTTCAAAATTAAACTTGGTGAGAATATCTATACCACTAAACTCTATGGTAAAACCCCACATAACATTCCTTCTATCTTTCTAGACCTATCCAATCACCAAACCCTAAAGATCTTTACAAATCACACCAAATGATACCTAACAACAATAATACCACTCCTCACCACAAAGTACATGTTTAGATGTGTAAATACAAATACTCGACTACCCCTTTTGTGAACATGAATGAAACTCCAATGAACCACACCAACAAATCATGCCCAAATGCCCTATAGTTACACCCCCACCTATCCACTCGATGGTAAATATCACCAACCTTCCATAATTAACAAATCCTATGACAACGTCCATGATTCCTCTTGTGCTCAAGAGATATCCCCCTCTACAAAAATCCCTCCACAAAACAAAGGCATTTGTGACATTATTGAACTCCTCAAATCAGAGAGTATAGGTGATCTCAACAAATACAACACAACCCACAAACATAGAATGAGGGTAAATATGTTAGCCCCACGATGACAACACACCAGTCTATTGAGTATACTCCTAAACACCTAAAGAAATGGATTTTATTTGTGGTAAAAGAGCAAGGTAAAGTCCTAAATATAGTTAAAATGTTTTTAACTATACATTCTATCTAGGATTTTATCATATTCATAAGACAACATCATGGTAAAGTACTTTTGGCTTAAGTTGTTTTCATTAAACACTTCAACTTTACCATGCCATATCTGAACTAGAACAAAACCTTTGGTGGTCTAATTGTTGACCCACTACCGTTGCTATATACTGGCTCAAAGATCTCGCATTTTGATCTTTTATATACCTTCTTTTCATATTTTTACATTCACTATCATGATTATTGCATCTTGTAATGTTCATGGGATTGCTAATGGATTCAGAAGAAAATAATTATACTTTTTATTAGGGGCAACAACACTAATCACATCACACTCCAATAAAAACACATATGACCCCCTACTCATATGTTAGAAGAAAAAAAAGACTAACCATTTCAAACTCACACCATATGTGGTCTATACATCACTGAATCGATTCAAATCCCCTTCAATGGCCTTAGTGGAGGCTTCACAATGAGATGGGACCCAAACACCTACTCATATGTTATAAACTTCATAGGTATACATGGCATCATTGTATAATTTATTAACCATGATAATAACATATCATGAACTTTCACATGGATCTATGGAGAACTTAGTAACAACAAAAATTGTGCTTTATGAAAGAGATTGATGACCTTGCATTAAACCAATCCCTCACTCCATGGATTATAGTGGGTGATTTCAAACTTGTGAGATGCACATCTCAAAGAAGTTCACCAAACAGTACCTTACTTCATGTGCACCAAATTCATGACCAGTTCTTTGATAACTTCATCATGGATCACCAATTGATAGATTTATTTGTCTTTTATGTTGTATACACATGGAATTGCATACGACGAGCCCAAACTCGACTATTTTCTTTTTAGACAGTCTCTACACAGACATTACCCTGTTACATTTGTTTATTCCACCAACCGACCCATAGCAGACCACTTCCCCTTCATCTCAACTCTAAAAGAACTATATGGGGACCATAACCTATTCACTTTGAAAGGTTTTGGATCAGCCACTCAGATCTTGCACAAATCTTCTAAGATCTATGGAAAACTCATCTATCACTAACACTTGGGCTACATATAAACAAAAATCTAAAAAGATCAGATCTTAACTATGATATGAAATAGAATTACATTTGGCAACATCACTAGAAATTGCAAAGACATCCGGGATAAGTTGTTCACTGCTGGCATGATCTACTTCTTCACCCTACTTATACCCAAGTGTTGAAAACTACATAGAAAACATCTACAAGGACAATGAGATGTGTGGAAATAACAAGCCAAAATACATATGGCTCAACAAAGATGATAGAAACACAAAATTGTTCCAAGAAACATGCAACTTCAATTTCGTCAATCATCCACACAAATCCTTATCATAATTGGAGTACACACCACAAATTGAGCACATTTTATAGAAGCATTTGACACTTTCTTCACAGCTATATTCAACAGCTATATTCAACACGGTAGAAGGCATTTCACTCACATACACATTAACTAAAAAATACTTTGTTTGTACAAAGTTAATAATTCCAATTATCCATTACACTTTTTTCTATATATGAGATTAAAGATGACATCAAAAACCTAATAGCTCACAAAATCTCCAAGATTGAGTGGCTTCAGGAACAGTATCAAACAAACCTTCCATAAACTCTTTGAATATATTTTCTACCATGATGACATTACCCATTGGACAAGTAAACTTAGCCAAGCATATATACCTCTTATCAAGAAATAAGAAACCCATCTCTAGTCAGCCACTTTGGAACTATCACTTTGATCAATGCTTCTTATAAAATCATTGAAGAAACCTTAAGCATTGTATGAATACCTCAACCTAAACTTACATGCACTATGCCTAATACTAAAAGAATCATCGCCACTCCATGCATGGACAAAAGAAATTGGAAAACACATATCATCTACAAATATTACACAAATAGAAATTCAAGGAAAATGATAAAAAAGAAATGTAGATCACCTCTATGGTGTTACATTCTTAGCACTATATACATGATTCAGAACAGTGTCATAATACCTGATCACTTATATAGAACTACTAGCTTTTAGATCCACCCCTGACTGTATGGATGCAATACAATAAACATGAAACACAACATATAAATACCCAATAGACTATCTCGCATCTCCAGGGACCGTGCACTAGTCTTCCTCAATTCTAGTAGAGAAAATCACTTTAGAAGATTCATATACAATTCCTTTAAAAACATAAAAATAGAGCACATCAACCATACATTAAATTTTTTTTGCAGATAACCATATTCAATGGAAATTGGAGAATAAATACAGACCAGAAACTATTTACAATCATTTTAGTGACCCTAGAACCATGACTAAATTTGATCAAATATAGAAAATCAAATCTCTTACCAAATATATCATATTCATATTGCAATAATACACAACAAATTTCTCATCGGGAAATTTGGACTAAAATAGTATTACATTGCCCCACCATATCTTAGTTGTGTTATACTGCATAATAATATGTGAAACACATATCCTTCCATTGTACACTTTCAAGAAAAATGTGGAATGCTTACCTTAATAATCCTTGATACATGAATTCTATTCATATGAACAGTAACAAATACATTACCAAGGCTAGACCAAGAACCTCAAATATCAAAGATCATAACACCCTAGACATTTCTATTATTGGTCCATCTAGAGATATAAAAAAAGAATATATGAAAACAAGCATAGACATATCAACCTTATCAAACAAGATTTGATCACTTTATATAAAGATCAAAAATCTTCTTATTACTAATACATATATTAGGAATTAATATTAGAGAAACAAAAGAAACTCAAATAATGCAATTCAGGGATTTTGAATATATCATGGATCATATACAATGGAGCAAATCCTTTAAGATCCAAATATGGAATGAAAAGGGAGACTCCTCCTAGGTTTTTGGAGCACATCATCAATGTTGTTCTTTATCCTTTAATTATAACAACTAGTTTATGAGGATTTTCTTAGGATTCCTCCCATTAACTCTACTACATGTTATTCAATTCTACATTATTATTTATTGTGCCTCTGGTAATGACAAACACAACTATATACTATGTAACTTGATTTTGAATTTCTTTCATGAATACATAAACATCTCCATCATAAAAAAGGAAATCTAACTGTATGTTCTTTCCTAGTTATGTAAAGAAGTTGTGGGAAAGAAACTACACCCAATCACTGTGCAATTCACTTTCCTCCAAAATTTAGCAATGCAGTTCTACGTCTGCTAATCTACCATCCTCTTCGCTTTCCTATGTGCCTTTTTTCCACTATGACTAGCTTCATATTTGTGAACATGTTATCGATGTTGGAAAACAAGGTTCTGGTCCATGTCTTGGTGTTATATGTTGCCAATCCTAATAGGAGTTCAATTCAATAAGAAATAAGATGGCTCCCTATGTGAAACATTATTTACTAGTTGGAATTGGACTATGAATTTGAGTAGGGTTTCTGGCTTCCACCACATGTCATGGATTCCTATAAATAGAGACCCTGGGGGAGGCCATTGTGACCATACCACTAGTTTTGTTGTTGGTGCCTTCTATGTTAGAAGAGCCAGAGAATACGAATAGGTAGTGGAGCTATCTTGTGTATAAAATAGGGCTAATGAATTTGTCTTGAAATGAATTAGTGGTTGGTAGTCAGCAACACATTGGTGGTGCATCGAGAGCGGTAGCGTACCAAATCAACAAAGGACACATTGCTGGTGTTGCGACAATGATGATGAAAGTGGTATGTCTGATTAGCAGAGGATGCACATCTGCTCTATCAGACTAAGACACCTTCAGTTTGGTAGCAAGGTAGGTGACCTCATCAAGAGTGCAGGCAGCCTGATCGCAGTGACAACAGAAAAGGACACATCAGTGTGTCTAATCCCCAACAATGGAAAAGGTGTCGTGAGGAGAAAAGGATAAGTGGGATATTTTGTACACATGGGTGTAAATTTCTTCTTCTTTATATTTATATTCATGTGGGGGAGATATTCAAATTTAGAGGTAACTAAATCAGGATGGTCTGATTTGTAATTTTGATTGCATAGTTCTTGTTGTTCGATATTGCCATGTGGTTTGACTCTTCTCATCTTGGGGAGAGTTTTACTTAAATATTACACTTTTAGTTTTCTATAAAATCATCACTTCTCCACTAAAATTCTTAACAAGTGGTATCGGAGTGAGGCTCGAAGGTTGAAATGGGAGTGGC
This sequence comes from Alisma plantago-aquatica, assembly GCA_963693085.1. Taxonomy (NCBI): domain Eukaryota; kingdom Viridiplantae; phylum Streptophyta; class Magnoliopsida; order Alismatales; family Alismataceae; genus Alisma; species Alisma plantago-aquatica. The sequence goes on along the minus strand of OY856412.1, from coordinate 445,229,825 downwards.
AATGGCATTCGTCAAAGGGAAAGTGTGCATTGACAAGTTGATGGGGCACCAATCGAGAAAGAACAAGACCAAGAAAATAAATTTGCTAAAAACAAATAAAACTTTAATTCATTTTCAACTACCTGGGACAAACCCTCAAGGCTAGTATTTATACTAAAGGACATGAAACCCTACACATGTGTCAATTGCAAATATTTCCCAACAAAATATAAAATTAAAATGAATCAGATAAATTAGCCACTAATTGCATGCATATAGATTATTGCACTTAAGTCCCTCATAATAAAACAAAAGAAAAATAAATATTATGATGATGCATTTGTAATGTATCACGGTTTTTATTTCAAAGACTTTTCCTTATGGAATATGCAAGTTGAAGATTATTTGTACCCAAAAAAATTGCATCAACCTCTAGAGGGGACTAAGACTAAAAAGATGAATCAGGAGGACTGGGATCTCCTTGATTGCCATGCACTTAGTGTGGTCAGGTTGACATTTGGCACAAAATGTTGCATTTGAAATTGATAATGAGAAGACAACAATGGGACTACTAAAGACGTTATAAAATGTGTACAATAAGCCAACTGTTATAAATAAAGAATATTTGATGTGTCGCTTATTCAACCTAAAGATGAGTGAAGGAGCATCGATAGCATATCACATCAATGATTCCAATGTCATAATTACTCAACTAAACTCACTATAAATATATCTTGATGATGAAGTCAAAGACTTTATCTTACTTTCCTCTTTGCTCTAGAGTTGGTCTTCTATAGTGACAGCAAATAGAAGTTCATCAGGAAGCATGAAGCCAAAACTTGACGATATTTGGAATTTGATTATGAGTGAAGACATATGTAGAAGGGAATGTGGTAGATCTAATTGTTCAAGCTAAGCTCTATTTACTGGAGGTAGATGAAGAAGTCAGAGTCACAATCACGGTTCTAATCACAGAAAGTCAAAGGCAAAGAGTAAAGAATTTATTGTTGCAAAAAGTTGGACACTTTAAAATAGATTGAAAGATCTGGAAGAAGGCCTCACAAGATCTTGCTAAAGAACATGAGGATGATGACCAAAACAATATAGATACAACCATGAAAAATCAAATATTGACAGCTCAAGAGTAGTTCTTGAATACAGGAAACTTTGGCAATGTGGGGATGGGGAATTCTAGCTACTCAAATATCATTGGGAATGGTGGCATCTACGTCAAAATAGATATTCGGTGTACTATCATGATCAAGGATGTTTGTCATATTTCAGAGTTGAGGCATAGTGTAAATTCATGTTCCTTGTTGGATAGGAACGAATATCATCTTGGGTTCAGTGGTAGCATATGCAAGGTAAAAAAAGGATGTTTGGTGATGGCTCGAGGCATATTTTGCTACAATCTATATAAAATCATGTTCACAATGGATAAAGATAAGGTTCAGGAAGTCAAGAAGTCAATGCCAGTTCAAAATAGACATAATCAATGAGGACTTGGATATAGTCCTGCATTGTGGGATTCTCTCAATGATGACGGCCAATGTAGATATATAGGTTTCTACCAGCATCATGAGGTGCATCATGAAGTCTCCCAATTAGAGAAGGTCACTCCAAAGACTTCTTCTAGACAACGCATATGTGAGAAAGAAGGACATTGCATTTGACATGAGTTGATACATCCAGAATGGAGGATCAGGTTCTTTATGTAGAGTTACATTGACATGGGGAGTGTCATAATAAGGTTTATGAATCATACTACAGGAGGTCAGAAACATAATTTTCATCCAGGATGGCTCGACTAACCGGTCAGGGGAATCCAACTAAGTTTCAAGTGTGGGAATGGAGAGAGAAACAACACTTCTAAGATACTTCTTCTCAATTTTCTGGGAACAAAGTGAAGTCATGTTGAGACTTTAAGAAAAGGGATGGAAATGACAAGATGTTGACATGTTTGAGGACAATGACCACCTCTCAGAATCCATCATAGGTAGAAGTTACTATGGATAATCATTGAAGACAATGTCTCCCTCCTAGGTCGAAGGAGAAGATTATTAGAAAAGGAAGGTTTCTTCCAATGCCTAATTTGACTTGGACTTAATAAGGATATGGTATTATGTGTTACCAATCCTAGTAGGATTCAAATCTAATAGGAAAGTATGTGGCTCCCTGTGTGAAATGTTAATTATTGATTGGAATTGCACCAGAAAATGGAGTAGGATTCTGGATTGCCACCACATGACATGGATGCCTATAAATAGAGGCCATTGAGACCATCCCACCAGTTGTTGGTGGTGGTGCCTTCTATAATCGAAGAGTTGGAGAACAAGAACAGCCGGTGGAGTTCTCTTGTGGATAAGTGAGGGTCAGTGACTTTACCTTGAAGTGAAGTAACGGTTGGCAGTCAGCGACACATTGGTAGTGCATTGAGACCGACAAGATATCTGATCAGCAGAGGACGCACATCAATTAGTGGAACGTCACTAGTATTGTGGAAACGACAATGATTGGGGTATGTCCAATTGGTGGAGGATATGCATCTGCTCTCTTAGGAAGAGAGAGTTACAATTTACAGTGAAGTAGGCGACCGCGTCAGGCGTATAGGCGGCCCTTTTAGTAGTAGCAACAGCTACAGGCAAGGATGCAGCCGTGTGTCTCATTTTCGATAACCACAGAGGTGTCGTGAGGAGAAAAAATAAGTGAAATATCTTACACACGTTGTGTGTAACTTTCTACTTCCTTATCTTTATTCTCATGTGAGGGAGTTATCCTGATTGGGGATAATTAAATCTAAATGATATGAGTTATAATCTTGATTACATAGTAATTATTGGCCCGTATAAGATTTTTAACCGTTAAATCTTGTACTTCTAATTTTGCAAAGTATCTTCACATTCCCACCACAATTCCTAACAACCAGTATATATATCTTTTAGTATTTTTCAGATGAATCTCATATACCAATTACATGATACTAAAAATTAACATACAAAATAGATGAAATCGATTTATGTTGAACCAAACAAATGGGAGGTAGTTTAAATTAGTATTTCTTTATTTCCTAGTTTTCAACTTTTGGCTTGACAGCTACCCTCATGAACGAATGTAGGACAACCTGGTGTGGAATTTACATAAAAATAGGGAGTTTCTGGTTCGGATGAGATATTGGTTCGATCCTCAAGAGATCACCTCAAATTCGAACCCAAATATAAATAATGCGAATAGCAGTTGATGAAAGAAGATATGGGAAATTGGCTGGCAACCAAAATTCAAACATTTTATATGGGGCTGTCTAACAAGAGGCACATTCAAGGACCGACGCTCCATTGGAAATAGCAAATGTCCACGCTGCAATGAGGAGGATTCAACATGTACTTGTGACGTGCACAGCTGCTGCTCCAATCTGGAACCATAGCGGCAGGAGTCAATGGCTCCTTGATGCTCCAAGACTAGATTTCAACATGTTATTTTATTGGCTGACGGAGAGGTTTGGACTTTGGCCTAGGAGAAGATTAACATAGCGGCGACATATAAGTGGGTAAACTGGCGATATGAACAGGTGTTGAGTGTGGGAGACGACGACAGCAGTACCTCAGGGTATTTACGGTTGATTGAAACGCTCAGAAAATGTAATGTGGGAGATTCCAACAATGTACCATGGAGAAGCAAACATCAAAGAGAGCGTTGGTAACCACTGCCACAATTCATCTTGAAGGTGAATTATGATGTTTCCTGGACACCGTCATCTGACGGGTATTGGCCTCACAGGGAAGTTCATCACTGACAATGTTCTACCGGCCATTGAACGACAGCGCAAGCGAAGAATCTGGCTGGATACCATCGCCCGAGCTATTCACGAGTTGAGAAAGGAGTTTGGTATCATTTCTTATAAACAGTTTAAACGTGATGGGCGCTAGTGGAGCTAAGAAGTTAACGAATGTACAGAATGTTTCGAGGACTTGCATGTGATGTCTACGTTAGCGGCCTAGTTAATATTAGTAAGCATGAGTTAAACCTAATGTAGGTACATCTAGTACATCTACGTAGGAAAACAATAGTTTTTGCATTTTGTGTAAATGGATGGTTTTTAGTATTGTCTACTTGTAAAGCTTTTGTGCTCCTTATATGTAAGAGTGTATGTGACACTTCAAGAATTTTAGGGGAGGGTATGCTCACTCTTGTAGCGGGTATGTGACCCGAACACACAAGGCGGAGTACACTACGCCACTCCTCGCCTCGTCCGACTGGGCCGGTCAAGGCTCAAGCACGTGGGTCGTGGGAGTGCATCAAATCGGGAATCATGTAAGTGCTATAAATAAGGCTCATGGCCTTAGGATCAAACATACATCTCAGACTCATTTGTCATTCGAGTTCTAAGGTGAGAAATCACCTTCTATGTCCCTCTTCTATTTTTGTCGCGCAAGCGTGAGCACGACAACACCTTTCTATAGATTCGTGACCAGATCATCACTGGAAGGACAACGCACATCCTGACCATTGAGTAGTACTGATTTCTCTAAATAAAATCTCTCTTCCTTAAGAGAGTGATCCAATTTGAGTAGTCTAATTTTATTTTAATTGTTTCTCCTACTCTGTATGTTCTTACGTCTCTTATCAGATTCTTAAATTTTACATATAAGCATGTTCATTAAATTACAGTTCTCTGCTATTGCTTGTAACAACATTCTAACATCCAACTGTCTTACAAAAATCAGATATTATCATTGGTTAACATGGTTGGCTGTGATTTTTAACGTCCTAATTAATACTTTGGATATTCATGAATAAAATTGATGATACCAACTTTGCACATTGGCAAAGTCATACGAAAATATGGCTCAAGATAATAGAGATTCTTGACTATCTTAAAAGGAATGTACCTAATCTGATGAACAATGATTCGGAGGACGCTAAAAAATTATTGATTCAAAGGAGGATGATCAATTGTGTAGAGGATGCAACTTTTTAGCATTAACTAATAAGTTGTATGATGTATATTCTAAACCTCTTGTCACAATCAGCAAGGTTCTATGAGATATTTTAGATAAAAAATATGAAATAGAGAAATAGGATGTTGAAAAATATTTTACTCTAATTTTTTTCCAGTTTCAGATGGAGAACAACAAATATATTTTTGATCAGGTATATGATTTACAAATCTTGTATCATTGTCTCTCTAAAGCGTATATGAAATTACCTGATAAATTTAATGTTATGTCTATTATTGAAAAAATCTTTAAATCATATAATACTTTTGACCTGGATCTCAGCACAAGAAGGATGATATAACCCTAAGAGAACTTATGCTAGATATTTCAATAAGGGAAAAAGAATTAAAAGAAAAATGGTCAAGGTACTAGTCAATGTCAACCCTATTGTCAATCTTATGACTAATAAGAATTAAGAAAAGAAAATTAAGAATGTACCTAAATCCAGGGCTAAGATTCAGAAGAAACTAAAGAACAAACTTTGTTGAACTTATGGATAGGTTGGCCATAGAATAAGAATTTTCCTACCAAGAGACCAAGAAAGCTACTAGATCTGAAGTTGAGTAGGTTGTGGTCAACATGATGGTTACTTCTTTGAACCTCAATGATGAGCATGTTTCTAGTAAACCTAAAAACTTTGCTACTTGTGAATTGAAATTCACTAAATCATAGACAATGGGGATAATGCACATGTTTGTATTGATAAATTTATGTTTGTGTCTTATCAAGCCTCTACAGGTCGATCATGACTTTGGGCAATGAAATATCTATAGATGTCATATATGAAGGACGGATGAATCTATATTTTTCTTCTAGAAATGTTTGATGCTTCATAGTGTCAGACAAGTTCCATCTATTTGTCAAAATATAACCAATGGTACAATTTAATTAGATATAGTTTAAGAATAGATGATAAATGTAAAAAACAATTACTACTCATATTTGAGACGGTATTCTTTTAAATGGGTACTTATGTGATTTAGTGAACTTTTTTACGATTCATGTTGAACTTTCTTCTTTCAAATTGTGTTCTTAATTTGAATGATAATTCAATTTGCATGAATTTTGTTGCATTTGACATATGGCATTGTCGTTTGGATCATGTGAATGTTGGCTCAATAAAATGCATGACAAATTTTGATTTGATTTCTAACTCTGAAATTAATAATATTAAATATGAGGTTTATATGCAATCTAAATTGCCTAAGAAACATATACATTATGTGTGTGGGCTCCGATCTCCAAACTTCGAATTAATCCCGATTTAAACATGTGCGGAAGCAATCGTTAAACAGCGGAAGACAAAAATCACAGGAAATTAAAACTTTTCGAGACAAGAGCTTGAAACCACAAACCTTTTCCATAGAAAAAGGATTTAACTGTTTACATCACTGACAATTACTTCTTGAGTAATTATATACAACATGATACAAAACTTCTCAAGAGTTCATACTCAAAACACTCCAGGACCTGAGAGTACAGAGGACACATAAGACTGACTCTATACTACACCATGAAGCAGGCTAGATCTCCACCTGAGATAACTACTGCTCTTGATGCTGCTAGGATTGGTCACCTGAGTTCTTGTCCCTCCGTCTTCGACGACCACCTAAAAAGTAGAAGTCTACGGGGTGAGACAATTATACATAATTGCCCCAGCGAGAGTTATAACTCTCCACTAGAAGCTTTATAAGCAAAGCAGGGAATAACTAAAGCAATAAAAGCCTTCAAGGTATTCACTAGCAGTTTGATGGTAAGCAAGAGTTCAACCAATAATAAAATATGAGAACATCTATGCTATTCAAGGTAACATCAATCAAATAACTCGTAGATAACTCTAACAGATATACTACGCTGTTGATTATGTTTTTAAGGGAGTATAGGGATGCATCTCACCTTTTAGACTGTGTGGTGGGGAATGATAGACTACATGAATCTACATCAAATCCTCTCACCATTTCTCTTTTAGTGAAGGTATGACGAACTACAAGAATCTACATCAAATACATACACTAGGATGTAAGGTTCTACACATCCATGTACCCCATATACTCAAAAGTATGCGATCCAGGAGTTTCCTTAGGAAAACCTGTTTCACCATCATTTAAACTCTGACAATGATGGATCTATGATCAGGGCTCTATATTTCACTTGATTAGTTAGGTACATTCAGTATTCATAACATCATACAAAACATTAGCATCACAGCTATATATGAGAATACCAAAATGTAGCAGGCCTAACTCAATTCAATCATCAGTTCTCAGCTATCTCATCACAAGTCATCTGTTAAGCATGACCTTGATGGTGTTTATGGCTCTTACATCCCATAAACCACAAAAGATGTCACTCACAGTGCATCAATAAGGATTACTATTCATAAAGCTTGAGAAATGCTTTCAATGAATATAACATGGCATTCTAAACCTGGATATGCCCATTATCTCATAACAACCTGCATGGTTCATTAATATAACATGGCATTCCCTACTTGGATATACCCATCATCTCATAACAACCTGCATGGTTCATTCAACAGATAATAGTAAACAATTCAGCAATTAAAGATGCATTCTTAATTAGGGTTTCACATGGAATTACCCTCAACTAGGGATTCACATGGAATCACCCTCAACTAGGGTTTCACATGGAATTACCCTCAACTAGGGATTCACATGGAATCACCCTCAACTAGGGTTCACATGGAATTACCCTCAACTAGGGATTCACATGGAATTACCCTCAACTAGGGTTCACATGGAGTTACCCTCAACTAGGGATTCACATGGAATTACCCTCAACTAGGGTTCACATGGAATTACCCTCAACTAGGGTTCACGAGGAATTACCCTCAACTAGGGTTCACGTGGAATTACCTTCAACTAGGGTTTCACATGGAATCACCCTCAACTAGGGTTCACATGGAATTACCCTCAACTAGGGATTCACATGGAATTACCCTCAACTAGGGTTCACATGGAGTTACCCTCAACTAGGGATTCACATGGAATTACCCTCAACTAGGGTTCACATGGAATTACCCTCAACTAGGGTTCACGTGGAATTACCCTCAACTAGGGTTCACATGGAATTACCCTCAACTAGGGTTCACGTGGAATTACCCTCAACTAGGGTTCACGTGGAATTACCCTCAACTAGGGTTTCACATGGAATTACCCTCAACTAGGGTTAACACCCAAAAGCCCTGTCAATTAGGGTTTATAAACATGATTAGGGTTTCATGATCTCTCTTCTTAAGGATCATACCCTTAATCACCACATGAATCATATTCATGTATGAATTCATGTTAACATCATCTCAAATTGATTAGGTCATATCAACCCTTCAATCAAGAGCATACAACTCTGCTTAACGTAGTGTATCAAGTCATTGGTCCAATAAGCAATTAGGGATTCATTCCTTAATTGGTACTAGTCCCTTAGATACTGTTAGGGTTTCAACCTTTGTACCTTATTTGTTTATCATTACTAATCATCATTGGGTTAATGGATCATTCATCATCTTAATTCTCAAGAGATTCAATTACATTGGACCTCCATTACATAAAGCATCCAATTGAATTAGGGTTTCCAATGTTGATTCCTTCAATCATTGGATTCATGGAACCAGTCATCAATTGGACCTACCCTCATACTTCAATTGAGTTAAATAGGTCAACCTTCAACTGATTTGACCCTTAAATAATCCCTCAACTAGTCATCAATTAGGGTTTTATTCAATTGAATTAGGGTTTACTATTCATCTTTCATGTCTTCACCCTAAACTTAGGGTTTACTATTCACTCCATGGTGAATTGTACTCATTACATCATTATGTAAGAGAAACATCATCATTAAGGCTCTTAATTAGGATTAAGATCCATTAGATATTATAAATAGGGTTTCCATGACCTCACATAGGTGGGTCATTCCCTAATCATGCACATTCATGTGTAATTGAAGTATCTCACTTGAGTTTCCTCCTTAAAAGGGTACTTTCCCTCTCTAGGATACTTTCTCTCTCTAGAAATACTTTCTCTCTCCTCTCACTAGTAGATGGTGACAACACCACTCTAGATCAGGTTGAGATAAGTCTCCATTGACTAACATAAGCCAAAACCTCAACATCATGTGATTAGGGTTTGATTAGAACAAGGTTGTATCCCTTTAGACCCCTCAAGGGTATTTTGGTAATTTGCCACATGATCACCATCATGGGTTAACTCACTAATCACATAGTCCCTTAATGACCTAGGTTACCTTTAGGGTTTAGATTGGATCACCATTGAACTGATTACATCATCAAATGGTTAAGTACAAACCATCACCAATCTCCAAACGGTTTCAACCTTCAAACGGTTTCAACCATCCAAACGGTCTTGAGACCGTTTGGAGGTGAAGACCGTTTGGAAGGGTTGACTTCCAAACCGTTTGTAGCTTCAAACGGTTTGAAACCGTTTGATCAAACTTGCTTGAGATCGATTGGACCAAACGATCTTGAGGTCGTTTGAGCCCAAACGGTCTTGAGACCGTTTGGCCCCAAACGGTCTTGAGACCGTTTGGTCTCAAACGGTCTTGAGACCGTTTGGATCCAAACGGTCTTGAGACTGTTTGGTCCAAATGGGGCTCAAACCGTTTGGACCTCCAAAGGGGTTCAAAGGTCACCAAAGTTCAAGGATATGTGTGTTGAAGCCCTCAATTGATCAAAGCTATGCTAACCACTTATAAATTGAGTCAATTAGGGTTAGACTTAGCCACTTAGACATCAAATTGACCCTCAATTGCAAGCCAATTAGGGTTCAATCGTTCTCAATTAGGGTTTCAAGTTGATTGGTCATCAATGTTCAACAATGTGAATCAATTCAAGGTTGAACCTATCAATTGACCTCCAATTGGGCTCAAACTTGGCCCAAACGGTCTTGAGGTCGTTTGGACATCATCCAAACGGTCTTGAGACCGTTTGCCCAAAGTTTGACCAAGATCCAAATCGTTTTGACTAAGGTTGAAGTCCAATTAGGTCAAAATCAGCAATTTTCATCAATTCATCAATTTCCTACAATTGGACCTTCAAACCATTAGATTAACTCAACCCTAGACCTTCAAACGGTCTTGGGTTGTGCCCAAACGGTCTTGGGGCCGTTTGGAGGAATCCCCAAACGGTCTTGAGACCGTTTGGGTCCTTCAACCCAAAATTCAACAAGATCTATATGTCAAATCAGCACTCTTTCACCCGATTAGGGTTTCATGTTGAAGTGCCTTCAACTCTCAATTGGTTAAGAATTAGACTTTGATTCTTTGCAGAGATGAAATTCAATATGTTAGGAACAGACCCTCAAACGGTCGTCCCTTGGTCAACTCTTTCAAACGGTCTTGAGACCGTTTCAATCCAAACGGTCTTGCAAGACCGTTTGAGAGCAAACGGTTTGAAACCGTTTGAACCCAAACGGTTTGCAACCGTTTGGACCAAAAGGGTCCAAGGTCGTTTGAAAAAGTAACATAGGGAATCACGCCCCTCATCTTCAACCTCTAGCAAGGTCGGTTTCTCCACTGATTTGCTTGCAAACGTGCAAGGAAGAAGGGTGGTAGAAGGAGATTTTACCAAGTAAATTGCAAGAATAAAGCATACTTATAAAGCAAAAGTTTAGAGTTATAAAACCCGCCTAAAGGTTGATCTTAGAGCTCCAAGCCTTCAAGCTCCAAGCTTTAATGGCGTCCTTGAGCTTCCACAACTTGGTCAGGGTGAAATCTCCAAGAAAACGTTGGTTTGGTTGGCTAGAACAAGAAGACTAAGTAAGCTAACCATAAAACCAACCTTAGAAAGTGAATTCCTCCATGAATTCGAGCTAGATGGTGGGGTTCCCTTACCTAGAACAAGTAGGTCGTCCCCCTGAGCTCCAGAGCTGTCCTTGGTCGTTTGAGCAAGAGAAGAAGAGAATGAAGGAAAGGAAGGATCGTTCACTCAATTGCAAGGGAAAAGGGCTTTTATACTTTAGCCTCTTTTACACCCTAAGGACCTCACAAGATTGGAAATCACATCTGGGTCCCTCCTTGCTCAAAGGCACGTCCCACTCATCTATCCTTGTGCAAGTCTCATGAAAACTCTAGATCTAAGGGTAAAGAAATCCAACCTTCAACTAGGGTACATACATGAAAGGATTTCATACCCATTTTAGGTGATTTCTATCACAAAGATCATATTTCTCATCTTTTTATTAAATGATGTATCCCTTTCATCATTTCTACTCTAAATGATGTCAAGAGTCATAAAAGATGTTCTAGATATTAAGAATTACAAGTTGGATCCCTCAATTTGGGTAAATTGCACTTTACCCCAAATTAGGGTTTCTAAGCATGGGGATTGCTTCCACAGCTGCACCTTGGTGCTCAAGCTTGGGAAATCCCTCAAACTTCATCATAGGCATCCTAATGATGTTTCAACATCAGAGATACATCTCATCTTGTGAATTTTGCAAGTTCAACCCTTAAACTGGGTAATTTGCACATAGGTCCCTGCATACAACACAATGCTACAACTTTATTCAAAAAGGAGCAAAATTGAAAATTATATGTTCCTGGGGAACTTAATTACATGCCAGGGAGTTTTCACAAGTATATAATTACATTTTTAGGCAAAACTTCTAGGGTTAGTTCATAACCCAGGTCAGGGGTGTTACAAATCATAAACCCCTAACAAGGATTTCGTCCCCGAAATCTCAGATAAAAGGAGAAACAGAGTATTCATTAATCATGCCCTCAAGTCTCCACATATTATCTTAATATCATGGAGGTATCATGAATTCTGCAATTCCACACAAGGCTCCTTTCACTAATTCAACCTTACCAATGTTTATGCAGAGCATAAACCCCTAACATATGATGTCCATATTATTGGAAAGAAGAGGCATAAAAGAACATACTTCTATCATCACCCAAGAATATTTATCAAAAGGAACAAAATATATATATAACAAGGATAATATACTCAGTAATCCTTTACAACTCTATGTAATTGGGATAGTTCACATAGTTCTTCTTATTAATTGGAAATGCCACATAGCTTTTCCCTTTTTGATTGGGAATGACACATAGCTCTTCCATTTTTAATTGGGAATGACACATAGCTCTTCCATTTTTAATTGGGAATGACACATAGCTCTTCCCTTTTTGTTTGGGGATGACACATAGCTTTCCCTTTTTGTTTGTTTGGGAATGACACATAGCTCTTCCCTTTTTGTTGGGGATGACACATAGCTTTCCCCTTTTTAATTGGGAATGACACGTAGCTCTTCCCTTTTTGTTGGGGATGACACATAGCTTTCCCTTTTTGTTTGTTTGGGAATGACACATAGCTCTTCCCTTTTTGTTGGTTTGGGAATGACACATAGCTCTTCCCTTTTTGTTGGTTTGGGAATGACACATAGCTCTTCCTTTGAGAAGATAGACAGCATGTCTAACCTTCTCATCTTTTGGGATGTTGAGGATCCTGAAAGCCTTCTCCAGCTCTGTCAACCACAGATCAGCATCTGCGGGGTCAGCGGTCCCATGGTACTCGGTAGCTCCGACACGACGAAGTCGTTCGAATGTCTTACCGATACCTTGTGCCTCTGGTTGGACAGGTGCCCTAGGTGCAGCATAGGCAACCTGTCGGTTATGTGTGTCATGGCAGTCATAAACTACCCAAACATTGTCTGGACTGCTGGGTTACCTATATCAGCTGGGCCAAACTGGGGTGGCTCTCTAGGTTGTTCTGGTACAGGCTGTTCCACCTCTGGTACTCCTGCACCGCCTTGAGGTGCACTGGCACTACTTTCTTCCACATACTCATCATGTGGCTCTGACATCTTAAGTATCTTCTTCTCCTGAGGAGTAGAAGATTCTTTTAGATAAGGAAGGAATACTAAAGATAGACTCGACTTCCTAAATCCTATGCCTCTGTAGACTCGGCGAACCTAGAGCTCTGATACCACTTAATTGTGGGCTCCAATCTCCAAACTTCGAATTAATCCCAATTTAAACATGTGCGAAAGCAATCGTTAAACAGCGGAAGACAAAAATCACAGGAAATTAAAACTTTTCGAGACAAGAACTTGAAACCACAAACCTTTTCCATAGAAAAAGGATTTAACTGTTTACATCACTGACAATTACTTCTTGAGTAATTATATACAACATGATACAAAACTTCTCAAGAGTTCATACTCAAAACACTCCAGGACCTGAGAGTACAGAGGACACATAAGACTGACTCTATACTACACCATGAAGCAGGCTAGATCTCCACCTGAGATAACTACTGCTCCTGATGCTGCTGGGATTGGTCACCTGAGTTCTTGTCCCTCCGTCTTCGATGACCACCTAAAAAGTAGAAGTCTACGGGGTGAGACAATTATACATAATTGCCCCAGTGAGAGTTATAACTCTCCACTAGAAGCTTTATAAGCAAAGCAGGGAATAACTAAAGCAATAAAAGCCTTCAAGGTATTCACTAGCAGTTTGATGGTAAGCAAGAGTTCAACCAATAATAAAATATGAGAACATCTATGCTATTCAAGGTAACATCAATCAAATAACTCGTAGATAACTCGAACAGATATACTACGCTGTTGATTATGTTTTTAAGGGAGTATAGGGATGCATCTCACCTTTTAGACTGTGTGGTGGGGAATGATAGACTACATGAATCTACATCAAATCCTCTCACCATTTCTCTTTTAGTGAAGGTATGACGGACTACAAGAATCTACATCAAATACCTACACTAGGATGTAAGGTTCTACACATCCATGTACCCCATATACTCAAAAGTATGCGATCCAGGAGTTTCCTTAGGAAAACCTGTTTCACCATCATTTAAACTCTGACAATGATGGATCTATGATCAGGGCTCTATATTTCACTTGATTAGTTAGGTACATTCAGTATTCATAACATCATACAAAACATTAGCATCACAGCTATATATGAGAATACCAAAATGTAGCAGGCCTAACTCAATTCAATCATCAGTTCTCAGCTATCTCATCACAAGTCATCTTTTAAGCATGACCTTGATGGTGTTTATGGCTCTTACAGCCCATAAACCACAAAAGATGTCACTCACAGTGCATCAATAAGGATTACTATTCATAAAGCTTGAGACATGCTTTCAATGAATATAACATGGCATTCTAAACCTGGATATGCCCATTATCTCATAACAACCTGCATGGTTCATTAATATAACATGGCATTCCCTACTTGGATATACCCATCATCTCATAACAACCTGCATGGTTCATTCAACAGATAATAGTAAACAATTCAGCAATTAAAGATGCATTCTTAATTAGGGTTTCACATGGAATTACCCTCAACTAGGGATTCACATGGAATCACCCTCAACTAGGGTTTCACATGGAATTACCCTCAACTAGGGATTCACATGGAATCACCCTCAACTAGGGTTCACATGGAATTACCCTCAACTAGGGATTCACATGGAATTACCCTCAACTAGGGTTCACATGGAGTTACCCTCAACTAGGGATTCACATGGAATTACCCTCAACTAGGGTTCACATGGAATTACCCTCAACTAGGGTTCACGTGGAATTACCCTCAACTAGGGTTCACGTGGAATTACCCTCAACTAGGGTTTCACATGGAATCACCCTCAACTAGGGTTCACATGGAATTACCCTCAACTAGGGATTCACATGGAATTACCCTCAACTAGGGTTCACATGGAGTTACCCTCAACTAGGGATTCACATGGAATTACCCTCAACTAGGGTTCACATGGAATTACCCTCAACTAGGGTTCACGTGGAATTACCCTCAACTAGGGTTCACATGGAATTACCCTCAACTAGGGTTCACGTGGAATTACCCTCAACTAGGGTTCACGTGGAATTACCCTCAACTAGGGTTTCACATGGAATTACCCTCAACTAGGGTTAACACCCAAAAGCCCTGTCAATTAGGGTTTATAAACATGATTAGGGTTTCATGATCTCTCTTCTTAAGGAGCATACCCTTAATCACCACATGAATCATATTCATGTATGAATTCATGTTAACATCATCTCAAATTGATTAGGTCATATCAACCCTTCAATCAAGAGCATACAACTCTGCTTAACGTAGTGTATCAAGTCATTGGTCCAATAAGCAATTAGGGATTCATTCCTTAATTGGTACTAGTCCCTTAGATACTGTTAGGGTTTCAACCTTTGTACCTTATTTGTTTATCATTACTAATCATCATTGGGTTAATGGATCATTCATCATCTTAATTCTCAAGAGATTCAATTACATTGGACCTCCATTACATAAAGCATCCAATTGAATTAGGGTTTCCAATGTTGATTCCTTCAATCATTGGATTCATGGAACCAGTCATCAATTGGACCTACCCTCATACTTCAATTGAGTTAAATAGGTCAACCTTCAACTAATTTGACCCTTAAATAATCCCTCAACTAGTCATCAATTAGGGTTTTATTCAATTGAATTAGGGTTTACTATTCATCTTTCATGTCTTCACCCTAAACTTAGGGTTTACTATTCACTCCATGGTGAATTGTACTCATTACATCATTATGTAAGAGAAACATCATCATTAAGGCTCTTAATTAGGATTAAGATCCATTAGATATTATAAATAGGGTTTCCATGACCTCACATAGGTGGGTCATTCCCTAATCATGCACATTCATGTGTAATTGAAGTATCTCACTTGAGTTTCCTCCTTAAAAGGGTACTTTCCCTCTCTAGGATACTTTCTCTCTCTAGAAATACTTTCTCTCTCCTCTCACTAGTAGATGGTGACAACACCACTCTAGATCAGGTTGAGATAAGTCTCCATTGACTAACATAAGCCAAAACCTCAACATCATGTGATTAGGGTTTGATTAGAACAAGGTTTTATCCCTTTAGACCCCTCAAGGGTATTTTGGTAATTTGCCACATGATCACCATCATGGGTTAACTCACTAATCACATAGTCCCTTAATGACCTAGGTTACCTTTAGGGTTTAGATTGGATCACCATTGAACTGATTACATCATCAAATGGTTAAGTACAAACCATCACCAATCTCCAAACGGTTTCAACCTTCAAACGGTTTCAACCATCCAAACGGTCTTGAGACCGTTTGACCCCAAACGGTCTTGAGACCGTTTGGAGGTGAAGACCGTTTGGAAGGGTTGACTTCCAAACCGTTTGTAGCTTCAAACGATTTGAAACCGTTTGATCAAACTTGCTTGAGATCGATTGGACCAAACGATCTTGAGGTCGTTTGAGCCCAAACGGTCTTGAGACCGTTTGGATCCAAACGGTCTTGAGACCGTTTGGTCCAAATGGGGCTCAAACCGTTTGGACCTCCAAAGGGGTTCAAAGGTCACCAAAGTTCAAGGATATGTGTGTTGAAGCCCTCAATTGATCAAAGCTATGCTAACCACTTATAAATTGAGTCAATTAGGGTTAGCCTTAGCCACTTAGACATCAAATTGACCCTCAATTGCAAGCCAATTAGGGTTCAATCGTTCTCAATTAGGGTTTCAAGTTGATTGGTCATCAATGTTCAACAATGTGAATCAATTCAAGGTTGAACCTATCAATTGACCTCCAATTGGGGTCAAACTTGGCCCAAACGGTCTTGAGGTCGTTTGGACATCATCCAAACGGTCTTGAGACCGTTTGCCCAAAGTTTGACCAAGATCCAAATCGTTTTGACTAAGGTTGAAGTCCAATTAGGTCAAAATCAGCAATTTTCATCAATTCATCAATTTCCTACAATTGGACCTTCAAACCATTAGATTAACTCAACCCTAGACCTTCAAACGGTCTTGGGTTGTGCCCAAACGGTCTTGGGACCGTTTGGAGGAATCCCCAAACGGTCTTGAGACCGTTTGGGTCCTTCAACCCAAAATTCAACAAGATCTATATGTCAAATCAGCACTCTTTCACCCGATTAGGGTTTCATGTTGAAGTGCCTTCAACTCTCAATTGGTTAAGAATTAGACTTTGATTCTTTGCAGAGATGAAATTCAATATGTTAGGAACAGACCCTCAAACGGTCGTCCCTTGGTCAACTCTTTCAAACGGTCTTGAGACCGTTTCAATCCAAACGGTCTTGCAAGACCGTTTGAGAGCAAACGGTTTGAAACCGTTTGGACCAAAAGGGTCCAAGGTCGTTTGAAAAAGTAACATAGGGAATCACGCCCCTCATCTTCAACCTCTAGCAAGGTCGGTTTCTCCACTGATTTGCTTGCAAACGTGCAAGGAAGAAGGGTGGTAGAAGGAGATTTTACCAAGTAAATTGCAAGAATAAAGCATACTTATAAAGCAAAAGTTTAGAGTTATAAAACCCGCCTAAAGGTTGATCTTAGAGCTCCAAGCCTTCAAGCTCCAAGATTTAATGGCGTCCTTGAGCTTCCACAACTTGGTCAGGGTGAAATCTCCAAGAAAACGTTGGTTTGGTTGGCTAGAACAAGAAGACTAAGTAAGCTAACCATAAAACCAACCTTAGAAAGTGAATTCCTCCATGAATTCGAGCTAGATGGTGGGGTTCCCTTACCTAGAACAAGTAGGTCGTCCCCCTGAGCTCCATAGCTGTCCTTGGTAGTTTGAGCAAGAGAAGAAGAGAATGAAGGAAAGGAAGGATCGTTCACTCAATTGCAAGGGAAAAGGGCTTTTATACTTTAGCCTCTTTTACACCCTAAGGACCTCACAAGATTGGAAATCACATCTGGGTCCCTCCTTGCTCAAAGGCACGTCCCACTCATCTATCCTTGTGCAAGTCTCATGAAAACTCTAGATCTAAGGGTAAAGAAATCCAACCTTCAACTAGGGTACATACATGAAAGGATTTCATACCCATTTTAGGTGATTTCTATCACAAAGATCATATTTCTCATCTTTTTATTAAATGATGTATCCCTTTCATCATTTCTACTCAAAATGATGTCAAGAGTCATAAAAGATGTTCTAGATATTAAGAATTACAAGTTGGATCCCTCAATTTGGGTAAATTGCACTTTACCCCAAATTAGGGTTTCTAAGCATGGGGATTGCTTCCACAGCTGCACCTTGGTGCTCAAGCTTGGGAAATCCCTCAAACTTCATCATAGGCATCCTCATGATGTTTCAACATCAGAGATACATCTCATCTTGTGAATTTTTCAAGTTCAACCCTTAAACTGGGTAATTTGCACATAGGTCCCTGCATACAACACAATGCTACAACTTTATTCAAAAAGGAGCAAAATTGAAAATTATATGTTCCTGGGGAACTTAATTACATGCCAGGGAGTTTTCACAAGTATATAATTACATTTTTAGGCAAAACTTCTAGGGTTAGTTCATAACCCAGGTCAGGGGTGTTACATTGTGGATAGGAATTATAAAATTGAATTTTGTGCATACTAATATATGTTATGATAAAATTCAATAAATTCTTTCAAATGAAACTTGAGAATTGGTGGTTTTTCCTCCCTGTTGTTATGCAATTGGTTGTAAATGGGTAGAATAAAATCAATGCAGAGGGGAAAATCAATAAGGATAGATTGGTTATTAAAGGGGTACACACAAAGGAGGGAATAGACTATTTTGATACATATTCTCCTCATTCTTGCATGACCATAATTTGTGTTCTCATAGCACTAGCTCCCATTCATAATCGTATTTTCCATCATATGGATGTGAAGACCACATTCTTACATGGTAATCTTTAGAAGGGGACATACCAAAGGATTTTGTGGGACGTAGGAATGAATCCAACATAAACATGTTCAGTCTCGATATGGCCTAAAACAATACCCTAAGCAATGATATGAAAAAATTTAATTCAGTTATATCATCTTTTGGCTTCATTTTATTATGAATTTGATAACTTTGTTTCTTCAAGATTATTAATTATAGATTCCTCAACTTATTCTTATATGTAGACATCATCTTGCTTTTTGATTCTGATATGAAAGTAGTAAATGAGAAAAATCATTCTTGTGTAGAAAGTTTGAGATTTAAAAAGGTGAGTGTCGATGATGTTATTTAGGGGCTTAAAATCACAAGGTTTATCGATGATATTACACACTCTTAGCTTCTCTATGTTGAGAAGATATTAGATAGGTTTAAATCAAATCACAAAAATCTTTTAAGACTTCATGTGATTCATCTAAATCCTTGTTCAAGTACAATTTGGGTGTTCTTGTGTCTTAATCATGATACTCTTGGATTATCAAAAGTTTGTTATATCTTATGAACTACACAAGTCTAGACATTGTCTTTTACGTAAGAAGTTGAGCAGATACATCAGTCGTCCTGACAAGATCCATTGGGAAGTTATTGATAGAGTGTTGAGGTATATCAAGGGAACTATTTCCCTTAGGTGTATTATGGAAAATATCTTTCTGTATTCGAAGGAGTTAGTGATGTAAATTGGATTGATATGAACTATGGGAACAGTGGTGTCTCATCATATGTATTTATGTTTGGAGGTGGTGTTATTTCTAGGAGGTCTAGGAAACAAACTGTATTGTCTCTGTCCACCTTTGAGGTTGAGTTGTGTGCTTTAGATGAAACTAGATTAGAAGCTGAATTGCTACATGTATGTCCACTTTCTCTACAGTAAGAAAGTCACTTTGTGCAATTTTAGTTTATTGTGATAATACAACAACTATAGCCAAGATAAGAAGTTCTAAGGAAAATCGAAAATAGCATTGACACATTCAATTTAGTCTCAAGTCTATAAGGGAGCTAGTGTCTAATAGGGCCATTGTTGTAGACTATGTAGGTACCAAAGATAATATAGTTGAACTTTGACTAAAGGTTTTACATTGGTCTTAGTTAAGAAATCAAGGTTGGGAATGTGACTAAAACCCCTTACAATTCATAGACAATAGTAAGCCAAGTCAATAGAGTGGAATCCCAGAGATTGGGTTCAATGTGTTGATAACAAGTTCTTGGATGAATTGTTTTATGTTGGTATGTATGACCAGAGATCCAGTCATACGATGATTGTAATGAGGCATCATGTACTTGATTCGATAATAATAAATAAAAAATTTCTATTATGTTTTGTTCAATTATAAGATAAATTATATAACATGATAGATGTCTAAAGAATGATATTTACTCAATGGCATATGTCTTCAAGTTAAGGATATGAAGAATGAGATCATATGTATGATAAGAGTACATACATTCTTGTTATGTCCCTAGGCTAATATTATTGTGGAATAAAAATAGACAACAATAATACATAAGTCTAGAATGTGTGTTGAATGATGATAGAGTCTCATTAGTCATGATATTGGGTATCAACTCAAACACATTGGTATTTGTTAGGGAACAGTGTGTCAGACAGACCCACCTTGGGAGTGATACATGGAACCATTGAATGGTAGTTAGAATCATCTCTTATAGTGATAGCGGTGATTATGGTTCTTAGATGTGAAGTCACTACACTCATCATATGATGTTCAATGAACTTTGACACAATCCAAATATGATCTTAAATAAGGTTGTCATAAAGGTGGTTCTCATGTACATTATGACACATGGGGATCGACTGTGAGTGAATGGGATTTCTCCTTCCTATCAGAGTTGATATCCTAGATACTTGATAAGTGAAACCAAGAAAAGCATGGCCATGCTCATGTGAGTCAATCTGTGATATTGAGCTCACTTGCATCTCATCAGTCTGCTAGCGATTCCATGCCTTGCATTCAATCTACATATCTAAGAAAAAGAAACTATACGGTCATGGTAACACTGATTAGAGATGTAGGTTGAAGTTGTTCTCCAACTTTCTGATTACTTGGGTATCTATGAAGTGTTGCTAAATACCTCTTATTGCTTGTGATGTCATAATATGGACATTCACTACAAATGTAATTTGGGACCTATAGGGTCAGACGTATAGGATACACTTGGAATAGGAGTTTACTCAGGGAAAAAGTTTTACTTGGTTACTAAAATTGTTTAAGTAATCATCTCAAACAACATTTCTTGTCAGTCAATCGACCGGAGTGTCCAGTCAATCGATCGGTGTGCCAGTCGACCAACTGGACTACATTTGACACTATCTGATGGAACTAGCCAATTGACCAGTTGGAGTGTCCAAGTAACTGAATAAATAGTGTTCATAGCAGATGGTCAGAATAGTCAATCGATGAATAAGAGGGCCCAATCGATCGACTAGGTCAAATCGACAAATTGGAATGAGTCGATGTTGGCTAAAATGACACACATTAATTACCAGTGTTATTACATTGTTGACAACATGCTAATCTATTGACTAGATTGGCTAGTAGATCGACTAGCAATATGTAGCCACTGCCAGAACATGTATTATGACCCTTTGTCTCCCAAGGTTTTATGAAATTCTGACCTAGTCACTCCTTTATAAAGGGGGTGTCCAAGGCTCTCCACAGACTTGGCTACTCATAGTTGTGGTAATGTGAGATCCCAAGCCATCTTATCTGTGAAAGGGAGAGATAGCAAGGGAGAAATTTGACTCTAGCATGTTTACAACAAAGAGGCAACTCCTTCCCACTGGCTAAGGAAGCACCAAGTGGAGTTCTCAGTGGTCTGCATGGACTACATAGAGGTGTGGAGGCTTTTGCTACTACACTAGGAGGATGTTGTCAACAACCATCCATGAGTGTTGCATCAAGAGGACATTGTCGAGTGCAGTATGAATGCTACTCGTGAAGGAAGCACATCTTTGTGTAAATATATTTGTTAGACTTGCTCCATGACAAGGTACAACATGCACCCTTGTTTCCTATATGTTATTGTTGATGCGATCTTCTTGTAACATCCCTTACCTGGGTTATGCCATAACCCTGGAAGTTATGCTTAAATAAGTTATTTATAAACTTTCTTTAATCTTTTGAAAAGTAATTAAGACTCAAGGAGAGTTTAATTTTCAAGTTTGAGCTTATTTGCAAACTGTTTGTGCATTATATGATAGTTTGGTTGTAAATTGCAATTTATCCAAGATGAGGGGTTATATTGCAATATTTCACATTTTGAATGTGCCTCAAGTTCTTTATCATCATAAGAGAGAGAATAATGCTAAGGGTGTCTTGTGGAAAGCCTAAGTTACAAGTTGGAGCTTCTTTGGTTAATGTTTGTGGCTTGTGTACCAATTTTGGTGCAAATTGCAATTTACCCAAAATGTAGGGTTGATATGAAAATTACCACATTGAGAGTGTTCCTACTCTCTCTTATCATCATATAGAGGAGATAGAAATAAAGAGTCGCCATGTTTGAATCATATTTGAGTGATGGTATTCTTGGTGATGAAAAGACCAAGAAGAGTTGTATAGTTGAAACCCTAAAATGAGTTGTATTGAGTTGTATCGAGTTGTAGAGCCTATATGGGAGTGCCTATCAGCCAAAAATCCATAGAGGATATCCCATATCATTTTTTCAACTCTTGGCAAAGGCCATGATGATTTAATCACCTCAAGAAGGTGATGGATACTGGTTTACAACTTTCCTTGGAAAAGTTGTATCGGTTTGTGAATAAAGTGATGTTGGGTTAAAATATCTTGTTCAACAAGATAACTAATGTCCTAAATATTATCCCTAGATTATCCCCAAGAGTTTTGCATGTCAATATAAATATTTTTGCATGGATGGACGTGTTTCAACCCATGCATGGACATGTGCCACCTAGTAGTATAAGGTGATGACACCTCTTATACACTCTCTCTCATGAGCCTCAATCATATATACCACTCCTTTCACCTACAAGTGAAAATTTTCAAATCCTACAACTATCTTTCTCTTAGATATCGTGAATAGTAATTAAGGAGCAAGGAGGAGCTCGACCCTTAAGCTTAAGGTGAATCCATGGTCATCTTCAACCTTGGTTGAAGCATGAATTTCGAGTTGTGATTCTTCCTTTCTTTTCTTCTTCACCAAGTTCTTATCTATGGTGATTCTTTGCATATAGAGGAGTTGTGAACAAGTCTTGGATATTTGATAAGTTCATCTTCAACCTTGGGAATGTGAATCTTTGTATCTTGGAGCTTTGAAATTGTTTGTGAGGCGGGTTATATAACTTGAACCCAATCATGTTATTATTCACCTTCAATCGTGCTATACTTGTTGATCTACTTTCAATTTCAATTTTTCTTGAATGGTTGATGATTATATGAGTTCTAATAGTTTCATAGGACTATTTTCCATGAACTATAATAGTAAGGGACGAAAGTCTAGAGCTTGATGATGATAACATCATCATGGATGAAACTGATATCGGGTTGAAGCACCTCTAACCCGATATGGTAATGAAACCCAATATGGTGATATGAAATCCATTATACCTTGGAACCCCACACCCCTATTGTTTTGTACATTTGGGTTGGTTGAAAAAGGGCTAACTAGTTGTCTAGGTTGTCACTCAACACATGGTAGGTTGAAACTTTGAAGGTTTGAAAAGGTATGAGTGTAAGGGTCTAACCTGATATGCAAAACCCTACACTTGAGTAACCCGATATAAGTGACACACATACACACCTCTTGGATGATATGGTGATAAGAACACACCTCTTGGATGATATGGTGGTAAGCACACACCTCTTGGATGATATGGTGGTAAACACACACCTCTAGAATGATATGGTGGTATGCACACACCTCTTGGACGATATGGTGATAAGCACACACCTCTTGGATGATATGGTGATAAGAACACACCTCTTGGATGATATGGTGATAAGCATGCACCTCTTGGATGATATGGTGATAATAACACACCTCTAGCATGATATGGTGATAAGCACACACCTGTTGGATGTTATGGTGATAAGCACACACCTCTTAGACAATATGGTGGTAAACACACACCTCTTAGATGATATGGTGGTAAGTACACACCTCTTGGACGATATGGTGGTAAGCACACACCTCTTGGATAATATGGTGGTAAGCACACACCTCTTGGATGATATGGTGATAAGCACACACCTCTTGGATGATATGGTGGTAAGCACATACCTCTTGGACGATATGGTAGTAAGCATACACCTTTAGCCTGATATGGTGGAAGCACCTCAAAACCAATATGGAGGTAAGCATCTCAAATCTGATATACTTGATTGAGTAACACATGAAGTGTGTTATGTCAAATGATACATTAAGATGTAAAGAGTTTAATGCATTTTGATAAGTGTAGGCCAATGTACCTTGAGAAAAGGGTTGAGCCAACTTAATAAAATATGATGTAATCAATATCCTAGTGAGGATGAGAGAGAAAATCATACTTTTTGTGATAATCATTTAATGATAAATGATGAAAATAAACAAGTATGATTGAATACTTATGATATCAATGTATGCTCCTAATATGTGTGAAGTTATGAATTAGGGTTTTGATTCTTGATAATATGAACTTGAAACCCTAATCGGATAAAAGGGAAACCCTAACCCTAATAATGGGAAGGTTGTATTTCTCTTGTATTGCATGGTGATGATAGGTACTTGATATTTTTTTATCATGAAATACTAACCATGCAGGTATCATGAGATGATGAGCATAGCCAGGTATGAGCTATGATGTTTCATATGATACAGATTGAATGGGCCTTGTGAGCCATGTGAAATACTTATGCAACAAGTATAATGTACACCTGGGTATGAGGACCTAGAGGTAATAGTTACCTGATAAGAGGTGACAATGTTCAGTGATGAACTAAGGGTTCGAATACCTAGATCTAGCAATCATGATGATGATAATGTTAAGGGATGAGAATCCCCAGTAATGTGATAAGGGATTGAGATCCTGAGAGTTATGCATCAATGTGTTCCAAAGATTATGAAAGTACTTCATAAATGTATTACACCTTTCCTTGTAGCATCTGTTATAATTCATGCTTGTAACTTGGTTGATGCTAAAAGATACTGTAATGCACCTAATTAATCAAGTGGAACCTTATCATGTAGTTTCCCTGACCATAGATCCATTCAGTGTCAGAATTTGTTGAATGGTGAAACGAGTTTAACTCAAAGAGCATATTTTTGAATATGTGGGGGTAATGGGAGAAAATATCCTTACATCCAAATGGGTATTGATGTGTGATCTTCCTCATCATCATAATAGTTTGGCTATATGCCATGACTCAATATTAATATACTGGGTTGCTGTGTGATCCCCCTGAAGAGAGTGCATGATGCGGTTGTAACTCTATAGTGAAGATGCCACTATACCCTGGAAAGCTAATTGTAGTTTGACATATGATGTCACTACCAGTGGTCTCGTACTGACCGAGACAGGTGAGGTCTTGTAAGTTGGCTCTTCCTTTGACCTTGTATGGTACTGATGCTTTACATAGTCGTGGTCGGTTGGAGCATGAGCGGTATACCTCATCTCCTCAGGACATAAGTGTGATTGTAAATATGTAATCAGTCATGTAGCATATTTGCTTGAGGATTGAATACGGAAACATTGGCTGATGTTACACTACTTTTATACATCTTAAATGGATAGATGTTATATGTGTTCTTTGTATTCCTTATAAAGTGAATAGCTGATTTATTTCTCTATCATAGATAGTTGCATTGCTTGAAAAGATGATATTGCTCTATTTTTCTTATAAATAGTGATTAATCTTGATTATTAATATAAAAGATCCATTTCTCGGTTTTATATTATTTATAGGTGATAATAATATTTTTGGCAGAGAGTTATATCTCTCGCTGGAACTTTTGTCTTACCATGTTGGTCCCAACATTTTAAGGTGGACGTGTACAAGGAGGTAGAGACAGTACTATAGAGGGAGGACAACAACAATAGGGACAACAATAACAGCTCAGGTTGAGTGTGTTGTCTATCGTGACTTGTAGATAAAAGTTTTATGTGTCGTCTCTGTACTCTCAGGTCCTTGGGAGTTAGTACGTAATGGTTTTATAAATGATCTGATATTTTGGCTTGTATGCCTCGAGGTTTTATGTTGCTTATGTATATGTTTGGGCAAAGCAACTGGTATATGATATCCTCAAGATGAGATGGTACAGTGTATGTACAATGTGAACCATGATGTATATATTGCTTTGGTTCTTTCTTTAAGAGTTTCCTAGCAATGGATATCTTTGCAAGATGGTTTTAATTTTTAGTGATTTTTGTTAATCCGATGCTAATTGTTATTTTGTGTAATTACTGTGACGATTTGGTTGTCAGTTTGATAGCGACTGTCACACTTTTGGTAAAGGAATATGAAGAAATGTGTTGTTTCCATTATCAACTTTGTCCCCATTTTCTCCTATAGTGGTATCAGATCAGGACAATCTACGGTGTATCGGGATTTAAACCGATGCGATCAGATTATATTTTATCATTTTTTTGTTGCATACGATGTGAGCATTTAAATGGTTATTGTGCATACCCAATTCAATACCACATATGCTAGGGAATGTCTTGTATATCCTCTATATATATATATATATATATATATATATATATATATATATATATATATATATATATATATATATATATATATATATGCCGCCCTAAAATAATTTTGATGGTGGATGTATGAGTGGTTGTGGCCAAAACTCCTTGGATACTTGTGTATGGTTGGATGGTTTATTTTCTTTATAAATTTTGGTTTACATATAGAGCCTCCCCTATCTATGTTAAGTGTAACTAATGATTAACCCCCTATGCATCCCTCGAATGCAACTCGGGGTATTCACTTTGGTCAATGTGATATGTAGATAGGAATAGCATTAGTTTCTATTTTTAGCAAGAGAAGACATTCTATCTAGGTGAGTCATCCGACTGGAAGTTGATTCGATTGACTATAGGATTGGAGGACCCAACCTACCATAGGAGCCATTTGATCGATCCATAAAGACCATCTGACCAATTGGAGGACTGAACCGATCGACTAATAGAGTTTTTCCTTTACATGTTGCAGATGTGATGTTTGACCTTAGGTGGATAGCATTCATTGTGGCTCTAAATAATTCCATCAGTATGTTCATAACCATAGATCGTATAATGTGATTTCATATTTCATTTGTGAATATAGTATGTATATGCTACATATTATAGGTATGTAGGGATTGAATATATATATATATATATATATATATATATATGTGTGTGTGTGTGTGTGTATTTATTAATAAAATTTCTCAATAAATATTATGTTTTAGGTTTTTTCCACAAATAGCACACATGAAAAGTTTGATCAGCTAATACTAAGTGTGGTCATGACAAAGAATGGTCTGTCGTATATCTCATGGAAGTGTGATGGTAGTTATGTGGGTCTACCAAAGTTGGGTGCATTTCTACCGTGTTCTCTTTTGGGTCAGGATTAACTAGGTAACCTTACTAGTATTAAGAGCCTAGAAGTATACAAATGAACTATGGCAAGGAGTTGTGCATACCATCAATCCATGAATTGCATTGGATGCAATTAAAATGTTACCTACCTTAAGATTTGGTTATAGACGCCAACATTGGTTGGGTAATAACTCAATATATTTTAGATCTTGGCTCGCTAGAAGATTGTAAGTTGCAATCTTCTAAATTTATTGTGAGGGTCATTAATTTGAACAAAATAGTGGGATAAATATTCAATTAAAGTCCTATCTAATATTGTCAATATTGTAAAATCATCATAAAAGTTTGGACAAATGCAAATTTTCTTTGTAGAAATAAGTGTAAAACACATTATTGTTGTGATTGGTCCTTGAGAAGGATAAACTAAATGGGACCAACTTCCATGATTGGTTCAATACTTTGAGAATGCGCTCACTCATGAATGCAAGCTTTATGTCCTTGAAGCACCAATGTCAGAGGAACCCACTCCCAATGCACATAAGACTGAAATGGTTGCTTATTTGAAGCATTCCAATGATGTCACAAACATCAAAAACCTTATGCTATGTTGTATGAACTATGAGTTGCATAAGTATCATGAAGACATGGATGTTCTCAAGATGGTAATACATCTTAAGAACGTGTTCCTAGATCATGCAAAGCATGAAAGGTGTAATGTCTCCAAGGTGTGTTTGGGTGCAAATTGATAAAAGAAGATCTAGTAGGGCCCCATGTTCTCAAGATATTTGGTCATTTGGAGAACCTATAAAGACTGTAATTTCCTTTAGGCCAAGAGTTGACCATGGATATGATTATGTGATTGTTGCTTGAATCATACAGCCAGTTCATCAAGTGTTATTACATGAACAACTTACCTAAGTCACTATCTAAATTTCTTGTCATGTTGATAAATGTCAAAGTAAAAATAAATAAGGACAAATCAAAATTTATGATAGTGATTAGCAAAAGGGAGTCCAAGGGTGAAGGCAAATCCAAGAAAAGTTTTGAGGCTAATCTGAAACCCAAGTCTTCTACACTCAATATGAGGAGAAGTGTAAATGTAAAAGGAATTTGTCCTTTTCACATAAAGGAACTAAGGAAGAAGAAGAAAATGATAGTGATCTCCAATTCAAGTATATGCATTATTGCAAAAAAAATTGTCTACTTCTTCATCTTGGGTATTGGATGTCGGGTGTAGATCTCGCATTTGCTCAAATGGTCAAGATCTAAAAAGAATTAAATCTTTAAAGAAAGGTGAGGTGGAACTGTGTGTCATAAATGGGATAAGAGTTGTTGCCACTGTAGTTGGAACCTATAGTTTATCTCTACCCAGTGGGCTTGTAATAGAGCCAGCGAACAACTATTATGTACACGTCATTAATAGGAACATCATATCTACATCTTGTTTGGACAATAGTGGATTCGAATTTCATATAAAGAATGGTCAATGTTCTATTCCAAGAGATGAGAACTTTAATGCCATTTCCCCTATGTCCTATGGTCTATACTTGTTAGATCTAGAGACAAGCATATATAACACATATACCAAAAGCCTAAAATTTGATAACTCAAACCAAACAACATTGTGGCATTGTCGTCTAGGGCACATAAATGAGAAACACATTTCCAAACTCCATAAAGATGGTTATGTGGACTCTTTTGATTTTGAATCAATAGAGACATGTGAGTCTTGTTTAATTGGACAAAAACTCCTTTAACTAGTAATAGTTAGATAGAGAGTGATTTAGTGGGACTTGTACATAATAATGTATGTGGACCCTTTAGAACAAATGCTAGATGTAGTTACCATTGCTTCATTACATTTACTGTTAATCTCAATAGATAGAGCTATGTGTATTTAATGAAAAACAAGTTTGAATCCCTTGAAAAATTCAAGGAGTTCGTTGACTCTTTCTTGTAATCATCCTCGTTAGCACGTGAAAGTCAACCCTTTCTATTGTATCATGCCATGTGTGGTTTGGTCTCGGTGGACCTGCTACGAAAGAAGTTCAGCCTTTACCTGAGAAGATAGCCAACTTTGCATGTATCTGGAGGTGGGTGTGGCTCAAGTTTTGAGATTAGGCAATGTACTTGCAATGTATCATTGAACTAAGTACAACACCAACTTGGTAAAAGTATTAAAACACTTCAATGAGATTGAGGTGGAGAATACTTAATCCCAGAGTTTGAGGACCTTCTGCAAGGTCGTGGTATATTATCACAATGGATTCCACCCAGAACACCACAACATAATGGCGTATAAGAAAGAAGGAATCACATTTTGTTAGACATGGTACGATCTATGATGAGTTTTGGTGATCTTTGGGTTTCTTTCTAGTGACGAGCTCTACGAACTACAGTGTTTTCCCTAAACTGCCTACCGTCTAAATCAGTTCGAAAGACCCCATATGAGATATGACATGGGAAATGTCATGATCTATCTTTTACTGGGGATGTGAAGCTTATGTTAGAAAATCATTTCTCGAAAATCTTAGACCCCAATCACACAAATTTTATTTTGTTGGATATCGTAGGGAAACCAAAGGATATTACTTTTATATTCCATCTGACAACAAAGTGTTTGTTTCCAGGATGGTTGTATTCCTTGAGAAGGAATTAATTTCCAAAGGAATCAGTGAGAGGAGAGTAGAACTCAAAGAGGTTTGAGACCAACAAGAAAACATTAAACAAATAGAGGAAAATCACAAACTGTTGTGGAATCTCAAGTTCCTCATATAACACATGAACCTCATAGATCTAGTAGGACACATCTTGAGCCTAAATGGTTTGGATATCTTGTGACTCAAGAAGGCAACAAGTTGGCCATAGATGATGAGCCAACAACCTACCTATAAGCAATTTAGGGACTAAGTCTGAGAAATGGCTTGAGGCCATGATATCTGAGATGGAATCCATGTACACCAACAAGATGGACCTTGGTGGATCCACTTGAAGGGGTAAAACCAATAGGATGCAAGTGAATCTTCAAGAAGAAGACTAACATGGATGGTATTGTACCTATAAAGGCCAATTGGTTGTAAAGGATTTCAGACAAGTTCAAGGTGTTGACAATGACATAACCTTTTCTCCAGTTGTTGTGGTTAGATCCATTAGGATCATGCTTGTCATTGTAGCTTACTTTGACTATTAGATTTGGAAGATGGGTGTTAAAACCACTTTCCTTAATGGGAATATTCTTGAGGATGTGTACATGACTCATCCTGAAAGATTTATAATTCCAAATAATATAAATAAAATATGTAAGCTACAAAGGTGAATCTATGGATTGAATCAAGTATCTCAGAGCTAGAATCCTCATTTTGATGAGGTAGACAAAGAGTTTCGCTTTAGTCAAAATGAAGATGAACCTTGTGTTTACAAGAAGGTCAGTGGGATCATAATTATATTCCTCATGTTGTACATAGATGACATATTATTGATGGGGAATGACATCCCTACCCTACAAATGGTAAAAACATGGCTGGAAAATACCTTCTCTATGAAGGATTTAGGCTAAACATCCCATGTCTTACAAAATTAAAATCTATAGAGATATATCGAAAAGGCTTCTTGGCCTAAGCCAGAGTACATACATTGACAAAGTGCTAAAGAGGTTCAGCATGTAGACTCAAAGAAAGGAAATTTTCCCATATCCCATGGAATTAGTCTCTCTAGAGCCCACTACCCTAGTTTTTGTGAAGAACAAGAACACATGAGTAAGATGCCATTATGCATCCACTATTGGATCTATCATGTATGCAATGTTATGTACCCATCTAGATGTCTTGTATGTTTTAAGCATAACAAGAAGATAACAGCCAGATCTCGATGAAAGTCACTAGACTTCCATAAAGAACGTCCTTAAGTACTTGAGAAGGACTAAGAATCAGTTCCTTATTTATGACGGTGAGGAAGAGTTGGGTGTAAAGGGTTACACTAATGCAAGCTTCCAAACTGACAAAGATTATTATTTATCGCAATATGGATTTGTGTTTTTCCTTAACAATAGAGATATGAGTTGAAAAAGTTCCAAGAAAGATACAGTTGTTGATTCTACAATAGAAGTCGAGTACATTGATGTCTTGAATATAACATAGGAAGTTGTTTGGATCAAGAAGTTCATCAGTGAACTTGTAGTGGTTCCAAGCATTAGCAATGTTGTAGAATTGTATTGTGACAACAATAGAACTATTGCACAAGCTAAGGATCCAAGGTCATATCATCTTTCCAAGCATATAATTTAGTGTTTCCATCTCAAACAAGAGATCATATAGCAAGGAGATGTGAAGACTTGTAGAGTACTGACTAATATCAATATTGTTGCCCCACTGACAAAAGCACTTTTGCAGTAGAAACATGATGGTCATGTTAGATCACTTGGAATTAGATTCATGAGTGATTGTATCTAAGTGTAAATGGGTGTTTGTTGGTATGTACGCCCAAACAGCCAATCATACAATGATTGTAATGAGGCATCATGTACTTGATTTGATAATAATAAAAGCAAATATGTTAGTTGTGTTTAGTTCAATTAAGAGATAATGATATAACATGATAGATGTCTAAAGAATGAGGTGACTTGATGGCATATGTCTTCAGGTTAAGGACCTAAAGAATGAGATCATATGTATGATAAGAGTACATGCATTCTTATTATATCCCTAGTTAGATATTATTGTGGAAGAAAAATAGATGACAATAATACATAAGACTAGAATGTGTTTTGACTGAGGTCAGAGTCATGTTATCCATGATATTGTATATCAATCCAAATATATATGTACTTGTTAGAGAACAGTATGTCATACAAACCCACCTTGAGAGTGATACATGGAACCATTGAATGGTAGTCAGAATTAGTTCTCAAAGTGATAGTGGTGATTGTGGTTCTTAGACTTGAAGTCACTACACCCATCACAAGACCTTAGATGAACTTAACACCATCCAACGTGACCTTGAATAAGGGTTGCCATAAAGATGGTGTTTGAGTACATTGTTAGACACGGGGATTGATTGTGAGTGATGTAGATGGGATTTGTCCCTTCTACTAGTGTTTATATCCTAGCCACTTGATAAGTGGGATTCAAAAAAGCATGGACATTCTCATGTGAGTCAATATGTAATATTGAGCTCACTTGCTTCTCATCAGTGTGATGTAAGTTCAAGAAACATAGATTGAGTGTTTAGAGGATGACATATCCATGCCTCACATTCAATCTAGATATCTAACATAAAGAAACTATACGATCATGGTAATACTGATGATAGATGTAGGTTGATGTTGTTCTCCAACTTTCCAATTACTTGGGTAGCAATGAAGTGCTTCTAGATACCGCTCATAGCTTGTGATGTTATAATCTAGTTATAGACACTCACTACCAATATAATTTGAGACCTATAGGGTCACACACATAGGATGCACTTGGAAGAGGATTTTACTCATTGACAAAGATTTAACTTGGTTATTAAAAGTGTTTTGATAATCAAATTAAACAACATTGGTTGTCAGTCTACCGATTGGAGTGTCCAATCGACCGACTGGTGTGCCAGTCGAATAAATAGAATTCCTAGTCTACAGACTATATAGCATTTGACATTGGTCGATCGTAACATCCCAAAATTTTAATTAAGGTAAGATTACGGTTATAACAACAATTTTTAATACCAATTAATTATAAAGTTATGGACCTTGGTATAGTTTTACCCAAAAAGATAAATCTTTAGTGGAAAACCACTCCAAACCTTGTAATTTACTAAAATAACTAACTAATAAAAGCTTCATTCGATTTAACCTATCTTCTTATAGCATTTAAATTAAGATAATGAGACATGTGGAAT
Organism: Alisma plantago-aquatica; assembly: GCA_963693085.1. Classification (NCBI taxonomy): domain Eukaryota; kingdom Viridiplantae; phylum Streptophyta; class Magnoliopsida; order Alismatales; family Alismataceae; genus Alisma; species Alisma plantago-aquatica. The sequence goes on along the minus strand of OY856412.1, from coordinate 445,196,689 downwards.
TTATAAATAAAATATACTCAAAACCTAAATCTAATTATATGGGAAGATTATAGACCCTATAAATGAAATGTGGTCAAATTTCAATATCATTGAAGCTTAATTGATCATCTAATTTATTTAAGGAGGTTCTAATATAGTAATTAGTCAGTTTTAATCAAAATTTTCCCTGATATCCTAATATTGCCTAAAGTGCAGAGTATATGCATGTCACACGGTTCCTTACCAGAGTCCTAGTCGAACTTGTAGATCCGGAGTTGTCTGCTGTTGGGGGAATCTTCCCCTTCACCCGTTCTCCTTGCGTTTCGGGACTCTATAGTCTATTGCTCTTCCTCCTCCGCATGATCCCTCCACATAGTCTCTAGTTTTGGGATTTCTTCATCTTTGCAATCCCCTCATATGTTTGTAACACATGATCCCAATTGTGATGGTATTCTGTGCCCTAGACCCCTGGATTAACAAACTTTTCCTAATTCCTTTGTGACTCGATCGCCCAGACCCTAAACTATATATAGGGCACCGAAATGCATCAGTAACCACAAAGGAACATACATTGGTTAATTTTTTGCACTAGCGATGCATGTAACCTAGTCACAAATTTGCTCCCTATCTCTCCATTTTTTGGGGCTTTGCTCCAGTGGTTTTGACAGTTGGTGGCTATAACCAGCAACATAGCATGTTCTAGTGCTTCATGAGGCACTTCTCACACCCTCTTTTCACCAAAGTTCCCGGTTATTAGTTTCTCCTTTTTTCTTTGGCCTTATCTGATATTAGGTCTTATTTGATAGCTCCATATCAGTGGTGGTAGGTTTTCATTCTTATGGTGTCTAACCATGGTAAGACCCAATCCTGGGCTCTCTAGGCTCATCAGGGAATAGAGAACAGGGTCATAGTTGTTTTAAATTTTAGCTGAGATTTTGATCACAAGTTTCTGAGATGAGCTTCAATCATGCCTCTTCACACTGGTCTTGACATTGATCTTTGTTGTGAAGAAGAAGATCCAGGGTGTGAAGTTATACATTTTCCCTTACATGTGTTTTCTTACAGTCACGCTCCAATGGACAAATTTGGAATTTTTTCTCTTTGCCTTGATTTTCTAATTGCACGTTTTGGATAGGGTCCAGGTGAGGTGTTGGGATCTAGTGGGACAACATAGCAGATCCTTCCATCCTGTAGCCAAGTAAATCTATACATGAATTTTTCCTTTTTTCTGATTGGTTAGTCTTTTGGAAGTTCATAGTAAATCAATGGTTAATTAGAAAAATATGAAAAAAATGTTTCAGAAAGGATTTTCAACAAGAAATCTAATTTTATGGTTTTCAAAGTCTAATTCAATAATGTCAGACATATTTCTCTAATGACCTAATATTAGGTTTTAGACTATAATTAAGTTGGAAAATGATGTAAGTATATTAATTTCAGGAAACTATGGTTTTATCAACCTCAAAGAAACTTAGCAGAATGTCTCTCTCATCGGTAAGTGGATTCATGCACTCTGAGAAACAAGTATGGGTAAAGATATTCATATTCGCTTATATTCTTGAAATTCAAGTACAATGATATCAAGTATATTTTTTAATGAATACTTGCAAGATAAGAGCTTATAATTCAAATTTTGAATTTTTAGTATATTGTTCTTATCTAAGATCATAATGATAACATGCACATCTTTCTTAATTAAGATGTAATCTTTCAAGTTATTAGTTCAAGAGTAATGTTAAGTACACGATAATTTGTTTCATGTTGTTCCTTGCAAGTTATTTGTCTTTTGGGCACATATCAAGCTCTTGAGAGCAATGTTGTATCCAAGATCCTAAAAGCAATGTTATTCATCTAGCTCCTGAGAGCAAATGTTATCGATCAAGCTCTTGAGAGCAATGTCAAATTGAAACTCTATAAAGCAATGTTATTCCTCAAACTCATGGGATAAATGTCACAGATCAAGCTCTTGAGAGTAATGTTATTTTATCAAGCTCCTGAGAGCAATGAGCACTTTGGTGCATGTATATTCAAGCTCTTGAGAGCAAGGTTAAGGAGGAAATGCAGCATAATCAACCTAAGACAACAATGTCATCGATTAAGAGAAACAAGATGACGACAAATGAGATGAAAAGTATTCAACTTTTACAATGTTTAAAGTTATGCATTCTTGAAAGTATATTTATATTTCATTACATATAATGTTACTTAGTGCCACTTACTCTAACGTATTTTTCATTTTTCTTTGCATGGTTGGGGACACGATGTTTATAGGGGAGAAGGATATGAAAACATAGGCAAGGAGATTATACCTCAAGAAGAAATCTAGGAGTCAAAACACGGTGGGGTGCAAACTATGATAGAATGATTACTTTGGTTTTACTTTTAAGTTGAAAGAACCATGTATTAATTTTAACTACAAGCTTTTTATTATGGACCTTGAGAATGAGAAATGTTATTTTATCATGTGTTGGTTTTAAAGATTATATTTTTATGCAATGATCATCATGTTTGTGACACCCCACTAAGAGTTATGCTTCAGCTCAGTAATTTACATATTTTAGAAAATGGTATCAGAGGAACAATATAGTTAGCCACCAGATGAATCCTCATATTCTTATATTAGAGAACCGTAGTAGAAACCAAGTGGGAATACAACACAAATTTACAAGAATGACTAGTAGCCCTAGTATATAAGAAGCAAGAAAAAGATATTCATAATCAAAGTAGAGGTCTAGTCAGGAGACATAAGTTAAGATAAGGATTAGGGTAACGTGCCTAGATGTTTGAAATTTTGTGTTAACTCTAGAATTATATATAGCATGCTCTCTCTCGTTCCCACATGTTTGTGGTATGGGACACAAGGTTATGAGATTTTGTAGAGAGAATGTTATATGCATAATTATGCTTGTCTTATCTTTTCAATTGCATGTGGTATGGGATATGTGCACGAGGGAGGCGCCAAGATAAGTGTGATATATCATGTCACCTCTGAATATATGAGTAGCTGACATGTATCCAATGACTGCAAATAAAATAAGAGTTGGCATTCAAAGTTTGAGACATATAGTCACCTAAACCTAATTAGATTGACAGTAATACCAAGTATGCATACAAAGGGTAGATAATTTGATATAGATAAGTCAGAAAAAAAAATTAGGCACATGCTAATGGATTATGGAATTATGAAAATCGCGTTTAAGATTTAGAAATCATGTTATGTCGATAAAATCACATTAGGTGATCCTTAACTGGAGTTATGGGTGCATTCATGTGAGCGGCTATATCAACTCAAGTAAGAAAAAAATCTAGTCTAATATGAAATCATGGCAAGTCGATCAAGTTATCATGTAATTGTGTTAACCATGGTTAGATCATATCTTATGTATGCTAATGAAACTCTAAGATTATAGTATAAATATATAATACATAGAACAAGTAAAATCCAAAGTTGGGTAGTATATGCAAATTTGTAGGACAGAATTCATATAAGATGGGTAGAACTGCAGCATCCCAAAATTTAATTAACGTAAGATTAGGGTTATAATAACAATTTTTTCTACAAATTAATTATAAAGTTATGAACTTTGATATAATTTTATCTAGAAAGTAATGACTAGAAATACAAAGATTATGGAGTACTATCGTTTGGCTGATTAGGTGCCGGAGCGCCGCGGCCCTCAGGGATTCCGCGCTGCCGCCATAGGCGGCTAGCGTCAATCAAAGCACCCCTGGCCGGGCATCCCGCTAGCCAGGGTCCACCCATCACACCCGCTGGATAGGTACTCCGCCTGCCGGTGGCCACCGCAGTCCCTTTCCGCCTAGGTAACTCGCTGACTGGGACGGTTGCCTTTGACATATATATATACACTACAACAAAGCCCTGTAGAAGTGACGGGCGATGCTCGCAGTCCGTGAAGGGTATACCCCACTCAAAGTACTTGTTACGGTTATAAACCTATGAGAAACGAAATAGCCACTCCTAATATTACTAAAATCTCCCGCGGCTGTACATACATAACAAAGATCTAACCACACACAGTCGACTAACAGATCTGACGGCTGCGGTGCAAATAGGGATTAGTCTCAACTCTCGGCTTCTTCCGCTATTGTTCTCCACTCTCCCACGCACTGCACCGTTCTCTCCCATCTACGCACGTAATGTGGCACGCCGCTAGAGAGGAGCGACTACTAGTACTAGAGGAGGGTATTCGGAGCACACATCAAGCACTCCGTCTCCGAGTCAAAGGCAGGAAGCGATTGTACTGGAACGGCAAGCCTACTCAGCATAACGTCGATCAGCAGAAGGAGGTAATTGACGGAACCGACAGGTGGATAGTGACCGACGAGAGTAGACAGCGGAGGCTCTCATTGCAGCGGCTATAGGCATAGCAGCTCTGGTGATAACACCGGCTTGGACCACGACGGAAACCGAGGCAGAAATAGGGAATTCTCCTCACCGGATTCTTGTAAAGGAGAGGTAATTCTGCCCCTTTTCAATGAGGCTCTAATTGGTTTTCTATAATTGATCCAAAATAATTAGGAACTCCAATTCCCAAACAAACTAATATGGATGGTTTCCTGCAACTACGGAATTTTTTTTTAGTTGTTGGCCTTCTGAAGTATAAATAGAAAGTGCCCTCTGAGTTCTGAAAAAAAAATAAGGAGAAACAAATTGGGCTCCCGTTCTACTCTGTTCCAACTCTCATTCTACTCTTGCTCTAAAGATATCTTGGTTACTTCTCTTTCGTCTCTAACAAATTTCTTGTTTAAAATGTACCAGGCTACCTTTCCTGATCCAAGTTAATATAGCTATGTATTGTACGAGACATCCCTCGACATAATGATTTTAGCCATTGAACGAAATCCATTGCAGTGCTATTATTCTACCATAGCAGACATCTCAAATTGAGGGCAGGACAAACTGTTATATATATATATATATATATATATATATATATATATATATATATATATATATATATATATATATATATATTGCCACACAAATGGATAAATTCCTTATTTTTTACCCTCTTGTATACTCTTAAACCAGTTAATGATTAAAAATTCACAACATCTTATTCTGGTGTTATGTTAACAATGTCGTTAAGCCCGTAGTGCATATGATTTGTTACTACTATAATACTAACTTTGTTATATACACTTTAGATACTATACATATTAGATTTATATTGTGTCAGATTGTTTAAGGTCAAAATTGATATAATGGATTTTCACATATTTTGTACATTTTATCAGACGTCTACATTCTAAATATAAAATCCACTCATAGTCATAATACATTTACTACCATATGCTTGCTTTGAACCTTACGCTTGTATTTAGCTTGTATTTAGTTTAGTTGTTTTACCTTTGAGCATAGATGGCTGATCATAAATATAAGGAAGGTCAACAACTAGTGGATCAAGCTTAATTAGAATATATACGACTATGTTGGTCTGGAAGTTCACAAGAAAGCAAAATTATCTTAAAAATCTCAAAAAGTGAGATAGGTGTATATATGTATCAGTAAACCTTTTTCTTCAAAAAATCAAAGATAACTTGATTCAATAAATAATAGTGAGGAGAACCAGGCTCAAGGAAATCATCTTCTTGGAAAAACTCAAATGCTAAACCAATCATCTGACCAAAACTTTTGGATGTGAATCAATTTTTTAGAACTGAACTCAAGTATAGTTTCCATGAACCAATAATTAGGGTTTTACAACCCCAAATTTTGGGTTCATTTGGTGAGAAATATAATTTCTCCTATTAAAGATATTTGAACCACAAATTAAATAAATGGAATTCTTTTAAAATAGCCTTGATGATTGTGTTGTGGGCTTTATTGCCTATTGGGCCCAAATAACAAGAAAATTCAATTAGTGAATGAATAATTGAATATTTGAGAAAAGAAAAATGTGGAAACCTCTAGAAGGCAAACCCAAAGAGAGATTTCGTGCCTCTTGGGTTCCTTGGGTTCCAAGGAGTCCAAAGTTGCAAAGAAAAGCAATAAGAAAAGAAAAGATTAATAAAATATTTTTGTGTTAAAAAAGAAATTGAAAATATTGATGAAATGTGAAAAATAAGTGAAAAGAGGTATAATGGGGTAATCCTTGGTGTAATTTCGTATCCCAAGGATTTCTAATGTTGAAAGGAATACCAATAAGGAAAATAAAAGAGAAAACCTCAAAAAGATATATTTTAATAAGAAATACACATGATAATGAAGGATATATGCATTTAGATGCATCTAGAAGGATAATGAGTATCCAATAAAAAGGATTTTGAAATAATAGAGGTTCTTGGGGTCCAAGGAGTCCCAAATAGCAAGATAATGGTTTGAGGAAAGAGAAAAATAATCATTAAATGAATTTTATTAATGGGTAACTTGCCTTTGAAGAAATAGTCCTTTTCTTTTGGAGTTTCAGACTCAAACTTGACATGCAAGTAGATAAAGGCAAGAAAGAGAAACCCTTAAAATTTGGTTGGAAAATATTGCACGGTTTCTGAGTTACGCAATTTACAAAATTACCTAAAGTTAGGTTGTTAATCGCCTAAGGTTTTGATGTCACAATGAAATTGTTTTTCTTGGAAATTCGGATTGATTGGGGACCGTTGATCAGGAATCAGAGGGATGGGACTAAGTCCCAGTTGCAACAGGCTATGGAGCCGGGGAAGGAAATTTCGTTTCCCACTTTGGTTGAGTTTGAGAGGATGTGCGCCGATGGAAAGTATCCCATTGAGATCGGGAGGTCTTTCCGAGTCTGATCATCCTGGGTTTCCATAGGTTTCGTAGTGAAACCAAAGAAACCCCAAATCACAGGTAGTCATGGACGGGCCCTATAAATATATAGGGGAGGGTACTCCATGATACCAGCCTCCCCACCAATTGTTCTCACACGATCGGACCTCTGAGACACATTCTTCGGCGCATCCAATTTGACCAGAACCGTCGACCTTCCCCATCGTCGAGCTGTTGTTGCCGCCGGAGGGACCAAGGGCCCTTGGCGAAGAAGGAGCGGTGCAGGGGGAGTTTGAGGGCTCCCTTGAGTTCGCGTGGGGTGGGCGAAGATGTCGGGCCCCTCAATTCATGTGCAGGTGGTCGGGAACGTGGAGTCAACAGACGAGTTGACTCGCGAGTTGCTGCTGGTCGAGACTCAAGGTTGAAGACGACTTCCCGAAGAAAGTACCAATTTGCCCTCCCTCCTGTAGTGTTCAGGTATGGGCATATTTACCTTTTTGGTTGCTTTTGATCGCAAGTAGGCGCGCACATATGGGGCATTGGATCCTAAGTGGACCAGCGGTCCATGAATCAGACGATCCATGATTTTTCTGAAATAGCCAATAAATCAATAAAAAGGGGATTTCTTGATAAAATCATATCTGGTGATAGGAAACTCGGATGCAAAAAGTCAATACATGAAAAATGATCAGAAAAATATGAGGAATACGTTAAAAATGGTTTGGATATCTGAATCTGTATATTTTTGCAAAAGTACATATTTTGATGGAAAAAGAGTTAATTTGTAAAAACAAAAGAAAACCCTAATTGATTATCAAGGATATATTTAGTCTTGCAATCAATTTAATTCGAATATGTTTAATCTGATTAATGACTAAGATGGTTTTTAACCTGTTTTGATGATAGAATTAATATTCCGGATTTTTAATTCAATATGTTGATTAATATGTTTAGAAATCCTAAATTAGAGAAAAAGAAAAAGATATAGCAATCTGAAAATTAGGGTTTATATGGTCCAAACCTGATCTTTAGGACCTTAATGGAAAATAGGACATGATAATTACGGTTTGATGGATATTTGATAAAAGTAAGGTAAAAGTAATAAAAAGGAAATAAAACCCTAATTATGGTTAAAATCCTAAAAAGGGAAAATAACCTAGGAAACTATTAGAATTAATAAGTCATGATGACATGATTAATAATATAGAAATTGAATGCCTTTTTCAGGAACAAATTGTGTGTGTACTTGCTTGATTCCTGGTTGATTGAGTTTTTCTGCTTTCAAGTATGCATAACAGGTATGTGGTTACGCTTAAGACTACCCGAATTAGTTTTCCGGGTTTTTGTCGTAGTTTCCATCGTGACTTGAATTAAACCGTTGGATGTTTCAATTCATGCAAATTCTAGTGTGAATATGACTGTCACCTAAGAATTATGCCTACTAGCTCAGATCCCAGTCCCCTCTGTAGCTTAATGGGTTGACCGAGTAAAAGGCTACCAATGGGGTAGGCCCATCAGATCACTAAATGACTTAGTAAATGGCTACCAATGGGGTAGGTCCATCAAGTCACATTGAGTTAGAGATTGGACTACCTATGAGTAGTGCCATGCGACTCAACCCTAGATATTGATCTACCTGTTCGGTAGGATCATGCGGGGTTTAATGAAGATCTACCATGTGAGAGAGGTAGTGTCCATGTCCACTGCAGGGATAGCACAGAGGAAGGGGATAGGAAGGGATTGAGTAGTACCGCGTAAAATGTAATTTGAATGTTAAATGATAATTGGTTGCTTACATTGTTAATATAGTTGCATAAATTTTTGTAATCCCCCACATACCAGCTTTATGCTGATCGCGTATTTGTTTGTCGGCGTTTTAGGTACAAACCCTAAAAGAAAAAACAGTAAATTGTCACCTTGCAAAATAAGAAGTAAAGTGCAAGGAGGATTAGATGGAGCAATTCCAATAAGGGATAGATAGTTTCCCAAAGTTTCAAAAGGTAAATAAAGTTTTAAATTTTCCTGCCAATATTCAGTTTAGTAGTAGAATTTCATAATTATCATTGATTATTTTCTGAACCTTTGATCCTCTAACTCACGGCTCTGACCTTCGGGTCTCCCTTAATTGGGGGTTACTGAGAGGCGGGGTCGTTACAATTGGTATCAGAGCTTAGGTTCCTCAATTAATCTTTAATAAATATTAAATTTTACAAATTCTGTAGAACCCAAGGGAGTTATTAGAGGATTGTCCGAAAGACTGAGGTGTCTAGAAAAGGATCACGTCCGGGGGCTGGCAATATTTTCCTCCGCACCGCTAGTCGGAATACGTGGACTCCAGGATTGTGTGACTGCCTGGCCGATGTCTTAGGATATGACCTAAAATAAGATACCTTTAGGACTCTCTCATCTTGTTCATCCCTTCTCAACTCAAATTCTATTAAGGACCTTAAGGATTAGGGTTTCCTCTCTTCTCCTCACCTTCTTGAGGTATGGGAAAAGTTAATAAGGTCTAAGGAATCCTCCACCGAATTAATAAAAGCATGTAAATAAGATGTCATGGACATAAGCTTAATAGATTAAGCGCAAACTAAAGAATAGATACATGCTTAGGTCGTATGACACGAGTTGTCTTTGCCCTCAGGAGACACCTAAGGATAGACCTCCCTATCTGGAGGATGAGTAGAGAGAATTAGTCTTGGAGGTAGAGACCTCCATTAAAAGTAGAGACCTAGCACATCCTTTGAGGATAATGTTAACCCTAACCCTAAGTGAATATTAGAGAGAGAGAGAGATGACATGATGAGTTAGATGTCATGGTTGACCAGATGTTTGGATTTCCATACGAACCATGTGAGGTGGGGTGACCTAGCACCTTTGGAAACCCGGGAAAGGGTTGTGCATGTTAAAGCAAAGGGTAGCTCCTTCATGGATGAAGTTAGTGAAGGACCTATAGAAACCCTATGGCTTATGCAAGTAAGGGATAGCATGCCCCCAGAGTACGTCAGTAGTACGGTAGTAGGACGAACCCTGGCCAGAAGGGCATTATGGATGGCTTATGAGATAAGCATAAAGAGATATGGATAATCTTGAGCCAAGCATGAGTTGAGCATATGCTTCAACCACATAGGGGTATGTTTGTGAGAATGAGCCTTCATGGAGAAGGGACCTCTAGTAAGTATGGTTGGAGGTGGATTTAACCCTAGAGAGAGGACGATGTTTCTAGTACCCATGGTATAAGTGGTTATCTGCTAGATGAGTTAAAGAGTGCTTCAGACCCTGAGGAGGTTTAAGTAACCGGTTGTGAGGCTTTATACCTAGTTGGTTGTCCTGGAAGAGACTCAACTCCGAAGTGTTGCTCGAGTAGAAGGATCATGGAAGTACATGACATATCTTGGGCATGCTTGATTCGTGGTTAAGAGATTGAGCATGCAGTTGGATACCCAAAGGTGAACATAGGGTTCCTAGGCCTAAGGGGGGAAGCAGTGTATCCGATGCTCATGATGAGATTTGAGTCCCTGTAGTTTCGAGCATGGCACTCCTCATGTGTAGAGGTAAAGGAAATCCCTTACGTTAAGAGTATGTTTGATGAACCCCTCACAACTAAGCGGATGTAATGTTGAGGATGAGAACAAGTGCGTCCTAACATGGTTTTGTAGGTACGCTTGTGCCTTAGTAGTTGTTGGTTTAAGCATGCCCATATGGATATAAACCCTAAGGATGCTTGTGACCTTTGTTATAAAGGTGTAGTTTCCTCCCATCATGGGAGAGCGACCCTTTGGTAGGGAGTTTACCAGTTTGGTTGGTTTTGAGGTAACCTAAGGAGGTTTTGTAGGATCTTGAGAAGCTAAGTGAAGAGTACATGGCAATGAGATCGAACCTGTAGACCCATAGATTACCATCTCTACATGCATGTGGATGTGTTACCATGTAGGTAACTGATATGGGGCCTGACCAAGGTAGACAGGTTGCCATGACCCCTATGAAGGGATGAAAGTCAGTCATGAATGCGGAGAGAGATGATGAAGGATTGGGTAAGGTTCTAAGTTGAACATGTACTATGTCATAATCCTAAGTCTATCCTAGGGTCAGGTAGGGATAAGACCGATGGAAGAAGGAGTTGCCTAATTCCCTAGTTGCACATGACCATAGGGTCGGGAGGTAACAACTATCATTGTCTGAGGGCCATGGGTTAGGAGATTGATCACCTTCATGAACTCATGGGACCCAAAGGGTAGATGAGTAGGGCACTCTCTATATGCATAAGGGAAGAGGGACGACCCCAAAAGTGTCAGCACCGTATAGACCTAGGGGAGATGACCAAGGATTGTGTGGTGACCCAAGTAGGTTTCAGATCAGTTTTCCATGGAAGTAATTTTTTTTTATATCATGGTGTTTGTGATGTGGAGACATGAGTTGCACATTTCAACTTAGATTTGAAGGTGTACTGCCAAGGTGGGATGTACCATCTCTATTCTTGGAATAGGAAGAACTCTGTATTTGGACTGCAGCCAAATGCTTATTTCCTCTTGTTATGGGAGGGAGAGATGGGACAGTACGCATGACATACACCAAGAATAAAAGATGATGCGAGTTGGAACGTTGCTACAAGGTATAAGTATTGAGATGATAACACACCTTGGTGGAGTGAATGATACATGGATGGTTTAAAAACATTAAGAGGCAGTAGTGTAGTCAGCTTATGAGGATGTTTTATCAGGAGCTATGTGGAATTTACAAGTTAACCAAGGTTGAGTTTGATCACCCTGAGGATGAGATTAGAGTTTCTTGATGAAGACAAACTTAGAGTTGGAGATGAGATGATAAGTATAATACATGGAGGTGTATGTCTTAGACATTACTTAACACCTAAGGATAAGAAGGGGTAATGAATACTCTGGTAGAGATATATCTGCCTAGTTTAGTTGGAAGCTAGAAGAAGTTGAGGTTGTTTGGCTAACCCTAAGTTTGGAAAGAAGATGTGTTTTGGCTAACACTCAGATGTAATAAGATATGTTGAACAAGTTAATGATTGTTTGGGTAGCCAGTAGTAAAAGGATGGTGATAGAACCTCAGATACACTTCTTCAGATAGGAAGGTAATAAAACCCTTTTGAGAGTGGTTTAGGGTTTCCAAGGTATCAAGCTTGAGGAATCATAACAATACATGAGGTCATGATATACCTTGGTACTACAAAGATAGTAAGTGATGGTAGCACTCTGGATGCTTAAAACAAAGTTGCATGTAGCATGTGGCCATGCAATCCAGGAGGTGAAGGACGAACACCAGTAACCCAGTGTATCGATATAGAGGATAAAAGAGTCCCTGAGAGGGAATGGGAGTTCATCACTATGGATGTTGTGGTAAGTCTCCCTTTGACCCAGAAGGTCAAGATGCAATATGGGTTATGGTAGATCGCCTTACCTAGATAACATGAGAAGAAATGAGTTTTGTCAAGAGATAGATTCCGTTGAACTACATAAGAGAGAGAGAGAGAGAGAGAGAGATGGTTCAACTACACCATGATGTGAATTCAAAGGTTCTTGATGTGACCTAAAGGTTCACTTCCATGAGGTGGAAGTAGATACATGAAGAGCTTAGTGTTTGTATAGTTTATCACCCCATACTAATGGAGAATATGATATGGACTAGAGGGTCTGATAAGAGCATGTGTGCTCATTTAGGGTGATACATAGAGACAGTTCTTAAGATGTGATGTTAACCACCATAGCCTTTATCGGGATGCAAGAAGTTCTATAGGGAGGTTGTGTCGGTCACCACTTCATTATGATGATGTTGGTGAAGGAGGCCTCGTGAAGGTCAGAAAAGAACCACAAGTGTATGTAGATGAAGTTGCTTTGATCGTGCAATGGCTGAGAGAGAGCCCAGTGGTGACATGAGTCACGAGCTGATGCAAAGAAGACTGATATGCAGTTCACTGTGGGAGAATATGTGATGTGAAATTCTGACCCCTCTAAGCTACAGTTGAGAAAGCTGAGTCCCCGATATATGGGTCCATTTGAGATGGATTGGTGGAGATGGTTGTGTTTAACCTTACCCCTCAGGCTAAAATGATGTGTTGCATGAGTCTGATCTAGAGCACTATGTGAGGTACCCAAGCCATGTGATGCGCCCTGAATCTATTCAACTTTTGAGGCTGGAATGTCCTGAGTCACCTATGAGGGTACGATATACCAAGGTAAGAAAGAACTCAGATGGAAGAAAATGAGATGATGAAAGTTCTTGGGAAGCACCATGGAAAGGGTGAAGCCACATAAGAGCCATGATGGACACATGAAAGGCTTATCCTATTTGTTTGCTTGCTTGATAGAATTTTGAGGGCAAAATTCTTGTAAGAGGGGAAGGATGTTACAACCCCAAATTTTGGGTTCATTTGGTGAGAAATATAATTTCTCCTATTAAAGATATTTGAAAAACAAATGATATAAATGGAATTCTTTTACAATAGCCTTGATGATTGTGTTGTGGGCTTTATTGGCTATTGGGCCCAAATAACAAGAAAATTCAATTAGTGAATGAATAATTGAATATTTGAGAAAAGAAAAATGTGGAAACCTCTAGAAGGCAAACCCAAAGAGGGATTTCGTGCCTCTTGGGTTCCTTGGGTTCCAAGGACTCCAAAGTTGCAAAGAAAAGCAATAAGAAAAGAAAAGATTAATAATATATTTTTGTGTTAAGAAAGAAATTGAAAATATTGATGAAATGTGGAAAATAAGTGAAAAGAGGTATAATGGGGTAATCGTTGGTGGAATTTCATATCCCAAGGATTCCTAATGTTGAAAGGAATACCAATAAGGAAAATAAAAGAGAAAACCTCAAAAAGATATATTTTAATAAGAAATACACATGATAATGAAGGATATATATATTTAGATGGATCTAGAAGGATAATGAGTATCCAATAAAAAGGATTTTGAAATAATAGAGGTTCTTGGGGTCCAAGTGAAAAACACTAGAGGGGGGTGAATAGAGTTTTTAAATATTTTAGCAATTATTTAACTCAAACAACCACAAATGAAAAATGGAAGAAGGAGACAGGTGTTTAGAGTGGTTCCAACTTTAGCAAATACTAAAGTTGTTAGTCCACTACCCGGTTGCTTACCCAATCGGGATTTTGAAAGTATTAATTTTATTACCTTCACAAGGATTTACACAAAATACAATACTTTCTTTACACCCCTTGAACAACCTTCACTTGAAGTAGATGCACTAACTTGAGGTAGCCTTCTTGAAGTAACTCCAAGCTCCCCCTTGAAGTAGCCTTCCTCTCTAGAAGTAACCTCCCGTTGCACCAGCCTTCTTGAAGTAGCTCAAGGTCCCCTTCTTCACCAAGAAGATCTTCAACCTCTCCAACTCGCAGCCTCCAACCTAGGAGTAGCAAGGAGAGTACAAACAACAATAGAGAACAAGAAAGAAAATAGAAATTATAACTTATCCTTTTATAGCACAAGGCTTGATTTGCCTAGATCAAGCGTGTAGATCTCCTAACCAAAGTGTATGGAAATGTAATTGTAGTGGATAGGAGATGCTAGCCTATAGGACATGAATTTTGAGCTAAGAGAAGAAGTAGCCAATTGTCACTATGCTCAATTTGCTCACAAACAGGTTGCTCAAAGTATGCTCAAAGATTTCTCAAGTGTAACAAGTGAGTTTAGGTGTCCTAAGGCATGTCCTATTTATAGGAATGTCCTACAAGTGCTTAAGGATGTTCTAGACACCTTCTAGGGGTTTCTAAGTGATTAACTAGCCGTTAGGTACAAGTTTGTTGCTTTAGCAACGGCTAATTAATTAATTCTGCAGTTGCTGTCAGAGTCCATCTCGGTCGAGAAATGGTCGACCGAGACACCTACTCGGTCGAACTTTTGTCGACCGACAGGCTCTCTGAATCAAGTGTTTTGCAACGTTTATCTCCAACTGCCAACTACCTTGTCAGATGTGTCTAACGGCTACCTGGGTCTTTCTCGGTCGAGAAAATTGTCGACCAAGAGTGTCTCGGTCGAGGAGTTATTTGACCGAGATTGACCCTGTTTTAATTTTTCAATTAAAGCACTAAGTGTGTGTATGAGTGTGCATATGTGACACTTATTTGAAGGGGATGACCTATCTAAATGTGATGTTTAGCTAGGGAGAATCTAACGCTTGATTTACATGAAATCTAAGTACTTGTACATTATATATTTGTACAAGTTTTTACAAAGTGATTACATTTCATGAAAATATAAATATGTAACCATATGGATTTCCCTAATTGCTTTGTCATCCACCTTATTCCTGCAACACTCAAGTAGCACGTTAGATTAACAAGAATGAAATGTTTGTCATTATCAAAACAAAGGGATTTACAAATGTCCATTTAGCCAACAATCTCCCCCTTTTTGAAGATGACAAACATTTCCTAAATATAAAATAAGAAAGTATAAAACATGTGAGTTTCATACCTGAAGATTACCTTTGTAAATTTCCTCTCTTGTTTATAAAATGTGTGCTTATTATTCCCCATGAATTATGGAACATGAAATCCAATCCTTTAGGGAATATAGCAACTTTCAATGTAAAGCCAAGAGTTCATGAAACTCATTGATTGAGTTTTGCACAAATACTAAGTTTTATATTTATTGTTTTGCACAAATACTAAGTTTTATATTTATTTCCCCCCTTTGTCATTTCAAAAAGATATCCATTTAAGAATAAAACTCCCCCTTAATTAGATGTCCTAAAAAAATGTCCATTAAAAAGCCAAAATGATGTAAGTAAAAGTTATTTTTAAGAAGCACAAATATCAAAGAAGACATCTTCCAAAGGAGTGATAAGCAATTGCTTCCTAATTTTGTTAAATTGGTCTAGTGGAAGCGGTTTTGTAAAAATATCAGCCAATTGATCTTTCGTATCAACATGATGAAGAGAAACATGATTTTTAGAAATATGACCCCTTAAAAAGTGATGACGGATTTCAATATGTTTAGCTCTGCTGTGTAAGATAGGATTATGTGCTAAGTTTATAGCGCTTGTGTTGTCACAAAAAATAGGTGTAGATGAAAGAGTAAAACCATAATCGTTTAATACTTGTTGCATATAAAGCACTCGAGCACAACAAGATCCGGCTGCCATATATTCAGCTTCAGTTGTAGAAAGGGCAACCATGTTTTGTTTCTTGCTAAGCTCTCCCTAACAAGAAACAACCACCACTAGTGCTCTTGCGATCAAGTCGACAACCAGCATAATCAGCATCAGTATAAGCTTTAAAATCCAAGGATTGTCCTTTTGGATACCATAAACCAAAACATGTAGTGTCGGCTAAGTATCGAAGAATTCGTTTAACTGCTTGAAAATGAGAGTGCATAGGTTGGGATTGAAATCGAGCACAGAGACCAACGGAAAACATGATGTCCGGTCTAGAAGCAGTTAAGTAAAGAAAACTTCCAATCATGGCTCTATATAAGGAATCATCAATAGGTTCCCCATCTTCATCCTTATCAATTTTAGTAGAAGTGACCATAGGAGTAGTAGCATGTTTGCATTGATCCATCCCAAAACGTTTTAAGAGTTCTTTAGTATACTTTTCTTGGCTTATAAAAATCCCGGTGGGCGTTTGTTTAATTTTGAAACCAAGAAAGAAGGTTAGTTCACCCATGAGGCTCATTTCAAATTCTTTTTAC
Source organism: Alisma plantago-aquatica (assembly GCA_963693085.1). Lineage (NCBI taxonomy): Eukaryota > Viridiplantae > Streptophyta > Magnoliopsida > Alismatales > Alismataceae > Alisma > Alisma plantago-aquatica. Next base: position 445,180,291 of record OY856412.1, on the reverse strand, counting down.
ATAATGTCACTAAATTGTGTACACAATGATTCATTTGAAGCTCCAAAAATAATATCATCAACGTATATTTGAACAACAAAAAAATCAGATGTATATGTTTTGAAAAATAAAGTAGAATCTGAATTTCCAATAGAAAAACCATTATCAAAAAGATATGTCTTGAGCCTTTCATACCAGTTCCTAGGTGCTTGTTTTAAACCATAAAGTGCTTTCTTAAGTCACCTTTTTCCGGTGTTTCAAAACCGGGTGGTTGGGCAACATAAACTTCTTCTTGAATGATTCTGTTTAGAAATGCACTTTTTACATCCATTTGGTAAAGTTTGATGTTTTTATGTGCAGCAATAGCTAGTAACATTCTAATAGCTTCAAGTCTAGCTACTGGTGCATACGTTTCATCAAAGTCTATTCCTTCTTGTTGATTATATCCTTGTGCTACTAACCGAGCTTTATTTCTTATTACTTCTCCTGCCTCATTGAGCTTATTTCTAAAAACCCATTTAGATCCAATGATTGTTTTATCTTGTGGTTTAGGAACTAAATCCCATACATCATTTTTTGTGAATTGATTTAATTCTTCTTGCATTGCTATTATCCAATAATCATCTTTGAGAGCTTCAGATATCTTCTTAGGTTCAATGATAGAAACAAAAGCCATGTTTGCGACATCCTTAAAGGAAGACCGAGTTTTTACTTTATCATTTGGATTTCCAATAATTAATTCTTGAGGATGATCCTTAATAAGTCTAGGTATAGGTTGTGTTTCACTTTGGTTATTGTTTGTAGTATCTTTCTCACTATCATTTGGTATGTTTAAGTTTTCGAATTGATTAGTAAGATCAATTATTTCTAGATTTTCTGATTTGGACTCTTCATGAAAAGAGACATGAATAGATTCCTCAACTTTTCTAGATATAGTGTTGTAGACTCTAAATGCTTTGCTAGAGGTAGAATATCCCAAAAAGAATGCTTTGTGTGATTTAGAATCAAACTTATCTCTATCATCTTTGGTATTTAAGATATAACATGTAGATCCAAAGGTATGAAAATAGTCAACTCTAGGTTTCTTAGAATGTATTATTTCATACGGAGTTTTCTTCAAATGAGAGTGAACAGTTACTCTATTTAACACATAGCATGCGGTGTTTACAGCTTCAGCCCAAAAGGTTTTGGGGGTGTTATGTTCGAGCATCATAGTTCTAGCCATTTCTTGTAGTGATTGATTTTTCCTTTCAACTATGCCATTTTGTTGTGGAGTGCGTGGATCAGAAAAATTGTGAGTGTACCCTTGAGATGTGCAAAATTCTTCAAATACATGATTTTCAAATTCTCCACCATGATCACTTCTAATGGTACATATTTTGCTTTGTAATAGATTTTCAATCATAGGGCACAATTTTATAAAAGCATGAATAGTATCATCTTTAGTTGCAATAAAATGTACCCATGTATATCTACTATAATCATCAACAATAACAAAACAATATCTTTTGCCACCGATAGATTGTGTCCTCATAGGTCCAAATAAATCCATGTGAATTAATTCTAAAGATCTACTGGTGCTAAGTTCATGTTTAGGTTTAAAAGAGGTTTTTGTTTGCTTTCCCAATGTACATGGTTCACAATTTTCAACTTGATCAAACGATAAAGTAGGCAAACCACGAACAAGATCATATTTCACTAACTTTTTGATAACATGTGAACTAGCATGTCCTAGCTTTTTATGCCATAATTGTAAAGTATTTTCATTTGCAAGCAAGCATTTTCCTACTACAGATTTCATAGAGTTAGGTCTAATAATATAAAGATTTCCAACTCTTTTTCCTTCATAAACAACATTTGTAGTGTTTTCTATTAACAATTTGCAGCAGGTTTGGTTAAATAAAACATCATAACCACTATCAAATAATTGACTCACACTTATTAAGTTATGGTGCAAACCATCAACAAGTAGAACATTCTTTATTTCGAGGTTTGTACCAATGTTACCTATTCCAACAATTTTACCTTTACCGTTATCTCCAAAAGTGACTGTTCCACTCTTCTTTTCTTCAAAAGTTTGAAATACATCCTTGTTTCCGGTCATGTGTTTGGAACATCCACTGTCAAATACCCAATCCTGCATTAGAATGTAGGTTTTGGTACCCATGTGATGGTCTGATATGGTTAGAAGCATTTAAGTAGAGACTGTATAAAAATTCTGATTCAGAACTTCAGTCGGTCGACAATTGTTCGACCGACATCTTTCTCGGTCGACGAATCGTCGATCGAGAAGGTTGCTGTATTGCAAATTAAAGATAGAAATTCAGCCGGTTGACCAATTTTCGACCGAAATAGTTGTTGTTTGATTTTGATTTGTCACAGGCATCTGGTCGGTCGACAAAAGTTCGACCTATTATATTTTCGGTCGACAATACTTCGACCGACTAAGTTTCTGTTTCAGTACAATAGTTCAGAAAATTATTATAATGCATAAAACCTTTTATTAAGTTGAGATAAGACAATATGAATTGCAAAATTAAGCATTTGATCATATCTCAACTGAATTGCATTCGACTCTACTAAGTTTGGGATTTTGGGACCCAAACTAAGTAGGAATCCTTGGTCTTATACGGGCATGAAAATGAATAATGTCCAAGACGTAGACAAAAATGACAAGTAATAGAGTCAACTTCATTTCTCTTTCTAGGAATTGTGTTCTTAGGTACAAACATAGTCCGAGTTTTTTTGGGTTGATTTTTCTTTGGATCATATCCCAAACCTTTTCTTCCATTGAAACTAGAGGAGGCTTTTAGGATGTTGTCAAGGATATCTTTTCTTCTTAACTCATGTAGGTTTCTTTGTAGCTTAGCAATGTCATCCATCTTCTTGTGTAAATCTTTTCTAGCTTGATCTAAATCAAATAATAGGGAGTCTCTTTCTTTTACAACATTGTCATAGTCTAGATGATTACACAGAATTGGTTGAGTCTGAAAGTCTTTTAGTTTAGCTAACAATTCAGTCTTTTCTTGAGAGAGAAGATCAACATTTGTTTCTAAAGTGAGTATCTTGTTAGTACAATCATTTAAAGATGTTTTTAAAGACAAATTCTCAAGATCAATGTTGTTCTTTTCAGAAGAGAGATCATTTAATTTAGCATATAGCTCATCATTTGTTTTGATAACCTTCTTTAGTTTCTTCTTGACATCAACATACTTATCATGAGTTTCTTGTAAACTAGTAATTAACTCTTCTTTAGGAAGATCAAGTAGGCTTACCTCTTGAGAGTCTTCATCATCTTCTCTTGCCATTAGACATTCCACCTTTTCTTCTCCGCTTTCACTTTCACTTGACTCGTCCCATGCAGCTTTATAGGCTTTTTCTCCCCTCTTCTTGTGTGAGCTTTTCTTTCCTTTCTTTGCTTTAGGACATTCATTTTTTAAATGTCCTTTCTTTCTACACTCAAAGCACCTAGGAGGAGAAGAAGAAGAACTAGAAATTTTGTTAGATTTAAATCTTCTATATTTCTTACCATTGACAATCAATGCTTCTTCTCCTTCTTCTTCACTTGACTCCTCACTTTCTGGTGTAATTATCTTTGAAGCTTTTAGATCTACATCCTTCTTCTTTCCTTGATGAAGTTCATGTTCTCTTCTTTCTTCCTCTTCTAGGGTTGCTTCATGAGCTTCTAGATTTCCAATGAGTTGCTCCATTTTCAGCCGAGTGAGGTCATTAGCTTCTTCAATGGCTGTCACCTTTGGCTTGTATTTAGGAGGAAGTGATCGAAGAATTTTTGATACCTGATCTTCTTCAAGAATAGTTTTTCCTAGGGCATTTAAACCATTAACAATAGAAGAGAATTTTGCAAACATTTCACTAATAGATTCATTTGGATCCATACAGAAGTGTTCAAACTTTTGTTTAAGCATGCTAATCTTAGAATTCTTGACTTGAACTGTACCTTCATAAGTTATGGACAGTCTATGCCAAATGTCATAGGTTGTGTCACAGTTTGATATCCTATTAAATTCTCCTACTGAAATTGAACAATATAAAATGCTTACAGCTTTGGCATTCATTTGAGCCAACTTTACCGTGTTTGCATCCCACTCTGCATATTGTGTTTGAGGAAGCTCGTATGGGGTTGACACCATCCTCCATAAGTCCCAATTGATGCCTTGGAAGTAGAACTGCATCCTTCTGTTCCAATATGTGTGGTTTGTTCCATCAAACGCTGGAGGTCTAGCAACAAGTGTCCCTTCAAGGTTAAGATTGTTAAGCACCCCGTCACCCATTCTTCAAGACCTTGTTAAGGTTCCTTGAAGCCTGCTCTAATACCAATTGAAAAACACTAGAGGGGGGGTGAATAGAGTTTTTAAATATTTTAGCAATTATTTAACTCAAACAACCACAAATGAAAAATGGACGAAGGAGACAGGTGTTTAGAGTGGTTCCAACTTTAGCAAATACTAAAGTTGTTAGTCCACTACCTGGTTGCTTACCCAACCGGGATTTTGAAAGTATTAATTTTATTACCTTCACAAGGATTTACACAAAATACAATACTTTCTTTACACCCCTTGAACAGCCTTCACTTGAACTAGATGCACCAACTTGAGGTAGCCTTCTTGAAGTAACTCCAAGCTCCCCCTTGAAGTAGCCTTCCTCTCTAGAAGTAACCTCTCGTTGCACCAGCCTTCTTGAAGTAGCTCAAGGTCCCCTTCTTCACCAAGAAGATCTTCAACCTCTCCAACCCGCAGCCTCCAACCTAGGAGTAGCAAGGAGAGTACAAACAACAATAGAGAACAAGAAAGAAAATAGAAATTACAACTTATCCTTTTATAGCACAAGGCTTGATTTGCCTAGATCAAGCGTGTAGATCTCCTAACCAAAGTGTATGGAAATGTAATTGTAGTGGATAGGAGATGCTAGCCTGTAGGACACGAATTTTGAGCTAAGAGAAGAAGTAGCCAATTGTCACTATGCTCAATTTGCTCACAAACAGGTTGCTCAAAGTATGCTCAAAGATTTCTCAAGTGTAACAAGTGAGTTTAGGTGTCCTAAGGTATGTCCTATTTATAGGAATGTCCTATAAGTGCTTAAGGACGTTCTAGACACCTTCTAGGGGTTTCTAAGTGCTTAACTAGCCGTTAGGTACAAGTTTGTTGCTTTAGCAACAGCTAATTAATTAATTCTGCAGTTGCTGTCAGAGTCCATCTCGGTCGAGAAATGGTCGACTGAGACACCTACTCGGTCGAACTTTTGTCGACCGACAGGCTCTCTGAATCAAGTGTTTTGCAACGTTTATCTCCAACTGCCAACTACCTTGTCAGATGTGTCTAACGTCTACCTGGGTCTTTCTCGGTCGAGAAAATTATCGACTGAGAGTGTCTCGGTCGAGGAGTTATTCGACCGAGATTGACCCTATTTCAATTTTTCAATTAAAGCACTAAGTGTGTGTATGAGTGTGCATATGTGACACTTATTTGAAGGGGATGACCTATCTAAATGTGATGTTTAGCTAGGGAGAATCTAACGCTTGATTTACATGAAATCTAAGTACTTGTACATTATATATTTGTACAAGTTTTTACAAAGTGATTACATTTCATGAAAATATAAATATGTAAGCATATGGATTTCCCTAATTGCTTTGTCATCCACCTTATTCCTGCAACACTCAAGTATCATGTTAGATTAACAAGAATGAAATGTTTGTCATTATCAAAACAAAGGGATTTACAAATGTCCATTTAGCCAACAATATTGATGAAATGTGGAAAATAAGTGAAAAGAGGTATAATGGGGTAATCCTTGGTGGAATTTCATATCCCAAGGATTCCTAATGTTGAAAGGAATACCAATAAGGAAAATAAAAGAGCAAACCTCAAAAAGATATATTTTAATAAGAAATACACATGATAATGAAGGATATATATATTTAGTTGCATCTAGAAGGATAATGAGTATCCAATAAAAAGGATTTTGAAATAATAGAGGTTCTTGGGGTCCAAGGAGTCCCAAATAGCAAGATAATGGTTTGAGGAAAGAGAAAAATAATCATTAAATGAATTTTATTAATGGGTAACTTGCCTTTGAAGAAATAGTCCTTTTCTTTTGGAGTTTCGGACTCAGACTTGACATGAAAGTAGATAAAGGCAAGAAAGAGAAACCCTTAACATTTGGTTGGAAAATATTGCACGGTTTCCGAGTTACGCAATTTACATAATTATCTAAAGTTAGGTTGTTAATTGCCTAAGGTTTTGATGTCACAATGAAATTGTTTTTCTTGGAAATTCGGATTGATTGGGGACCGTTGATCAGGAATCAGAGGGATGGGACTAAGTCCCAGTCGCAACAGGCTATGGAGCTAGGGAAGGAAATTCTGTTTCCCACTTTGGTTGAGTTTGAGAGGATGTGCACCGATGGAAAGTATCCCATTGAGATCGGGAGGTCTTTCCGAGTCTGATCATCCTGGGTTTCCATAGGTTTCGTAGAGAAACCAGAGAAACCCCAAATCATAGGTAGCCATGGACGGGCCCTATATATAGGGGAGGGTACTCCATGATACCAGCCTCCCTACTAATTGTTCTCGCACGATCGGACCTCTGAGACACATTCTTCGGCGCATCCAATTTGGCCAGAACCGTCGACCTTCCCCATCGTCGAGCTGATGTTGCCGCCGGAAGGACCAAGGGCCCTTGGCGAAGAAGGAGCGGTGCAGTGGCAAGTTTGAGGGCTCCCCTGAGTTCGCGTGGGGTGGGCGAAGATGTCGGGCCCCTCAATTCATGTGCAGGTGGTCGGGAGCGTGGAGTCAACAGACGAGTTGACTCGCGAGTTGCTGCTGGTCGAGACTCAATGTTGAAGATGACTTCCCAAAGAAAGTACCAATTTGCCCTCCCTCCTCTAGTGTTCAGGTATGGGCATATTTGCCTTTTTGGTTGTTTTTGATCGCAAGTAGGCGCGCACATCTGGGGCGTTGGATCCTAAGTGGACCAGCGGTCCATGAATCAGACGATCCATGATTTTTCTGAAATAGCCAATAAATCAATAAAAAGGGGATTTCTTGATAAAATCATATCTGGTGATAGGAAACTCGGTTGCAAAAAGTCAATACATAAAAAATGATCACAAAAATATGAGGAATACGTTAAAAATGGTTTGGATAGCTGAATCTATATATTTTTGCAAAAGTACATATTTTGATGGAAAAAGAGTTAATTTGTAGAAAAAAAAAAGAAAACCCTAATTGATTATCAAAGATATATTTAGTCTTGCAATCAGGTTAATTCGAATATGTTTAATCTGATTAATGACTAAGATGTTTTTTAACCTATTTTGATGATAGAATTACATATTCAGGGTTTTTAATTCAATATGTTGATTAATATGTTTAGAAAACCTAAATTAGACAAAAAGAAAAAGATATAGCAATCTGAAAATTAGGGTTTATATGGTCCAAACATGATCTTTAGGACCTTAATGGAAAATAGGACAAGATAATTAGGGTTTGATGGATATTTGATAAAAGTAAGGTAAAAGTAATAAAAAGGAAATAAAACCCTAATTATGGTTAAAACCCTAAAAAGGGAAAATAACCTAGGAAACGATTAGAATTAATAAGTCATGATGACATGATTAATAATATAGAAATTGAATGCCTTTTTCAAGAACAAATTATGTGTGTGTACTTGCTTGATTCCTGGTTGATTGAGTTTTTCTGCTTTCAAGTCTGCATAACAGATATGTGGTTACTCTTATGACTACCTGAATTAGTTTTCTGGGATTTTGTCACAGTTTCCATCGTGACTTGAATTAAACTGTTGGATGTTTCAATTCATGCAAATTCTAGTGTGAATATGACTATCACCTAAGAATTATGCCTACTAGCTCAGATCCCAGTCCCCTCTATAGCTTAATGGGTTGACCTAGTAAAAGGCTACCAATGGGGTAGGCCCATCAGGTCACTAAATGACTTAGTAAATGGCTATCAATGGGGTAGGTCCATCAAGTCACATTGAGTTAGAGATTGGACTACCTATGAGTAGTGCCATGCGACTCAACCCTAGATATTGCTCTACCTGTTCGGTAGGATCATGTGGGGTTTAATGAAGATCTGCCATGTGAGAGAGGTAGTGTCCATGTCCACTGCAGGGACAACACAGAGGAAGGGGATAGGAAGGGATTGAGTAGTACCGCGTAAAATGTAATTTGAATGTTAAATGATAATTGGTTGCTTACATTGTTAATATAGTTGCATAAATTTTTGTAATCCCCCACATACCAGCTTTATGTTGATCGTGTATTTGTTTGTCGGCGTTTTAGGTACAAACCCTAAAAGAACAAACAATAAATTGTCACCTTGCAAAATAAGAAGTAAAGTGCAAGGAGGATTAGATGGAGAAATTCCAATAAGGGATAGATAGTTTCCCAAAGTTTCAAAAGGTAAATAAATTTTTAAATTTTCCTGCCAATATTCAGTTTAGTAGTAGAATTTCATAATTATCATTGATTATTTGCTGAACCTTTGATCCTATTAATTGATTCACAACTCTGACCTTCAGGTCTCCCTTAATTGGGGGTTACCGAGAGGCGGGGTCATTACAATTGGTATCAGAGCTTAGGTTCCTCAATTAATCTTTAATAATTATTAAATTTTACAAATTATGTAGAACCCAAGGGAGTTATTAGAGGATTGTCTGAAAGACTGAGGTGTCTAGAAAAGGATCACGTCCGGGGGCTGGCAATATTTTCCTCCGCACCGCTAGTCGGAATATGAGGACTCCCAGATTGTGTGACTGCCTGGCCGATGTCTTAGGATATGACTTGAAATAAGATACCTTTAGGACTCTCTCATCTTGTTCATCCCTTCTCAACTCAAATTCTATTAAGGACCTTAAGGATTAGGGTTTCCTCTCTTCTCCTCACCCTCTTGAGGTATGGGAAAAGTTAATAAGGTCTAAGGAATCCTCCACCGAATTAATAAAAAGCATGTAAATAAGATGTCATGGACATAAGCTTAATAGATTAAGCGCAAACTAAAGAATAGATACATGCTTAGGTCGTATGACATGAGTTGTCTTTGCCCTTAGGAGAGACCTGAGGATAGACCTCCCTATCTGGAGGATGAGTAGAGAGAATTAGTCTTGGAGGTAGAGACCTCCATTAAAAGTAGAGACCTAGCACATCCTTTGAGGATGATGTTAACCCTAACCCTAAGTGAAGATTAGAGAGAGAGATGACATGATGAGTTAGATGTCATGGTTGACCAGATGTTTGGATTGCCATATGAACCATGTGAGGTGGGGTGACCTAGCACCTTTGGCAACCCGGGAAAGGGTCGTGCATGTTAAAGCAAAGGGTAGATCCTTCATGGATGAAGTTAGTGAAGGACCTATAGAAACCCTATGGCTTATGAAAGTAAGGGATAGCATGCCCCCAGAGTACGTCAGTAGTACGGTAGTAGGTTGAACCCTGGCCAGAAGGGCATGATGGATGGCTTATGAGATAAGCATAAAGAGATATGGATAATCTTGAGCCAAGCATGAGTTGAGCATAGGTTTCAACCACATAGGGGTATGTTTGTAAGCATGAGCCTTCATGTAGAAGGGACCTCTAGTAAGTATGGTTGGAGGTGGATTTAACCCTAGAGAGAGGACGATGTTTCTAGTAACCATGGTATAAGTGGTTATCTGCTAGATGAGTTAAAGAGTGCTTCAGACCCTGAGGAGGTTTAAGTAACCGGTTGTGATGCTTTATACCTAGTTGGTTGTCCTAGAAGAGACTCAACTCCGAAGTGTTGCTCGAGTAGAAGGATCATGGAAGTACATGACATATCTTGGGCATGCTTGATTCATGGTTAAAAGATTGAGCATGCAGTTGGATACCCAAAGGTGAACATAGGGTTCCTAGGCCTAAGGGGGGAAGCAGTGTATCCGATGCTCATGATGAGATTTGAGTCCCTGTAGTTTCGAGCATGGCACTCCTCATGTGTAGAGGTAAAGGAAATCCCTTACGTTAAGAGTATGTTTGATGAACCCCTCACAACTAAGCGGATGTAATGTTGAGGATGAGAACAAGTGTGTCCTAACATGGTTTTGTAGGTACGCTTGTGCCTTAGTAGTTGTTGGTTTAAGCATGCCCATATGGATATAAACCCTAAGGATGCTTGTGACCTTTGTTATAAAGGTGTAGTTTCCTCCCATCATGGGAGAGAGACCCTTTGGTAGGGAGTTTACCAGTTTGGTTGGTTTTGAGATAACCTAAGGAGGTTTCGTAGGATCTTGAGAAGCTAAGTGAAGAGTACATGGCAATGAGATCGAACATGTAGACCCATAGATTACCATCTCTACATGCATGTGGATGTGTTACCATGTAGGTAACTGATATGGGGCCTGACCAAGGTAGACAGGTTGCCATGACCCCTATGAAGGGATGAAAGTCAATCATGAATGCGGAGAGAGATGATGAAGGATTGGGTAAGGTTCTAAGTTGAACATGTACTATGTCAGAATTCTAAGTCTATCCTAGGGTCAGGTAGGGATAAGACCGATGGAAGAAGGAGTTGCCTAATTCCCTAGTTGCACATGACCATAGGGTCGGGAGGTAACAACTATCATTGTCTGAGGGCCATGGGTTAGGAGATTTATCACCTTCATGAACTCATGGGACCCAAAGGGTAGATGAGTAGGGCACTCTCTAGATGCATAAGGAAAAAGGGACGACCCCAAAAGTGCCGACACCCTATAGACCTAGAGGAGATGACCAAGGATTGTGTGGTGACCCAAGTAGATTTCAGATCAGTTTTCCATGGAAGTAATTTTTTTTATATCATGGTGTTTGTGATGTGGAGACATGAGTTGCACGTTTCAACTTAGATTTGAAGGTATGCTGGAAAGGTGGGATGTACCATCTCTATTCTTGGAACAGGAAGAACTCTGTATTTGGACTGCAGCCAAATGCTTATATCCTCTTGTTATGGGAGGGAGAGATGGGACAGTACGCATGACATACACCAAAAATAAAAGATGATGCAAGTTGGAACGTTGCTACAAGGTATAAGTATTGAGATGATAACACACCTTGGTGGAGTGAATGATACATGGATGGTTTACAAACATTAAGAGAGAGTAGTGTAGTCAGCTTATGAGGATGTTTTATCAGGAGCTATGTGGAATTTACAAGTTAACCAAGGTTGAGTTTGATCACCCTGAGGATGAGATCAGAGTTTCTTGATGAAGACAAACTTAGAGTTGGAGATGAGATGATAAGTATAATACATGGAGGTGTATGTCTTCGACATTACTTAACACCTAAGGATAAGAAGGGGTAATGAATACTCTGGTAGAGATATAGCTGCCTAGTTTAGCTGGAAGCTAGAAGAAGTTGAGGTTGTTTGGCTAACCCTAAGTTTGGAAAGAAGATGTGTTTTGGCTAACACTCAGATGTAATAAGATATGTTGAACAAGTTAATGATTGTTTGGGTAGCTAGTAGCAAAAGGATGGTGATAGAACCTCAGATACACTTCTTCGGATAGGAAGGTAATAAAACCCTTTTGAGAGTGGTTTAGGGTTTCCAAGGTATCAAGCTGGAGGAATCATAACAATACAGGAGGTCATGATATACCTTGGTACTACAAAGATAGTAAGTGATGGTAGCACTCTGGATGCTTAAAACAAATTTGCATGTAGCATGTGGCCATGCAAGCCAGGAGGTGAAGGACGAACACCAGTAACCCAGTGTATCGATATAGAGGATAAAAGAGTCCCTGAGAGGGAATCGGAGTTCATCACTATGGATGTTGTGGTAAGTCTCCCTTTGACCCAGAAGGTCAAGATGCAATATGGGTTATGGTAGATCGCCTTACTTAGATAACATGAGAAGAAAGGAGTTTTGTCAAGAGATAGATTCCGTTGAACTACATAAGAGAGAGAGATGGTTCAACTACACCATGATGTGAATTCAAAGGTTCTTGATGTGACGTAAAGGTTCACTTCCATGAGGTGGAAGTAGATGCATGAAGAGCTCAGTGTTTGTACAGTTTATCACCCCATACTAATGGACAGTATGATCCGGACTAGAGGGTCTGATAAGAGCATGTGTGCTCATTTAGGGTGATACATAGAGACAGTTCTTAAGATGTGATGTTAACCACCATAGCCTTTATCGGGATGCAAGAAGTTCTATAGGGAGATTGTGTCGGTCACCACTTCATTATGATGATGTTGGTGAAGGAGGCCTCGTGAAGGTTAGAAAAGAACCACAAGTGTGTGCAGATGAAGTCGCTTTGATCGTGCAATGGCTGAGAGAGAGCCCAGTGGTGACATGAGTCACGAGCTGATGCAAAGAAGACTGATATGCAGTTCACTGTGGGAGAATATGTGATGTGAAAATCCGACCCCTCTAAGCTACAGCTGAGAAAGCTGAGTCCCCGATATATGGGTCCATTTGATATGGATTGGTGGAGATGGTTGTGTTTAACCTTACCCCTCAGGATAAAATGATGTGTTGCATGAGTCCGATCTAGAGCACTATGTGAGGTACCCAAGCCATGTGTTGAGCCCTGAATCTATTCAGCTTTTGAGGCTGGAATGTCCTGAGTCACCTATGAGGGTACGATATACCAAGGTAAGAAAGAACTCAGATGGAAGAAAATGAGATGATGAAAGTTCTTGGGAAGCACCATGGAAAGGGTGAAGCCACATAAGAGCCATGATGGACACATGAAAGGCTTATCCTGTTTGTTTGCTTGCTTGATAGAATATTGAGGGCAAAATTCTCGTAAGAGGGGAAGGATGTTACAACCCCAAATTTTGGGTTCATTTGGTGATAAATATAATTTCTACTATTAAAGATATTTGAACAACAAATTATATAAATGGAATTCTTTTACAATAGCCTTGATGATTGTGTAGTGGGCTTTATTGGCTATTGGGCCCAAATAACAAGAAAATTCAATTAGTGAATGAATAATTGAATATTTGAGAAAAGAAAAATGTGGAAACCTCTAGAAGGCAAACTCAAAGAGGGATTTCGTGCCTATTGGGTTCCTTGGGTTCCAAGGAGTCCAAAGTTGCAAAGAAAAGCAATAAGAAAAGAAAAGATTAATAAAATATTTTTGTGTTAAGAAAGAAATTGAAAATATTGATGAAATGTGGAAAATAAGTGAAAAGAGGTATAATGGGGCAATCCTTGGTGGAATTTCGTATCCCAAGGATTCCTAATGTTGAAAGGAATACCAATAAGGAAAATAAAAGAGAAAACCTCAAAAAGATATATTTTAATAAGAAATACACATGATAATGAAGGATATATGCATCTAGAAGGATAATGAGTATCCAATAAAAAGGATTTTGAAATAATAGAGGTTCTTGGGGTCCAAGGAGTCCCAAATAGAAATATAATGGTTTGAGGAAAGAGAAAAATAATCATTAAATGAATTTTATTAATGGGTAACTTGCCTTTGAAGAAATAGTCCTTTTCTTTTGGAGTTTCGGACTCAAACTTGACATGCAAGTAGATAAAGGCAAGAAAGAGAAACCCTTAAAATTTGGTTGGAAAATATTGCACGGTTTCCGAGTTACGCAATTTACAAAATTACCTAAAGTTAGGTTGTTAATTGCCTAAGGTTTTGATGTCACAATGAAATTGTTTTTCTTGGAAATTCGGATTGATTGGGGACCGTTGATCAGGAATCAGAGGGATGGGACTAAGTCCCAGACGCAACAGGATATGGAGCTGGGAAGGAAATTCAGTTTCCCACTTTGGTTGAGTTTGAGAGGATGTGCGCCGATGGAAAGTATCCCATTGAGATCGGGAGGTCTTTCTGAGTCTGATCATCCTGGGTTTCCATAGGTTTCGTAGCGAAACCAGAGAAACCCCAAATCATAGGTAGCCATGGACGGGCCCTATATATATAGGGGAGGGTACTCCATGATACCAGCCTCCCCACCAATTGTTCTCGCATGATCGGACCTCTGAGACACATTCTTCGGCGCATCCAATTTGGCCAGAACCGTCGACCTTCCCCATCGTCGAGCTGCTGTTGCCTTCGGAGGGACCAAGGGCCCTTGGCAAAGAAGGAGCGGTGCAGGGGGGAGTTTGAGGGCTCCCCTAAGTTCACGTGGGGTGGGTGAAGATGTCGGAACCCTCAATTCGTGTGCAGGTGGTCGGGAGCGTGGAGTCAACAGACGAGTTGATTCGCGAGTTGCTGCTGGTCGAGACTCAAGGTTGAAGACGACTTCCCGAAGAAAGTACCAATTTGCCCTCCCTCCTCTAGTGGTCAGGTATGGGCATATTTGCCTTTTTGGTTGCTTTTGATCGCAAGTAGGCACGCACATCTGTGGCATTGGATCCTAAGTGGACCAGCGGTCCATGAATCAGACGATCCATGATTTTTCTGAAATAGCCAATAAATCAATAAAAAGGGAATTTCTTGATAAAATCATAACTGGTGATAGGAAACTCGGATGCAAAAAGTCAATACATGAAAAATGATCAGAAAAATATGAGGAATACGTTAAAAATGGTTTGGATATCTGAATCTATATATTTTTGCAAAAGTACATATTTTGATGGAAAAAGAGTTAATTTGTAAAAAAAAGAAAACCCTAATTGATTATCAAGGATATATTTAGTCTTGCAATCAGGTTAATTCGAATATGTTTAATCTGATTAATGACTAAGATGGTTTTTAACCTGTTTTGATGATAGAATTACATATTCAGGGTTTTTAATTCAATATGTTGATTAATATGTTTAGAAATCCTAAATTAGAGAAAAAGAAAAAGATATAGCAATCTGAAAATTAGGGTTTATATGGTCCAAACCTGATCTTTAGGACCTTAATGGAAAATAGGACAAGATACTTAGGGTTTGATGGATATTTGATAAAAGTAAGGTAAAAGTAATAAAAAGGAAATAAAACCCTAATTATGGTTAAAACCCTAAAAAGGGCAAATAACCTAGGAAACGATTAGAATTAATAAGTCATGATGACATGATTAATAATATAGAAATTGAATGTCTTTTTTAGGAACAAATTGTGTGTGTGTGCTTGCTTGATTCCTGGTTGATTGAGTTTTTCTACTTTCAAGTCTGCATAACAGGTATGTGGTTACGCTTATGACTACCCAAATTAGTTTTCCAGGATTTTGTCGCAGTTTCCATCGTGACTTGAATTAAACTGTTGGATGTTTCAATTCATGCAAATTCTAGTGTGAATATGACTATCACCTAAGAATTATGCCTACTAGCTCAGATCCCAGTCCCCTTTGTAGCTTAATGGGTTGACCTAGTAAAAGGCTACCAATAGGGTAGGCCCATCAGGTCACTAAATGACTTAGTAAATGGCTACCAATGGGGTAGGTCCATCAAGTCACATTGAGTTAGAGATTGGACTAACTATGAGTAGTGCCATGCGACTCAACCCTAGATATTGATCTACCTGTTCGGTAGGATCATGCGGGGTTTAATGAAGATCTACCATGTGAGAGAGGTAGTGCCCATGTCCACTGCAGGGACAACACAGAGGAAGGGGATAGGAAGGGATTGAGTAGTACCGCATAAAATGTAATTTGAATGTTAAATGATAATTGGGTGCTTACATTGTTAATAAAGTTGCATAAATTTTTGTAATCCCCCACATACCAGCTTTATGTTGATCGCGTATTTGTTTGTCGACGTTTTAGGTACAAACCCTAAAAGAACAAACAGTAAATTGTCACCTTGTAAAATAAGAAGTAAAGTGCAAGGAGGATTAGATGGAGCAATTCCAGTAAGGGATAGATAGTTTCCCAAAGTTTCAAAAGGTAAATAAAGTTTTAAATTTTCCTGCCAATATTCAGTTTAGTAGTAGAATTTCATAATTATCATTGATTATTTGCTGAACCTTTGATCCTATTTATTGATTTACGGCTCTGACCTTCGGGTCTCCCTTAATTGGGGGTTACCGGGAGGCGGGGTCGTTACAGGTGTATATATGTATCAGTAAACCTTTTTCTTCAAAAAATCAAAGATAACTTGATTCAATAAATAATAGTGAGGAGAACCAGGCTCAAGGAAATCATCTTCTTGGAAAAACTCAAATGCTAAACCAATCATCTGACCAAAACTTTTGGATGTGAATCAATTTTTTAGAACTGAACTCAAGTATAGTTTCCATGAACCAATCAAGGTTTGCATATGATTGCCGACTTTTTTCTTGTAATCAGACAACAATGAGTTTTGGTTCTCCTTCAACTCCCATATCACCTCTAGTATTGTTGTTTCCATTATCAAATAGTTCTCGTAACCAATGATAAATCTTAGCCCTATATTGTGTCATACCCTTCACAAAGAAGGAAATTACATGTATTCATCCTCATTGGGATCTAGACACACTTTTTTGGTCACCAAGGATCTAGACACACTTAACTAAACATGTCCATTGGATTCTCAATAGCATAAGTAAGTTGCGCACCATAGACAATAGTATGCGACAAGAAGAGGAAATGTCCATGTCTATAGTAGTTAGAGCTTAGTGTATGTATTTCGGGTCCACCCAACAAGCACATGCCACCATACCAGGTCATGGTCCAATTATAAATAAAACCATTGCTGCTCTAAGATGACGAATGATATTCCTTCCAAGGTCACTTCCAATAGCAAGTTGATGTCTGACCCCACGTAGTAATGGCTCACCATCCTCATTGTTAGATTCTCTTGTGTGTCATATTACATCTATAGATTCATTGCCATTGGAATAAAATGTCAACCATATTTCTTCATATTCATACCACTTTTCTTCTAATTTGTTGGAACCACACACCACGCCTTTTGGCTGATGCTTGCTTTACCATTGTCTACTTGTTGACTCGCCCTACTTGCGTCACCCGGAAATTGTGTTTACCGTATGAAGGTCATTTGAATCAAAGTTTCCCATCTCTAACCTTGTTGAAGATCCGTATTTTACCTGACTGGACATTGACCAACCACACCAAGAACTCGTACATGGAAGAAGACGTCGGGCGTCACACTACTCTAGATGAGCACAGCTCTAGCGGCAACGTGATGATGCTAAGAAGGATGGCATTTTTGCAACCTAGTCGCCGCTAGGGATTGTGGCACACGAAATGGAAAGGAGCAAGGAAGTGGAGCAGTGTGTGAGGGAAAAGAGTGAAATCGAGAATGTTTATATACCTAGGGTTAGTGATTGATAAAAAAATGAAAATTGAACTGAATCACGGACTTGGTTCCTTCCTTGCTTGTTCTGCGCCGCGGGGCCAAGCGGACATCAATCCACTGCGCGCCCGCTACAACTGTAACATTACGTGCCTAATATATCTATCTTTAATTTTAGTACACTTCTACTAACATGTATGTATATATTGTCGAATGCGGATATTTTTCAGAGCGAATAGTAGCATATCCGAAATTCGATTCAAAAATATTCAGATAATAAATTCGATATCCGAATCTAAACAGATAGCTGCCGGATACAGATGTTTTTCTTAATTTCGAACTCGAATACGAATCGAATATGTGGATTTCGAATATCCATTTACAGGTCTAAGTATGCGAGATATGATCCATGCGGAATTTATTTAATAGTTTCCATGGTTCATTGCATCTCCTTTCTTTTTTATTCATTCCATTTCGAATCCTTATGCACTGAAGTCTCATCCTTATATTTAATTGAATATATATGTTTCTTAGCTTAACTAATCACAACTTGTAACAAATCACACCTAACATTACTTGATATACTTAAGTTGATTCTATGATGGCCTAGTTTGTCCTCCTAATTAGGCATACATCTAAAGTAATTTTACATAAAATGAGGCAGTCATGCATAATTTTCCTGAGTTTTATTTGTAACTTTGATTATTTTTTGAGTACTATGTACAAATTTGTACATGTATATTTAGACCAATACTTGATATTTATATTCCCCAACGTAGAACTTATTCATCTTTAGGCAAATGATCCTAGTATATGACTCATTCTCATCTCATAAGATGCCTAAGCGAACCAACGAGGGCACCCAGGAAGGTGCCTTGACAACTAAATGTAACCTCATATTTCATTCTATGTGATATTCTAGATCGCAATACAAAATTACTTTGCATCTCCTACATAGTATATGCATTCCAATATTAAAGCTACCAATTAGAATGATTACTCAAGAAAATGAATATTTATATATGACGTAAAAAGTTACAAAAATTTATAGACTTTAATAACAATTAGTTTCTCTTTCCAGGAGGTATTAAGTAATGGCGTATGTGGATTTCATAACCGATAAAAGTTGGATTGGTCATGGAAAGACTTGCTATGATAGATGTCGTGATCAATATTTTATGAATGGAGTAGATGCTTTATGGCTTTTGCATTTAGAAAGGAATCTACTAAAGAAGTTAGATGCCCATGTACTAAGTGTGAGAATAAATGCTTTGGAGATATGTATAACATAAAGAGTCATATTATCATTAATGGGTTTATGGAAGACTATACAACTTGGACACGACATGGTGAGGTACCTAGAAGTTCAGAAAGACATCCTTTAAATGAGATGATAGAATGTGTCGATGATATGTATGGGCTTATTTATGATGCAATGGGGCATAATGACTACATAGATTCACACTATTCAATGAACAATTCTTCAGACGAACATGGTGAAGATGTAAGACTATTCCAGAAAGTTGTGGATGATGCTAGCCAACCATTATATCCTGGTTGCTCAAAATTTTCCAAATTGTCATGCATTATTCGGGTGTTTGAATATAAATGCAAATTTAACCTGACTAATAGTGCATTATCAACTCTCTTCTTGATGTTGAATGAGTTTCTTCCCGAGGGTAATTCTTTGCCAAAAAGTTGGTATGAATGCAAAAAGATAATGTCAACTTTGGGATTAGACTATCAAAAAATCCATGCTTGTCGGAATGATTGTGTTCTGTTTCGGGGCCAGTATGAGCATTTAAATAGTTGTCCTATTTGTGGATCTTCTAGATGGAAAAGATTGAAAAAGAAGAATAGGGTTTGGAGGTTGCAGAAGATCCCTATAAAACTACTTCGTTATTTTCCTTTAACACCAAGATTGAAGAGGTTTTTCATGTCCAAAAAACTAGCTCCTCTTATGATTGGGCATCAAACTTTTACACAGAGTACAAGTAATGACATGAGTCATCCTAGAGATTCTATAGCTTGGAAAGACTTTAATACAAAACATCCAACCTTTGGAGCTGATCCTCGTAATATAAGACTTGCCCTTGCAAGTGATGGCTTCAGCCCTTTTAGTATGTCAATGGGTAGTAGCTGGAGCACATGGCCTGTTGTATTGATTTGCTATAATTTTCCACCTTGGTTGGTGATGAAACAATCATTATTTATGTTGTCTCTTCTTATAGAAGGTCCAAAATCTCCTGGAAACAAAATTGATACATATTTACAGCCACTAATCGATGAATTAAAGACCTTGTGGTTAGATGGTACAATGACTTATGATGCAAACAAAGATGAAATATTTAACATGAGAGAAGCACTCATATGGACAATAAATGATTTTCCTGCATATGGCATGCTATCTAGTTGGAGCACCAAAGGTTATAAGGCATGTCCATATTGTGGTGTTGATCATGGTTCCATTTATCTTCCACATAGTCGCAAATGTGTTTATGTGAGACATCGTCATTTTTTAGATGCAAACCATCTGTGGCGTGTTGATAAGAAAAATTTCAATGGAATGGAGGAACATGCCACTACACCAGACCATCTTACTGGGAAGGAGATATTGAAATTGTGGGAAAGCCATGGTGATGCTAATTTTACAGATGAAAATGTCAAATCTTATGAACAGAGAAGTCCTGAATTGCCGGAGGGATGGAAATGAAAGAGTATTTTTTTTAGCTTCCTTATTGGTCCACTTTGTTGATCCGACACAATTTAGATGTTATGCACATAGAGAAGAACATATCTAAAAACATCCTCAGTTGGTTATTGTACAAAGATGGTCAGAGTAAAGAGAATGTTAATGCTTGTTTGGACATGAAAAAGTTGAATATGAGGAAATCACTTTGTCCTAAAAAAAGAAACCACAACGGTCAATTTGTTTTACCTCGTTCACCTTATAGTATGAACGGGAAAGAAAAGGAAGCCTTCTTATCAGTTTTCAAAGACTTGAAATTACCAGATGGGTTTTCTTCAAATATATCAAACAAAGTTCAAGTTGAAACAAAAAAGATTGTTGGGTTTAAAAGCCATGACCACCATACTTTGATCCAACATCTGTTACCTTTGGCTCTAAGAAGAACTCTTCCAAGACCAGTTGCCAAAGTGCTGATTGAATTTTGTAATTTTTTCAAGTCTTTGTGTGCAAAAAGAATTAGTGTTCAAAAGATGGAAAAACTTGAAAGATTGATGTCGATTATTCTTTGCAAGCTTGAGCGCATCTTCCCACCCACATTCTTTGACATTATGGTCCATTTAACTATACATTTACCACATGAGGCTAGAGTTGCTGGTGGTGTGGAGTATAGATGGATGTATCCAGTGGAAAGATTTCTTTACTCTTTGAAACAATTTGTACGCAATAGAAGCAGACCTGAAGGGTCTATTGCTGAGGGATATCTTTTAAAAGAGGCGACTACTTTTTGCCAACATTATCTAGAAAATGTGGATTCTTGCTTAAGTAGGCATGTAAGATATGGTGATGGACCTATTGGTGCTAGTCTATTTTTGACTCCCTCATATGCAGAACTCAACCAAGCTCGTCGCTTCATTTTGTTCAATACAGCTGAGATTGAGCCATACTTATTGTAAGTATCAAACTTATAGTTTTCTAGTGATGACTTTCCTTTAGAATCCTCTATATATCCATAATTTTTCTTATTGTAAATACATTTTTAAGGATGCATGCTCATGAGATAAGACAATAAAATTTGTCCTGGAATGAAGTGGAAATACAAGATGAACAACACAATCATTTTGTTAACTGGTTCTCAAACTATGTAAGTTTTGATCTTTGTATAAAGAGTTGAAACTCAATTCATTTTACTTAATGTCATTAATATTAGTTTCATTTTTATCAGGTAAATTTACTCCCACAAGACATGGAAATTCCTAATTTTGTGAGAATTCTTTCTAGGAGGCCTACATTAGGAGTACGTTCTTATAAAGGATATTTTGTGAATGGCTACAAATTTGAAATTGAAGCAGTAGATAGTGGACGTGTCACCCAAAACTGTGGTATTCAAACTAAAGGCCCTGATGAGAACATGTATTATGGAGTGTTAGTAGACATTTTAGAGCTTCAATATGAAAGTATTCCTCCAATTTGTCTTTTCAAATGTAGATGGTATGATATGGAGGAAGGCATAGGTTCATATGTTGATGAATTTGGTTTCACTTTGGTTGATACATCGAGGACAAGTTTTGATGATGAACCCTTCATTTATCCCGATCAAGCCACTCAAGTTTTTTACTATAGATATAGAAGACAAAAATTGGAGTGTTGTTTGTCATTGGACACCAAGAGACACTTTTGATATTCCTTTGAGTACTATAATTAGTGAACATAATCTAGTGCATGGTGAGCTAGATGAAATTATTGAGATGGATGATGTTTCTGAAGATATACTTGTTGATACTACTTTTTAATTTAAAAAATAATACAAAGGTAATCTAGTTTGAAAGACTGACTTGTGTTAAATTATTTTTCTTTCAAATATATTATATAATGGATTGTGGTATATAAGTGTTTTATATTTATTTTGCAGAGTTGACTACAAATATGCCACCAAAGAAGAAGGTGAAGTCGTTAAAAGAAGTGGTACAAGTTGAAAACAAACAAGCTGAAAATAAACATTATTCAACTATTTGTAATTCACTTCCATCTGATAGTGTGTCATCTGGATCACAAGAACAATTGTTGTCTTCTATAGCTTGTAAGTGTTATTATTTTTTTCTAAGTTTGCTGAGATACTTTATTATTATATTCATTTTTGGTTTGTTTAGGTATGGCTCAGAAAAAGAAAATTGTCAAAGATAACTCTAATAAGCCCCAAACATGTGGACTCCAGGATGATGGAATTGTTGATATAGGTTATTAATGCATTTTTTGTTTAATTATGTATAATTTGTAAGTGAAATCATGTAATCTCTTATGTTTTCATATACTAATGACTTCAATTTAAGATGTAGCTCATCAAAATCACAAAGTGAAAGATTCAACAAGTCAAAATGGTGTGGGTGCAAAAGGTAATTATTTTTTAGTATCTGAGATTACAAAAAACAACAAACTATGTGAAATGTACTAGGTTCATGAGATATTTTTTTAGTACATTAGAAAGTTATACTATGTTTATTTATGAAATTGTTTTTTCAAATAGCAATGATTCATGAGATAAATGCAACTGAAACTACTAGCAAACAATTGGGTTCTTGCTCCAAAAATGCACTAGGGTCTAAAGGATTGGTCCATAGCTCCAAAAATGTACTAGGACCTAAAGGAATGACAGATACTTCTTCAAAAGTAAGAGAATGTAACATCTCCAAGAGTTCAATCCCTTTTTCAGCATATGATGATGGGTTATTGAAAGATGTTCGTTTAGATAATCAATGCACTGGTTTTCTTAAATATTTATATTTCCGAACAACTTCCAATTGTGGTTTGAATTCAGCTCATTCAAGGAAAATGCTGGAATCCTTGACTCAAAATGGATTAGGTTCAAAACAACCCATCCTTAGTTCCTATGATCCACAAAAAAATAGAAACCATGGATATTCAAGTCTGAATACCATGTATCATGAGGAGCCTAGGACCAAAGAATATATTTGTAAGTATTAATTTTTTTACTCATTAATTTATTTTTTAAAACAGTAATGATTGATGAGTTAAATGCAGCTGAAACAACGAGCAAACAGTTGGGTTCTTGCTCCAAAAATGTCCTAGGATCTAAAGGATTGGTCCATAGCTCCAAAAATGTTCTCGGGTCTAAAGGAATGACTGATACTTCTTCAAAAGTAAGAGAAAGTAACATCCCCAAGAGTTTAGTTCCTTCTACAACATGTGGTGATGGTTTAATGAAAGATGCTCGTTTAGGTAATCAATGTACTGGTTTTCATAAATTTTTATATTTCTAAACAACATTCAATTATGTTTTGAATGCAGCTCATTCAAGGAAAATGTTGGAATCCTTGTCTCAAAATGCATTGGGGTCAAAGCAACCAATCCTTAATTCTCATGATCCACATAAAAGCGGTAACCATGGATATTCAAGTCCGAATACCGTTTATCATGAGGAGCCTAGGAGAAAAGAACATATTTGTAAGTCTTGATTTATTTTTTATTTATCTATTTTTCAAACAGTAATGATTCATGAGTTAAATGCAGCTAAAACAATGACCAAACAATTGGATTCTTGCTCCAAAAATGCACTAGGGTCTAAAGGATTGGTCCATAGCTCCAAAAGTGTAATAGGGTCTAATGGAATGACTGATACTTCTTTGAAAGTAAAAGAAAGTAACATTCCCAAGAGTTCAGTTCCTTCTGCAACATGTGGTGATTGGTTAATGAAAGCTGCTAGTTTAGGTAATAAATGCACTAGTTTTCTTAAATATTTATATTTCCAAACAACATTCAATTTTGTTTTGAATATAGCCCATTCAAAGAAAATGCTGGAATCCTTGACTAAAAATGGATTGGGGTCAAAACAACCCATCCATAGTTCTCATGATCCACAAGAAAGCATAAGCCATGGATTTTAAAGTTCGAATACCATGTATCATGAAGAGTCAAGGAGAAAAGAACATATTTGTAAGTCCTGATTTGTTTGTTTACTAATTTGTTTTTCCAAATAGTAATGATTTATGAGATAAATGCAGCTGAAACAACGAGCAAACAATCTGGTTTTTGCTCCAAAATACAGTGGATGATCGAATAGGTATGATAGAAACACATGCTTATTTTTTTCATTATCCCATATTCCAAACTACAATGATCGATGTGGAGTACTTCTATAGAGACGGTTCTTACTTCCACAGGTTTTGAAGGGATGAATGATACTTCTACAAGGATGATTCTGAATTCAAATGGGTCTAAAGGAATGAGTGATACTTCTTCAAAATTAAGAGAAAGCAACATACCCAAGACTCCACTTCCTTATGCAACATGTGTCCAGGGATTAATGGAAGATGCACGCTTAGGTAATCATTGCACGAATTTTCTTAGAAATACATATTTCCAAACAACTTTGAGTTGTGTTTTGAATACAGCTCATTCAAAGAAAATGTTGAAAAACATTCTCTGTACAAGTTTAATTTCAAATACATTGGATGATCAAAGGGGTATGACAGAAACACATGTCAATGGTATTTTTTTCCTTTTTTACTATCTCATATTTTAAACAACATTGATCTATGTAGAATACTTCCACAAAGAAGATACTTGTGTAGGTTCTAAGGGGATTATTCATACTTCTGAAAGTATGAATCCAACTTCAACATGGTCTAAAGGAATTACTGGTACTTCTTCAAAAGTACTAGAAAGCAACATATCCAAGAGTTTAGTTCCATTTGCAACATGTGGTTAGGGGATAATTAAAGATGCACGTTTAGGTAATCAACGCATTGCTCTTTTAATTGTTTATATTTCCATACAACATTGACTTGTGTTTTTAATACACCAGCCCATTCAAGAAAAATGTTGGAATCCTTGACTCAAAATGGATTGGGGTCGAAAGAATCCATCCTTAGTTCTTCTAATCCGCAACAAAGTGGAAACCATGGATATTCAACCCCTAATGCAGTGCATCACGGAGAGGCTAGGATAGTAGATCATATTGGTATTTGATAATTTATTTGTTTTTAGTTTATTCTTTCTAACAATATTGATTTATTTGCCTTTCTTAATTTTTGTTTACAAACAACAACATTTTATACTTTTATGTAGCTCCATCAAGTGGGATAATGTCATATTCTTGTACTAAAAGTAGCATGGGGACTAAAAGGATGACTCTAAGTCCGACTTGCGTAGAAAACAATGATCCCAAAAATTTGATACCCTCTGCAACGAACAATCAAGTTTTCATGGAAGATGTTCATATAGGTAACTATAACATCACTTGTTGTGTAATTTTCAAACAAAAATAAGATATGAATTCTGATGCAGGTTCAACAATGTTCTGTGAGGAAACTATAAATTGTTGGGAAAACAATATCCCTACAACCTCAACTACTGATGTGATGGATGACTTTGGGGGTGAGGTACAAACTATCCAAAGCCCCCTTGAGGCTGAATAGATAATTTCACCAATCCCACTTGAGGATCAAGAGCCTACTACATCAAGTCAACTTGAGGTTGAAAATAGATCTGATACTTGTGTTAGAAATCCTGAAGTTGGTGAGTTATCTAACTTAATTTTGTTGAAAATTTTCATGTCATACCTTAAACCTATTATTTTCTATTCATTCAAATTCTTATTACAAAAAGGGTAGATCCAAATATGGAACACACACCTAGCATGGGTAATCATCAACATACGAGATCATCTAATCCTCGAGCTAGTGATATGCAACTTGAAGAACATGAGTTTGCAAGTATGTATCACGAATTACATTACATATCCTTCACTTAGAATATAACTTACAACACTTTTCTTTACTTTTACAGCTCATAGACGAAAAGGTCGTGGCTGGACAGGATATCGTACTATGAAGCCACCACTTGGGAAAAGTAAGCATGAGTGTATGACACTTCAAAATGAACCTGTTCATCACGAATCTACAACCTTGGCCAACTTCTTGGGTCTGAAGGCTAGAGATAGTGATGCATTTCCACTACATTTGAAATGGGGTGTCTTCAAAGACTGTAGTTTTGATGGTGTTTGGGATGACGTCATTGTAATTGATTAGTTCTACATTATTACATTTCACTTTTATATATTTTCTTAGATGCCCCAATATTTGTGATGTCTTCACTATATTTGGAATAGAAATTGTTTAACTTCACAAGTTCTGAAACAAAAAACAAGCCAAACATGTTTCGTGTTAGGCAATGGTGCTTAAACAAGGTGAAAGCCGGTGTTCAAACACATAGGTTTCACTTGAAATGATATCTAAAGAAAAGAAGTCCAGAACAACTTCTTGTGTCACCCGAGTCTAGAGTTAGCCAAGATCAATGGGAAAAACTATTGGATTATTGGGGCAAAGAGGAAGCAATTGCTGAGGCACAAAGAAATGCCAAAAATCGTGCACATATCAGACCTACATACACATTGGGGAGAAAATCAATAAGACAGAAGCAATATGAGATGGTATATGTTTTGATTTTATTTTAAGATTATCACATATCCAATACTGATTATTCATTTTTAGATTTTGAAAGGACTAGACCCTTCTTATTTAACCACATATGTAGTTTCTCATACCTATAAGGATGGTCAATTTCCAAATGAACATACCAGGACATGTGTGGTACGTAATTTTGTATTCATTGCATGTTTCATTTTGTATATAATTAGTTCTCATAAATTTAATTAAAAACCATAACCTTTTTGTCCTTGTAGGAGAATGTTCGAACTGAAGCGAAATGACGTCATGTGGAACACATCAAAGACCCTGATGATTTCATGCCTGTAATGGACCATGTATATGGTGATCATCATGGTGGATATGAAAGAGGTTATGGAAGTGGAGCAACCAGACAAATGTTGAAACAAGCATCCAGCATGGAATCAACACAAAAAACCTATGAGGATATTGAAAAAGAGGCTGAAGTTTATGCTGAAGCGCTTGCTAATGCAGAACTACAGTTGGCGCGATTGAGGAATCAGGTTAGACACTCGAACATGATCTTATTCTATAAATCTATGTTGTTACTGAGAAATTAGGTAAGATAAACCATATGAGAAATTCTTTACTGCAGGATATTGGGTGTAGTAGGAGGCTTGGATTTGCCAATGAAGAGGAAGACGATTATGAGAATGATCGAAATTCAAGACCATGTTCAAGCAATTTTATCAATGATTGTTAAAGGATGAAGCCTACTAGATTAGGATTTTAATCATTTCAATATCAGAACTTTGTTTTATCACTTGTTTGACTGTCAAACTATTGTATGATCTTTTATGATTGTGTGGATGTTTATTTAGGATTTAAATATTTTCAATTCCTTTAATGCTCTTGCATGTCTCTACTAATGTAAAAGCGGATTTCTTGGATTTTAACTTGGGCGTCAAACCCATTACATATATATTAAGGATATCTTCTATTATATAGTTTCCAAATGGATGGGTTGAGGAAGATCACCTTTAGCCTTGGTAAATGGCCTTGCACAATACCTTGTACCTTTACTTAATGCTTTTTTATATCTTGTCTCGTTAATTCTTCAGTTTTAAATAGGTTAATTCACATAGGGATGTTGCCTCCTACAACCACCATCTTCAGAGCCAACCAATAAATTCCAAACTTCAAATTTGGACATTTTAACAAGGTCATTTTGCCTAAAATTCATTGCTAACTATTTCAGGATACATATTAGTAGTTGAACAATTGGAAGATTTAACATTTCAGATTTATGGATTTGCATACTAACTATGTGATCATTTTTTTGTTATCATGGATCTACTATCATTTATGGGACAATTTATGTTGATGTTTTGTGAAGACTTTGTGTGTTCTTTTCCTTTTGAAGATAAGTGCTACACTTACATAGACTTATGCTTAATTTGATCTTGAATATCCTATTCTTTACTGATTTCCTCATCTTACTAGTGCAACTCTCGATGTCCACATGTGAAGACAAAGTCTTACTCTACAAATTTGAAGTCATTGTTATCTTGGCTAGCCTATGTGCTTGAGGATTGTACGAGGACCACACCCGAGGATCAATGAGAAAATTTTGTGCTTGGAGCTTCGGGAGGCACATGAATTACACTATTATGTATTTAAGGTTGTATACCTTGTGCCTCATAGGCTATTCAAATTCAAATGACAACTTTCTCCAAAAAACATTTCCAGTAAATGGGTTCCATGTAAGCTTTTAAATCATGGATATAGTTTTCATCATCTTTTCATTATGAAGTTTATATTAGAAAGCAAGGATGGATGTTCTTAAAATTACATAACTACTTTCCAAGTGTATCATGAACTTGATTAAAGGGTTGGTCATCAACTTGCATTGTCCTTTGGCCATTTTTATTCTTTTCTTCTGAAACCTTGAACTTATGTCTAGCAATGTCATCATTTTTATATTATTCTTTTGAAACCTTGAACTTATGTCTAGCTGGAACAACCAATGTACGAAAAGAGTCATGATCATGACCATGAAACAAAAAACATCTAGACCATAGCACTGATGTTATCCAACACCATTGCCACAGTGTGACCAAGTGAGTCCTCAACACCATACTTGTCTACTGATCTTGACAAACAAATGATAGATACCATGCCTTTCTACATGCTCCAAATCATTGGAGATCAGGGCGGTATGGTGTATTACTAGTGGAAATATATCCACTTACTGAGATTTAGTCAACAAAAACAAGCTACACTCAGGTCAGTTTTACAATGTCGCTTGCTTTCTCAATAAAAATCTTTGATTTCACTGAAGCCACAATGATACAAATAAATTTGGACTTCCTAATCAATTGTGTAGACCCTTAAAGGGATTTATGATTCATGGTAACCATATTGGTTCAAGAGTGGAAATGATGAGAATCAATTAATCCTTATTCTTTTGTTGGTGACTCTGAATCTTCCCTCAACTGTAAAAAAGTTCCAAAACCCAATTCTAGTTTTGCAAATTATATGAAACATGTATACAATGTCAGCATTGTCCTAATGAATTAAGTGACTTGGAGAATTTTAGTTGTAGGCTAATATTCTTGTTGATATTTCCTCACAGAATTCAAGTTTGAATTTTGTGTTTGGTGTATTTTAAACTCGATCTTTTTGATGTCGCAGGAACAGGGTGGAGATCTTATCTGATCTGTAAATGCACACTTCAATGAAAACCCAAGAGACATGTATATTATCTGTTCTCTATTACTATCAGATGTTGTATTCACTTATCAATGATAGTGATAACTTCCTTTTATTTCAATTTCTCGTTTCTGTTCTTCTAAAGTGCAAACCTATTATTATATATAAGTAGCATTCTCTTAGATGTATTTTCTTTTATAATAACTTTACTGCTCCAATGTTATACATCTTTGTCTCAAGCGCTACCATCTTAGATTGGACATTGAAATTTGGAGAGTTGAACTTCTATCAATTCTCTGTAGTTATCTCACATGAAGTATCTATTGGTTTCAGCTCACAAGAACATGTACTAGCTACAACTATGAGCCAATGTATATGGATGAACCAACTGATGTGTGTGAGGCTCTTCTGTTTCCACTATCTCGTGAGGTAAGAAAATCAAACCTTTTCAATATGTTAATGTCCTTGATGATATTTGTTCAAAGGAACTAGAGGTTTAGTTGTTCTGTTTGGTGTTTTCTAAACATTATTTTTTTGTCGTCGTAGGAATATGGTGATAGTGTGTTGTTGATTAATAAGATGATAAAGTCAGACATGCAAGTCGAGCTATGGGGCAGTGTGGTTGAGGCGGCCCTCAGAACCCAATTAACAACAACAAGAACCTGTAAAAGAAATGGAACGTGCAACAACAACAACAATATAATCATCAGAACAACACAGCCAAATCAATAGCAGTGTGTCATAAACAACAACAACAACATCAAGAACACCACAATATGTTGAAGGGTCTGCATGCATTCAAGCACTCGTAATATATTAACAAGAACGAAAAGAACAACCTTTTGGATTGTCTCTGCACATGCCCAAGCCCATGGGCAACAATAACAACATATCAACGATGACATATGCGGTGGGATTAACACTGCAGGAGCAAAGATTGCAGTCAGTATCCTATTGGCAGTGGAATGAGTTCCATGGAAAGAGGTGGTGACGGGGGCAAAGGTGGAGAAGATGACAAATACAGTCCTGATGGGCTTAGTCCTCCACGGAGCAAGTGGCAATGATATGAGGTGGTGGCCCTTGGCTGGTCTTCCCTCATCA
The DNA here is from genome assembly GCA_963693085.1 of Alisma plantago-aquatica. Taxonomy (NCBI): domain Eukaryota; kingdom Viridiplantae; phylum Streptophyta; class Magnoliopsida; order Alismatales; family Alismataceae; genus Alisma; species Alisma plantago-aquatica. The sequence continues at coordinate 445,150,251 of OY856412.1, read as the reverse complement.
ACAACAATCCCAAACACCACCCAGCAGCCAAAACAGTGCAAGACCTACCACCGTCATCAAGTGGTACAATAGCAGGAGTAGCAGTGGCCGTAGCCAGCCACCTTCATCAAGTGGAACAATAGCAGCAGCAACAGCCTTAGCCATGATGAGCGACTTGCATCGAAGATCGAAAGTAACCTCCATGAATATGCAGTATCAACAAAAACATATTAAGAAATCAGCAGCAACTAGTGAATGTGGTGGGCATTCTCGGCAATTGGTAGAAATGGTTTCCTTCATCCTCTTGCTTGTTCTGAGACGTCGTGAAGTACGAGTCGATGCTTCCATTTCCAGCAGCTTCCCGGCAGTTGCATTGCTTCTTCCACGGCGAGCTGCAGATGTCATAGTTGTCGCACACAGCTGGGTAGTCACAGTCTTCTAGAAATCCGTTAGGGACTATGGATCTCCACCCGACCATGTCTGCCATGTTGTTCTACGGTGATAATAAACAGACAAAATGTAAACAAGAATGTATACCAGACTGTTGAGGCATGCAGGAATGCACTGTCCTTAAGAGTATTTCTGCCTTACTCAACGACGAACGTCGGTGCAGTAGTAATCCACGGTGGCTACCCTCCCAGGATACAACAACACAAGAGGAGCGAAGCGTGCACCCGCAAATCCCTCCTCAGGCGAGAGATCTTTGATCTCCTTCCAGCGATCACCGGAGAAGCGGCAACGGCAAAACAGCAAACGGAACTAGTGTTTCTGTTGCGTGTGTCGTAAAACAAAAGAAAGAGTTTGGTTTATAGGAGCCCAGATATGGATCAACGGATGCGAGCAGTTGTAAACGCAGTGCGAACAGATGCAACCGCGAGCGGTTGCACCCCCCTGCGCGCGGGATGCGACGTGCGCCGACGCGCCCGATTAAAGCATTTCTGGACCGGGCCAGCCCAAACCCCATCGGCAAGGCCCACCATGCGCGTGCGTAGGGACCATTCCCTTTTATTCCTCAATTATACCATGGACAAGGGTCCATATATAAGGAGGAGGGAAGTATCTGCCACAAGCAATATGGGACTAAACCTTTGCCTTTTGGTTTGAAATACAACAAAGAAGTATAACATGCCACACACTCATAGAGCTTCAGATGGCCGTCAGATTCAAACCTCAAAAACTGATTGGAAGATGGTTCAGGGTAAGCACTGAAGTTGTTGGAGCATGAACCTGCAAAGAACATGATGGTGTCACCATCGGCCTTCAAGAAGTATGGATAATTACTTGCAGTGAAATCCCATTTTTGCGACTAGCCTCTGTTCTCCCGACAACATCTGTCCGGAGAGCAACACCTCGGTGGGGTGCATGAACGACTCCTACACTGTTTCACCCTTTGATTGATGAGCTGTAGGTTACTACTTGTATCGAGTCTCATTCCTGAGACGAACCTGCCTGATGTGCCCGTGGAGCTAGCAGACCATGAACTTGTTGTCACGAAGCACCAGATCGCCATCCGCAGTTAGCTCCAGCGTCGCGCCGACCCTGACCGGTTTGTACAGATTCGCAGACCACACGACCTTTGGAATGCATGTTGATCCCATGTATGGTTCAACACGCATAGATAGGACAGTGATGGAGCTAGAACTTACACCAAAAGATTACTCTTCCAATGGAAGTCCTAATATGCACCAAAAACCCTAGAGAGTTGATGTTCTCTCTAGGTTTACCTACAACTGGTGCTAGATAAATGCTCCAACCCCACAAGAGTGTGGAAGCCTTATCATAGTACAGATTTAGGATCGAACCCAAAGGACAACGTTAAGAATCTGAGTGTCTTTTTCTTGTTTCGTATCAATCTAAGTTAATCATCTAAGACCAGAAGTTTGATTTGAGTTATTTAACCTAAAACGTGCAAAAGTAAAAGCAAGAATAAAAACTAGCTTAAGGATCAAAAACTAAGATTGGCAAATGATGATGGATCACTGGGGTGATGCGGGTATTCGCCACCACTACACATGAATTGCACTTGTACCAAACATAGAAAGACTTGTAAGCAAGATACATGGATGTTGTACAATATCGATGTCTTAGAGGACAAGAGTAATGCATACATCCTTCACGAGTTGAGTAACTCTCATCCAGTACGTATCTACGTGTCAATGAAGATATATAGTCTCCGAAGAGAAAATCTTACTCAACCTCGTGAAACGTGCATCGGAAAACTAACAAGCGAGCGATAATTACCAAATCGATTAGTATCCTTATAGACTATCCCTCTTTCGAGGATATAGCTACGAGAAACGTGAGAGTGTTGCAACGTCAGCCATCCTCGAACGAATGGTCAAGTACTTTGCACCACTCTCTCCTCAGAGTGTGTTCCTCGACCTGTCAAGGTCGCACTTTTGTACGTCAACTGATTCCATTTCATAGTACAAAAGTACAACGATGGAGGTGAGTTTACTCCACTCCTTAGAAAGCGTTCCTAGATACCGAAGCGGGTGCGCGGTGGATACACGCACCAGAAACCAAAACTAAATCGGTATTCGAGTCTCAAGAGCGGTCGTAGACAAACCACAATGAAAGACAATAGATGCATACAAGAACGCGGCCAACATTCAAGCATGTATGAAACGATTTAGTATTGAAACGGAATGATAACATCTTTTTAGTACAAGATACAAAACACGGTCAGCGGGGCTAGTCCCCGCACCCCAGTGGATGGAACTACTCGCTCCTCATAGAGGGAGCAACAAAGAAATAGAAGAGAGAGAAAGAAAGCATCGTCGGAGCAGAAGAGTAGATCTGTGACAGTCCGGTGCAGATCGTCGCAGTCTCCAGGACTGCTCCGTCGTGGTCGATGTCGTCCGTTTCTCCGCCTCGATCTTCGGGTCAACCTCCGGAATAGCAAGAGTAGGATGAGGTGGAGCTATGGTGTGAGCAATGGTGAGATGGTGATGGAACAGCCTACTAGACCTGCGCCCGGACTGGCTGCTCACCGGATCTGGACTCAGGATGGGATTCTGAGGCTGTGGGTGAAGTTTGGTCGGAAACGGTGCTCGGGCAATCTGGCAGCGTTCCGGCCTGGTCCCAGTCCGGCAGCCTTGGGCCGTAGTGAGATGGATCCAAATGAGGACCCATGAGGTCCTATTTATAAGCACAAATTTTGATAAATATCTTGCTCATGCGGTTTGGCTTTGCACTCATCAAACGGTCTTGCCTTCTCGTGGACAGCTACTCGTTCATGCGTTCACACTAGCTGCATTCACGTGGGTAGCTCTCACGGATTGCATGTGAATAGCAAACGATTTCGACTCCCAGCTCAAACGGTTCGGATTGCTACTTTTTTCCAAACGGTCCGTGTGCTCTCTACTTTATCAAACGTTCTTCAGGTATACGGTCTTCGATCAGCATGTCTTCATGCGGTTGCACGTCCTAGCAACTGCAATTGTCTAAATGATTCACGTGGACAGCTTGGGCATGTGTGCTCCATGATTATGTGGTTTCATATGCAGCTGCTTCATGCGGTCTTGCTGCCCCTGCTTCTTCACGAGCATGCGCTCTTCAGGGTCCCAAGTCAGGCTGCCGAACAGTTTCATAGCCAAAACTCTTGCATGCATGTGCCGGTAAAATGACCTTTACGTGAATTGTGCAGTAAATGACCTTTATTGGTTCAGTCCATTCGGTTTGCTCTGTAAGAGCAGCTATTTCAAACGGTTTGACAGTGTTTTCACGTAGACATCTACTGATCTTGTCTTCATAATGCGCATGCGTTCTATTTGGTTTGCCGTTCTCCATTCAGTTTGCAGCGTTCACTCGATCTATCCTTCACGATCATGTGCATGCATGCACTTTTGAACTCCAAATGGTTTGGTATTTGACTGTCCATTCGGTCTTTACAATCGCAGCAATCGTTCTTGAGACCGCATGGGCTCAAACGGTCTTGAGACCGCATGGACTCAAACGGTCTTGAGACCGCATGGGCTCAAATGGTCTTGAGACCGCATGGACTCAAACGGTCTTGAGACCGCATGCGCTCAAACGGTCTTGAGACCGCATGGACTCAAACGTTCTTGAGACCGCATGGACTCAAACGGTCTTGAGACCGCATGGGTTCAAACGGTCTTGAGACTGCATGGGCTCAAACGGTCTTGAGACCGCATGGACTCAAACGGTCTTGAGACCGCATGGGCTCAAACGGTCTTGAGACCGCATAGACTCAAACGGTCTTGAGACCGCATGGACTCAAACGGTCTTGAGACCGCATGGGTTCAAACGATCTTGAGGCCGCATGGACTCAAATGGTCTTGAGACCGCATGGGGTCAAACGGTCTTGAGACCGCATGGACTCAAACGGTCTTGAGACCGCATGGGGTCAAACGGTTGGTGATAGTTGAGGATGATCTGCAGAGGAGAGAGAACGTGAGAATGAAATCAAATAAGCTGGAAACTAGGGTTATTTGAGCTAGTAATGCACTATTTACACGAGACTGAAATAATACTTAAAGTAAACCCAAAGTGAGGGTAGATCAGTCGATATGCGCCACAAAATCCTTAGAATTGGCGACTATAATGATGAATCTGGAGGATTCATCACCACACCGAACTTAAGCGTTGCTCGTCCCGAGGAACGAAAAAGCCCAAGACAGTCGCCAGAACGCATGCAGTTGGTCTCGTAATTACCTCACCTTCGTGCAAGTGTCAGAAAAAAAAAAAGGAAAATGAGCGAAAACAAAAATTAGGGTAAAAACGTCAGAATTGGTGACTGAGGATGAGTCTCGAAGATTCATCACTACACCGAACTTAAGCGTTGCTCGTCCTGAGAAACGGAAAACTTAAAACACTCACCAATGAAATCGTTCATCTCATGTTTGCCTCATCCTTATGTCATATGATAATTTTGTTCGTGGCTCAGATCGATACAGCATCAAGGCTTCCTTAGATCACGAAATACATATTATGATATCCTTGTTTCTGATTTCACTTTGCTGAAGTACTTCCTTCTCACTCTCTGTTATATCGGTCATGTTAAAGAGTTTTATGAGATTTTGAATAGACCCACAGAATCAACAAAATGCATATGATCTGTCACTGGTGTTGAAAGAGGAGAGAATGGGGGTGTGATCAAAAGATAAGAGTCTCTCCTCTGATTGAATCAAGACTCTTAAAATTAATTGACTCATCAAGATACTTTGAATGATTTATGCACAACTCTGGTTGGCTTAGCCTTACACCTGATTTTTTCTTTTTCTAAAGGTAACTCAGAAGTGTGTATAGGTTGGCTTAAGGCTTTTGGCTATTTTACCTCTTTGAGGGGAGGTAAGGGGTTATATTTTGATCCTTAGGATCTCACTACCGGTCACGACACATCTACCTTCATGAGGGCAGCTAATGTACCGGTCGGGCAAGACCTTTATCGGTTATCCTTATTCAGGGCACAACTCTCATGTTTTTATTCACACTCTGGCTTTTATTCATTCTCACCTGGCTTAGGACAAGGGTATTTTTGGATTTTTTTTTCATATTTGGGCTGCCAGGCCTCTTTTTGGAATCGGGGTAGATTTTTTGCCAACCTCGGTATGTGCACAATCATCATTGTATACTCATTGAAGCAAAATGAGAAGGTGGTACGCCCATGTTATGTATTGAGGGGTATGGAAGAAGCGGTAGTGGAAAAAGAGGTGTGGTGTACCACACCGAACTTAGAGTTTTGCAGATGTGTGGTTTACCACACCGAACTTAAAGTTCGGAAATGTTCTAGTTTTCACTAGAAGGGAGTGTGGCGTGCCACACCGAACTTAAAACTTTGGCATGGTTAATGAACAGAGGGGTATGAAAATGAAGGAAGAAGTGTAGAAGAGAGTTTGGATCATGATGCAGTTTGCTTAGCGATTCCATGTGACGGGTCTCTATTCTCCATCACACTCTGTTCCAAAAGAGACATGATGAAACATCAAGTGAGAAATTCATACAACAGATCCATTAATCAGATAAAGGTGTGATGTATTTGATCTATCTCAGCTTTATTGAAGTGTATCATCTTTTCCTGTTTGAGATATAACATTAGGATTCATAGACAAATCAAAATGAAAAACACGCATAGGCTAGTTTTAAGTATTCTTTTCCAGGAATTTTGCAACGTAAAAGAGGTGATGATCACAGATTCGCAAAACAAAAGCCGACTAGATAAAGGATTTATTTTTAGGAAACTAACAAAAAGGCAGAAAAAATTACGAAAAAGAAACTAGAATGGAAAAGCAGGAAGCAATAAAGATAGAGGGTGGAGTGAAAGTCATACCACCCGCCCTCCACCTTGAACTTATGAATTTGCCCATTTCTGAGCAAATACCAGGTTCAAGATGGAGGGGAAGGGTTGAGCGGTGTTAACCAGGCAGTCCTCGTAGTTGGAAGAAGGTCCGACAAAGATATCTCGTGATGGCTGGTGCTGAGAGCGAGGAAGTGGTCTGAACAACTTGTTGGCTGGGAAATTGTGGCAACTTGAACGAATCTTCTGGATGACTTGGGTGGACATCACTTTCACCTCGTTGTCCATCCAGAAGAATCCAGAGACCTTCCCCCATCAGCGAGGGAGGTGGAACATAAGCAGTCGAAACTGGAGGACTATGCGAGAAATCAAGGTTATGCCCTCTTGTGCCCTCCGGTTGTGGCTCGCCCTCGAAGTTCAAAGTAAAACTACTTTCTTCAAAATCTAGGGCAGTTGATTGAGTGTCGGCCACTTGAACTTCCTTTTGTCTAGGGTCAGGTGGTGGATCCGGTTCCGGCTTCATTTCGTCACCTGGCTTTTCTTGTGTGGGATATGGTAGCCAGGATGACGTTTCTTCATCAGAGAAGTTATTTTGAGAAGTATCATCATCTTTATCAATGTTGAAATTGGTAAGAGCGTCGTTCCTTTTTTCAAGGTTTTGTTCAGAATTTTCCTCGTAGAACATCCTTAGCTCATCCAAGTAACTAGGAGAGGATTTGAGTGGTGAAACGAACTCTTGCTCATGTAAGGGATTCATGGGATCTTGAAATAGAAGTTCCAATGATTTCTCTTCATGGGAGGGATTAGTCCATGACATGTCGGTTTGAGGGTTAAAATTCCCTGATGAACCTATTTCTTCAATATTGGGACTGGTGTATACCATTTCTGAGTTATGTTGATGTTCCAGTTCTTCTTCACAACACTCCTCCGATTCTATTGAGTGCTCGGGAGGAGTTTCTATAGGAGGAATGGAATCTAGCTCAGGTAATGGACACATCTCAGTTTCTTGAATATCAGGAGGGGCTTCTTCAGAGGGGTGTGTGACTATAGAGGGATAGGTTTGCGACTTGTTGTCTTCCCAAGGGACATTACAAGAGTTTACAGTAAAACTGTAGTCCGTTCTAAAGTCAAGAGATGGCTCATGTTCCTCTTCATATTGCACTATTGTCTCATTTAAGTGACTAGAAGGAGATTCAATAGAAAGATCATGCTCTTGTTCGAGGACTGACTTCGACTGGACTTCTCGTAGTGGCGGTAACTCTGGTAACATCATCTCATGAAAAGGATTGGTCGTAGAATTGTCATCTTGAGACCCCTCATCCTCCCTTGATTCTGTTTCATCATTAGTGGGAGTGGTATGGTCCATCTCTGGATCAGGATCTTGGTCAGTCCCATCCTCGAAGTTTGTTTCTAGATCAGCCGAATGATCAGAAATGTCTTCATAAGGACAAATCAGATCCGTTTCCAGTAATGGAATCATTTGAATCTCTTGCATAAAAGACGTCTCCTCATCTGAATCAGTCTCATATTCATCTATGTCTGACTGAGAAGGAGTGTAGAGTTCGTGTAACGTAGACCCTTCTTCATTGGAATTCGACGACGAGACAGTTGAGGTTGAAGAATATTTGTCATATAAGGAGTCAATCATTGATGATTTCCCTTCAATCTGTATGGTCGGATCTGAGTCTATGGGGGGAGAAGATGGATAAACATTAAAGTTTGTTCCCAATTTATCTCCCAATTGAAGAAAATCTTCATATTGGTTACGCATTCTTTCATCTAAGAGCATAGTGCAAGAGTCATTATCCGGGTCAGACTTCGGCTCGAAGAATGATTCTTTTTCTTGTGGTGTGGTGAATGTATCATCCTTGAGTTCAGTCATTGATTCTGAGGATGATTCCCCACCCTGTACTGGCACTTGAAAATCATTGGGAGGCACATTCCACATGATTTCGTAATCATCATCATAATTTATTGCAACATGTGGACTAGAGATGTGCTTAGTTGAATTTTGTGGCTGTTCTACATGTTGCTCAGGAGCGTTGACAAGTTGCGTAAGTTGATTAAGGTCGGCTATCAACTTCTTGGTCGCGGCTGTCTGATCAGCTAGTTGTTGAGCCACCGATGTTTGTAAGGCACGTAGTTCTTCCATCAGTGTGTGTTGATTTTCATGAAAAGGCTCTCCATGGCACCCGTTTGATTGATGTTGATAATAGCTTCCCTCATCATAGTATAGATTTGAGTTGCTTTCCAATGGCCCTCCTGTATTGCAGTCTATGCCTTGAAATCCGCCATAGTTAGGTTTCTCGTAGTAGCCTCCAGGGTGATATGGAATATAACCTGCGTTATATCCATAGTTGTATGGAGTGGCTTCTCTGAGTTTCCCGACTATACGATTCATGATTACTTGACGCAAGGCCATCATGTAGAGAGGATGAACGTTGAAACAGTTGATCGATACATGAGAATAGTCGCCACAGAATTGACAACTATTGGTTGGTGACACTGACTGCTTCATTTTGAAGAGAATTGGTACCTGAAATCAAAGAAAGAGTTTATCAAGTTTGACCAACCACTTCAAATCTAAGATGATATGCAAGATTAAGTCCTTTATTTTTTAGGTTTTTGAAAAGAAAAAGAAAACCCTAGAGAAACCTAAATCGACACAAAATTTGAAAAAGATGATTCTTAAACCGTTGTCCCCGGCAACGGCGCCATTTTTTGATGGAGCTAGAACTTACACCAAAAGATTACTCTTCCAATGGAAATCCTAATATGCACCAAAAACCCTAGAGAGTTGATGTTCTCTCTAGGTTTACCTACAACTGGTGCTAGATAAATGCTCCAACCCCACAAGAGTGTGGAAGCCTTATCATAGTACAGATTTAGGATCGAACCCAAAGGACAACGTTAAGAATCTGAGTGTCTTTTTCTTGTTTCGTATCAATCTAAGTTAATCATCTAAGACCAGAAGTTTGATTTGAGTTATTTAACCTAAAATTTGCAAAAGTAAAAGCAAGAATAAAACTAGCTTAAGGATCAAAAACTAAGATTGGCAAATGATGATGGATCACTGGGGTGATGCGGGTATTCGCCACCACTACACATGAATTGCACTTGTACCAAACATAGAAAGACTTGTAAGCAAGATACATGGATGTTGTACAATACCGATGTCTTAGAGGACAAGAGTAATGCATACATCCTTCACGAGATGAGTAACTCTCATCCGGTACGTATCTACGTGTCAATGAAGATATGTAGTCTCTGAAGAGAAAATCTTACTCAACATCGTGAAACGTGCATCGGAAAACTAACAAGCGAGCGATAATTACCAAATCGATTAGTATCCTTATAGACTATCCCTCTTTCGAGGATATAGCTACGAGAAACGTGAGAGTGTTGCAACGTCAGCCATCCCCGAACGAATGGTCAAGTACTTTGCACCACTCTCTCCTCAGAGTGTGTTCCTCGACCTGTCAAGGTCGCACTTTTGTACGTCAACTGATTCCATTTCATAGTACAAAAGTACAACGATGGAGGTGAGTTTACTCCACTCCTTAGAAAGCGTTCCTAGATACCGAAGCGGGTGCGCGGTGGATACACGCACCAGAAACCAAAACTAAATCGGTATTCGAGTCTCAAGAGCGGTCGTAGACAAACCAAAACGAAAGACAATAGATGCATACAAGAACGCGGCCAACATTCAAGCATGTATGAAACGATTTAGTATTGAAACGGAATGATAACATCTTTTTAGTACAAGATACAAAACACGGGCAGCGGGGCTAGTCCCCGCACCCCAGTGGATGGAACTACTGGCTCCTCATAGAGGGAGCAACAAAGAAAGAGAAGAGAGAGAAAGAAAGCATCGTCGGAGCAGAAGAGTAGATCTGTGAAAGCCCGGTGTAGATCGTCGTAGTCTCCAGGACTGCTCCGTCATGGTCGATGTTGTCCGTTTCTCCGCCTCGATCTTCGGGTCAACCTCCGGAATAGCAAGAGTAGGATGAGGTGGAGCTATGGTGTGAGCAATGGTGAGATGGTGATGGAACAGCCTACTAGACCTGCGCCCGGACTGGCTGCTCACCGGATCTGGACTCAGGATGGGATTCTGAGGCTGTGGGTGAAGTTTAGTCGGAAACGGTGCTCGGGCAATCTGGCAGCGTTCCGGCCTGGTCCCAGTCCGGAAGCCTTGGGCCGTAGTGAGATGGATCCAAATGAGGACCCATGAGGTCCTATTTATAAGCACAAATTTTGATAAATATCTTGCTCATGCGGTTTGGCTTTGCACTCATCAAACAGTCTTGCCTTCTCGTGGACAGCTACTCGTTCATGCGTTCACACTAGCTGCATTCATGTGGGTAGCTCTCACGGATTGCATGTGAATAGCAAACGATTTCGACTCCCAGCTCAAACGGTTTGGATTGCTACTTTTTTCCAAACGGTCTGTGTGCTCTCTACTTTATCAAACGTTCTTCAGGTATACGGTCTTCGATCAGCATGTCTTCATGCGGTTGCACGTCCTAGCAGCTGCAATTGTCTAAATGATTCACGTGGACAGCTTGGGCATGCGTGCTCCATGATTATGTGGTTTCATATGCAGCTGCTTCATGCGGTCTTGCTGCCCCTGCTTCTTCACGAGCATGCGCTCTTCACGGTCCCAAGTCAGGCTGCCGAACAGTTTCATAGCTAAAGCTCTTGCATGCATGTGCCGGTAAAATGATCTTTACGTGAATTGTGCAGTAAATGACCTTTATTGGTTCGGTCCATTTGGTTTGCTCTCTAAGAGCAGCTATTTCAAACGGTTTGACAGTGTTTTCACGTGGACATCTACTGATCTTGTCTTCATAATGCGCATGCGTTCTATTTGGTTTGCCGTTCTCCATTCAGTTTGCAGCGTTCACTCGATCTATCCTTCACGATCATGTGCATACATGCACTTTTGAACTCCAAATGGTTTGGTATTTGACTGTCCATTCAGTCTTTACAATCGCAGCAATCGTTCTTGAGACCGCATGAGCTCAAACGGTCTTGAGACCGCATGGACTCAAACGGTCTTGAGACCGCATGGGCTCAAACGGTCTTGAGACCGCATGGACTCAAACGGTCTTGAGACCGCATGGGCTCAAACGGTCTTGAGACTGCATGGACTCAAACATTCTTGAGACCGCATGGACTCAAACGGTCTTGAGACCGCATGGGCTCAAACGGTCTTGAGACCGCATGGGCTCAAATGGTCTTGAGACCGCATGGGCTCAAACGGTCTTGAGACCGCATGGGCTCAAACGGTCTTGAGACCGCATGGACTCAAACGGTCTTGAGACCGCATGGGTTCAAATGATCTTGAGGCTGCATGGACTCAAACGGTCTTGAGACCGCATGGGGTCAAACGGTCTTGAGACCGCATGGACTCAAACGGTCTTGAGACCGCATGGGGTCAAACGGTTGGTGATAGTTGAGGATGATCTGTAGAGGAGAGAGAACGTGAGAATGAAATCAAATAAGCTGGAAACTAGGGTTATTTGAGCTAGTAATGCACTATTTACACGAGACTGAAATAATACTTAAAGTAAACCCAAAGTGAGGGTAGATCAGTCGATATGCGCCACAAAATCCTTAGAATTTGCGACTATAATGATGAATCTAGAGGATTCATCACCACACCGAACTTAAGCGTTGCTCGTCCTGAGGAACGAAAAAGCCCAAGACAGTCGCCAGAACGCATGCAGTTGGTCTCGTAATTACCTCACCTTCGTGCAAGTGTCAGAAAAAAAAAAGGAAAATGAGGCGAAAACAAAAATTAGGGTAAAAACGTCAGAATTGGTGACTGAGGATGAGTTTGGAAGATTCATCACTACACCGAACTTAAGCGTTGCTCGTCCCGAGAAACGGAAAACTTAAAACAGTCACCAATGAAATCATTCATCTCATGTTTGCCTCATCCTTATGTCATATGATAATTTTGTTCGTGGCTCAGATCGATACAGCATCAAGGCTTCCTTAGATCACGAAATACATCTTATGATATCCTTGTTTCTGATTTCACTTTGCTGAAGTACTTCCTTCTCACTCTCTGTTGTATCGGTCATGTTAAAGAGTTTTATGAGATTTTGAATAGATCCACAGAATCAACAAAATGCATATGATCTGTCACTGGTGTTGAAAGAGGAGAGAATGGGGGTGTGATCAAAAGATAAGAGTCTCTCCTCTGATTGAATCAAGACTCTTAAAATTAATTGACTCATCAAGATACTTTGAATGATTTATGCACAGCTCTGGTTGGCTTAGCCTTACACCCGATTTTTTCTTTTTCTAAAGGTAACTCAGAAGTGTGTATAGGTTGGCTTAAGGCTTTTGGCTATTTTACCTCTTTGAGGGGAGGTAAGGGGTTATTTTTGGATCCTTAGGATCTCACTACCGGTCACGACACATCTGCCTTCCTGAGGGCAGCTAATGTATCAGTCGGGAAAGACCTTTATCGGTTATCCTTATTCAGGGCACAACTCTCATGTTTTTATTCACACTCTGGCTTTTATTCATTCTCACCTGGCTTAGGACAAGGGTATTTTTGGATTTTTTTTTTCATATTTGGGCTGCCAGGCCTCTTTTTCGAATCGGGGTAGATTTTTCGCCAACCTCGGTATGTGCACAATCATCATTGTATACTCATTGAAGCAAAATGAGAAGGTGGTACGCCCCTGTTATGTATTGAGGGGTATGGAAGAAGTGGTAGTGGAAAAAGAGGTGTGGTGTACCACACCGAACTTAGAGTTTTGCAGAGGTGTGGTTTACAACACCGAACTTAAAGTTCGGAAATGTTCTAGTTTTCACTAGAAGGGAGTGTGGCATGCCACACCGAACTTAAAACTTTGGCATGGTTAATGAACAGAGGGGTATGAAAATGAAGGAAGAAGTGTAGAAGAGAGTTCGGATCATGATGCAGTTTTCTTAGCGATTCCATGTGACGGGTCTCTATTCTCCATCACACTCTGTTCCAAAAGAGACATGATGAAACATCAAGTGAGAAATTCATACAACAGATCCATTAATCAGATAAAGGTGTGATGTATTTGATCTATCTCAGCTTTATTGAAGTGTATCATCTTTTCCTGTTTGAGATATAACATTAGGATTCATAGACAAATCAAAATGAAAAACACACATAGGCTAGTTTTAAGTATTCTTTTCCAGGAATTTTGCAACGCAAAAGAGGTGATGATCACAGATTCGCAAAACAAAAGCCGACTAGATAAAGGATTTATTTTTAGGAAACTAACAAAAAGGCAGAAAAAATTACGAAAAAGAAACTAGAATGGAAAAGCAGGAAGCAATAAAGATAGAGGGTGGAGTGAAAGTCATACCACCCTCCCTCCACCTTGAACTTATGAATTTGCCCATTTCTGAGAAAATATCAGGTTCAAGATGGAGGGGAAGGGTTGAGCAGTGTTAACCAGGCGGTCCTCGTAGTTGGAAGAAGGTCCGACAAAGATATCTCGTGATGGCTGGTGCTGAGAGCGAGGAAGTGGTCTGAACAACTTGTTGGCTGGGAAGTTGTGGCAACTTGAACGAATCTTCTGGATGACTTGGGTGCACATCACTTTCACCTCGTTGTCCATCCAGAAGAATCCAGAGACCTTCCCCCATCAGCGAGGGAGGTGGAACATAAGCAGTCGAAACTGGAGGACTATGCGAGAAATCAAGGTTATGCCCTCTTGTGCCCTCCGGTTGTGGCTTGTCCTCGAAGTTCAAAGTAAAACTACTTTCTTCAAAATCTAGGGCAGTTGATTGAGGGTCGGACACTTGAACTTCCTTCTGTCTAGGGTCAGGTGGTGGATCCGATTCCGGCTTCATTTTGTCACCTGGCTTTTCTTGTGTGGGATATGGTAGCCAGGATGACTTTTCTTCATCAGAGAAGTTATTTTGAGAAGTATCATCATCTTTATCAATGCTGAAATTGGTAAGAGCGTCGTTCCTTTTTTCAAGGTTTTGTCCAGAATTTTCCTCGTAGAACATCCTTAGCTCATCCAAGTAACTAGGAGAGGATTTGAGTGGTGAAACGAACTCTTGCTCGTGTAAGGGATTCATGGGATCTTGAGATAGAAGTTCCAATGATTTCTCTTCATGGGAGGGATTAGTCCATGACATGTCGGTTTGAGGGTTAAAATTCCCTGATGAACCTATTTCTTCAATAGTGGGACTGGTGTATACCATTTCTGAGTTATGTTGATGTTCCAGTTCTTCTTCACAACACTCCTCTGATTCTATTGAGTGCTCGGGAGGAGTTTCTATAGGAGGAATGGAATCTAGCTCAGGTAATGGACACATCTCAGTTTCTTGAATATCAGGAGGGGCTTCTTCAGAGGGGCCAGTAAAATGATCTTTACGTGAATTGTGCAGTAAATGACCTTTATTGGTTCAGTCCATTCGGTTTTCTCTCTAAGAGCAGCTATTTCAAATGGTTTGACAGTGTTTTCACGTGGACATCTACTGATCTTGTCTTCATAATGCGCATGCGTTCTATTTGGTTTGCCGTTCTCCATTCAGTTTGCAGCGTTCACTCGATCTATCCTTCACGATCATGTGCATGCATGCACTTTTGAACTCCAAATGGTTTGGTATTTGACTGTCCATTCGGTCTTTACAATCACAGCAATCGTTCTTGAGACCGCATGGGCTCAAACGGTCTTGAGACCGCATGGACTCAAACGGTCTTGAGACCGCATGGGCTCAAACGGTCTTGAGACCGCATGGGCTCAAACGGTCTTGAGACCGCATGGGCTCAAACGGTCTTGAGACCGCATGGACTCAAACGTTCTTGAGACCGCATGGACTCAAACGGTCTTGAGACCGCATGGGTTCAAACGGTCTTGAGACCGCATGGGCTCAAACGGTCTTGAGACCGCATGGGCTCAAATGGTCTTGAGACCGCATGGGCTCAAACGGTCTTGAGACCGCATGGGCTCAAACGGTCTTGAGACCGCATGGGCTCAAACGGTCTTGAGACCGCATGGACTCAAACGGTCTTGAGACCGCATGGGTTCAAACGATCTTGAGGCCGCATGGACTCAAACGGTCTTGAGACCGCATGGGGTCAAACGGTCTTGAGACCGCATGGACTCAAACGGTCTTGAGACCGCATGGGGTCAAACGGTTGGTGATAGTTGAGGATGATCTGCATAGGAGAGAGAACGTGAGAATGAAATCAAATAAGATGGAAACTAGGGTTATTTGAGCTAGTAATGCACTATTTACACGAGACTGAAATAATACTTAAAGTAAACCCAAAGTGAGGGTAGATCACTCGATATGCGCCACAAAATCCTTAGAATTGGCGACTATAATGATGAATCTGGAGGATTCATCAGACAGCGAAGAGGAACACGTTGCAGGAGAGTTGCCCCGCGATAGCAGTAAAAGCCATCATTATGGTATTTCTCGACGAGAATGACTTTCAAGAAGGATCCATCGGCGGTCCAAGTGGTGGACAGATTCACAGTTGTAGGATATTCGCAGTTAACGGTGTCCTTAACATGGTTTCTCGGTGCCAAAAGAGGTAGCAGGAGCTAGATATAATAAAAAAGCAGTACCTCCTCTTCATGACTAGCTGCGAACTTCGATTAGAAACTGGTAGCCGGTGGAATTGCAAAAACTCCACTGCTTTTGTTCATCAAATCAACACCAGCTAAGCCACTAACTATTACTTCTACGGCTACAACTTTGTACAACCAACAGCCCCTCTCTCACTATTCAGATTGTATTCTCTGCATACAATATTATCGAATGATAATTAAAAGATTCTTCAGCCAGTAGGCACTGAGTGATGATGTGCAGTGAGTTGTATTTTAGACAAAATTTGTAACAGGGGCAACGGTTATATATATCATCCCCTTTGTTCATTTTTTAGAAAGCAATAAATTTTCAGAACTGGATTCATGGATATTTGTTGTATCGCTGCTTCACAATACATATTTTTGTTGGTTGTTATTCACGTGTGATGCATATGCATACATACTGTGACCGAGGTACTGCTAACCTTATCCTAGAGTTAAGTTGAGTATAAAGCGTTTGTGGCCTACCTTTATGTGAGGTGTATGACCGTCTTATGTTACACAGGCGACGAGGTTTTAGCTGACCGGCCCCATGTGACGGGCCCTGGATCCATGAAGCCTTTTCCCGTCACGTATTAGCATTATGTGTGGGGCATAATTCTCACATCTTGGGCTTTGTGTTGCAGTCTAGAGCCCCGCGGATGGTTGAACGGTGTTCGACTGTGCCGATTGAACGCCTGTGTAAGTGCGGCCCAGAGGAGAGTAGTGGATAGGAGAGCGGCGTTGGCGGCGGCTGTCATCACGGCTGACACGATCATCCCAGACGTTCGTAACTTGTTTGTGGGTATGGCAATAGGAGAGGATTTACCCACGAGCGCTATGCAGGGAGACACGGTGATGCAGAACGACCACACGGCAGAGGGAGGAGTACATGACTCGAGGACATTACGTAGAAGGACACCTCTTTTTGTGATCCCTCCTCCAGATGTTTGCTTTGTATGCATGCAAAAGGGGCAATGGCAGTCGCAATGCCCGAACCCTAAAGTATGCTATACCTGCAAACAGACTGGACACTTGGCGAGGAGATGCCACACCAAAAGGATGGATGATGTGGTGCAACAACGACCCTTTAATCTTTCGCAAAGCCATTAAGTCAACGACTAGTGAGCGATACATCGAGGAGAATGGGACTATGCTCATATCAGAAGTTGAAGTGATGACCACCGAACCTTCATGAACGGTGATCCCGGGAAGAAGGTTCAATGGGAAAAACTAAGTCACTAGAGGACTCAATGTGTTGTAATAAATGTATCTCATTCTTATGATATAAACAACAATTTACAGTGATTCAATTGAATATAATTCTTAATGGATTTCATAGCCATTAATGGTGGTGTATATACTGCAATATATGTTTGATGAAAGTCCAACTATATGAGTGTGGAGTGGGGCCGCTCCTGTTGAGATTTGGACAGATCTCTAGAGAATTTATGAATTTTCCCAGTAGGCGCATGGCCTAAAGGCGCCAATCCGTAAGAAAGGTAATTGATTTTATGAATGTCATGTGAGTAATGTACCACTAATCAAATAAAGGAGGAATTGGTTCAAGAACATAGTTCCACCAATCTTCTACAGATTATGTACATCTACTCTATGCTTTAGTTCAAAGAACTCAGTTCTACCAAAGCTTATGCATGTCATTTGTTTAAGTTCTTCCAGTGGTCAACTCGGTTTTTATATTATTTGTTTTGAAATAGTGGGGGATTGTTATACTTCTTTGCTGTATTTCAAACCAAAAGGCAAAAGGTTTAGTCCCATATTGCTTGTATTGGAGACTTCCCTCTTCCTTATATACGGACCCTTGTCCATAGTACAATTGAGGAATGAAAGGGAATAGGCCCTACGCACACGTATGGTGGACCTTCTCAATGGGGTTTGGGCCGGCCCGGTCCGGAAACCCTTTAATCGGGCGCGTCGGCGCACGTCGCATCCCGCGCGCGGGGGGTGAAAATACGGCCTCTCGGAGCCCCTTGTGCAGGCGCGGCCCCAGTTTGGTTTTGCCCTTCGGTTCATTGAACCATTTTTTAACCTGGGCCGCTGCAATGCACCTGTTCGTTTGGCAGTCCAAAACCGCACCGCATTTTGCAACTGAACGCATCCTTTCACACTTCCTTTTCTTAGTTATTTATGTTTGTTTTCCGCTATCGTTCAGAACAGATGAAAAACTTCTCTCATTTTTCTTCTTCTTGTCTCCTCCGCCTGTAGTCTGCCCACTGGAAGAACGATCATTTACCTTTCGTCCGTCGCCGTGACTGTGTATGCACACTTCACGTCGACACACGCTGTTGGATCCTGGGAGAGTACCGTGCAGGAGACTACTGCACAGACGTTCGTCGTCGAGTACCGCGGAGATACTCTTAAGGACAGTGCATCTCGCACGCCTCAGCGATACTCTGGTATACTCTTTTATGTTTACTCCTTTTCTTCGTGGTTTGTACCCTTATACGATCAACACTCTTAAGAGTATCTTGTTTCTCTAATGGGTACTAATATGGAAGGTTTTGAAACCCCCTTTACTCCTGTGATGCCATCAAATAATAACAACCAAATCGTCACTGTTTCTACTGTTTCACAAACACCAATCCCTGATTTTACGATAATTGAACAGTTTAATGGACATCAATATAGGCGTTGGCAAGAAAAAATTATTACTGCTTTAGAAGTTTCTAATGTCTCGTTTGCTTTAACTGAACCCAAACCTGAAAATGATTCTGTTGATTGGGAAAAAGCAAAATTTGGGAAATTCTGAATAAGAAATATATTCTGGAAGAGGCTTCTAGCCAAAAATTTACTGTTGCGAATTTTCTAAATTTTCATATGACTGAAGATAAAGATATAACAACTCAAATTCATGAATTTCATATTTTACTTGATGATTTGAAAAATGAAAAAATTGACCTTCCTGAGTCCTTCGTTGTGGGTTCTTTAATTGAAAAATTGCCTGTTTCTTGGAAACATTACAAGAACAATTTAAAGCACAAAAAAAGACAATGTCAATGGATGATGTAATAATACATATCCGAGTTCAAGATCAAAACCGTACTAGAGAAAAATCTGAACTGAATAAAGAGTTGTCATGTACTGCTAACTTTGTTAATAATGAATTTAAAGAAAATAAAGTTTCTACTGATCAGTCTAAAAATAAGTGGAAAAATAAGAAAGGGAAAGTAAATAAGAATAAATATAAAGGAAACAAAGATATTAATAAAAAGAATGTTTTTTCTATGTTTGTGGCAAACTTGGTCATACTTCTCCTAAATGCAGGCATAGGAAGAAACAAGCAGTGGATTCGAAGGAACCTTCAACCAACCATGTTACTGAGGACGTATTTGTGGCATTTGTCAGCATTGTCAGCATGGGATCATTCCACCAGAATGATTGGATCATTGACTCGGGGGCTAGTCGCCACATCAGTGGCAACAGAGATGCCTTTGTGACCTACACTGAAGTAGGACCGGAGGAACATCGGGTTGTCATGGGCAACTCAACTGCTTCTCCTGTGACTGGAAAGGGCAATGTCATGATCAAGATGACTTCTGGAAAAATTTTGCTGATCAAAGATGTGTTGTTTGTCCCAGATATCCATGTTAATTTAATTTCTGTTTCTCAACTTGTTAAGTTTGGGGTGAAAGTATCCTTTGAATCAAACAAGGTCATTCTCACCAAGTCTGGGGACTACTTAGGCATGGGTTACTACTCAAATGGTCTCTTTCTGTTGAATGTACCAAACTCTTATGCTAATGAAATAAGTCCTTCTTCTTATATCGTTGATTCTTTTGATGTATGGCACAGTAGATTAAGACTTGTTAATTTTAAATATTTACAACGCATGAAATCTTTAGGTTTACTAAAGGATATTGATGGTGTTATTAATTTAAATAATAAATGTCAAATATGTGCTGAAACTAAATCTACCAAGAAACTGTGTCCTCAAATTTCACATAGAAATTCTGAATTGCTCGATTTAATTCACACTGATCTTGGAGATTTAAAAGGAAATCTATCTAGAGGTGGGAAACGTTTCTACATTATTTTTGTAGATGATTTCTCACGATATACAAAATTATATTTACTACATTCAAAGGATGAAGCCTTTGGAATGTTTGTTAATTATAAAACAGAAGTAGAAAATCAACTCAATACGAAAATAAAACGTCTTCGCTCAGATAGGGGTGGTGAATATGATTGTTCTCCCTTTAATGAATTTTGTGTGAACCATGGTATTATACATGAATACACACCTCCATATTCTCCTCAATCAAATGGTATTGCTGAACGTAAAAATAGAACTCTAAAGGAGATGATGAATTCTATTTTAATCAATTCAGGAGCACCCAACAACTTGTGGGGGGAAGCAATTTTGTCATCTTGTTTTCTTCAAAATCGCATCCCTAGTAGGAAGACAAATAAGACACCGTATGAATTATGGAAAGGATATCCTCCTAATTTGAAATACTTCAAAGTGTGGGGGTGTCTAGCTAAAGTCTTATTAACTGAGCCTATGAAACGAAAATTGCGATCTAGAACCCTAGATGGTGTTTTTATAGGTTATGCTCAGAATAGTGTTGCATATAGATTCTTAGTTATTAGAAGTGGCAACAATGTTGTAGAACCTAATACAATTGTTGAATCTAAAAATGCTGAATTTTTTTGAGCATATTTTTCTATGAAAACTCCCTTAGAAAACTTAACTAATCCTTCAAATGAAATTTTAGAGAATATCCCAAGTACATCCAATTCTAATGATGTTTTAGAACCAGATGATATAGAACCTAGAAGATCCACTAGTATAAGGAAGGAAAAGAATCTTGGTGATGATTTCTATTCCTTTATAGTGGATAATGATCCTCAATCTTACAATGAAGCTATTAATTCAACTGATTCCTCTTTATGGAAGGAAGCAATTAATAGTGAGATCGAATCTATATTATCTAATCATACATGGGAATTAGTGGATCTTCCATTAGGTATTAAACCCATAGGATGTAAATGGATATTTAAAAGAAAATTGAAAACAGATGGGACTGTAGATAAATACAAAGCTCGTTTGGTTGTCAAGGGATATAAACAACAAAAGGATATTGACTATTTTGATACCTTTGCTCTTGTTACTAGAATCTCTTCAATCAGGATTTTAGTTGCTTTGGCAACTATTAAGAAATTAATTATACACCAAAAGGATGTTAAAACTACTTTCTTGAATGTAGATTTAGATGAGGAAATTTATATGGATCAACCTAAATGGTATGTAGTTTCGGGAAAAGAACATATGGTTTGCAGACTGATCAAACCTCTCCATGGTTTGAAACAAGCACCTAAACAGTTGCATGAGAAATTTGATAAGGTCATTGTATCATATGGATTCCATATAAATGAAGGAGACAAATGTATATATTCTAAAGTCGATAACCAAGGTTGTGTTATAATATATCTCTATGTAGATGACATGCTTATTTTTGGTACTAATATTGATATAATAAATAGTACAAAAGGCTTCTTGGCTTCTAATTTTGACATGAAAGATATGGGCGAGGCAGATGTAATTTTAGGAATTAAACTTCTTAAAAATGATGATTGCATCATGCTATCCCAAGAACACTATGTTGAGAAAATTCTCAATAAGTTTTCAATGTTTGATTGTAAGCCGGTAAGTACACCTTTTAATTCTAATTGCAATCTCAAGAAAAATAAAAGTAATTGTGTTCAACAAGTCAAATATGGACAAGTAATTGGAATCCTGATGTACTTAATGAACTGTACTCGTCCAGATCTAGCATATGTAGTGGGGAGATTAAGTAGATATACTCAAAATCCTAATAAGGATCATTGGGATGCTCTACATAGGGTTTTAAGATATCTTAAAGGCACAATTAATCATGGATTGATTTTTTGTGGATCTCCAACTGTGCTAGAAGGATATTGTGATGCCAATTGGATTTCTTATTTAGATGAATTGAAATCTACAAGTGGTTACATCTTCACTATGGGTGGAGGTGTTGTGTCTTGGAAATCCTCCAAGCAAACATGTATAGCTCGTTCCACTATGGAATCTGAGTTTATTGCCTTAGAAAAGGCTGGGACTGAAGTCGAATGGCTAAGACATGTTCTAATGGATCTTCCCATTTGGGAGAAACCTTCTCCACCAGTGTTTATACACTGTGATAATCAAGCTGCCATAGCAAGAGCTAAAAATAAAGTTTATAATGGGAAAAGTAGACATATTCGTCTACATCACAATATTGTGAGGCAGCTTGTATGTGATTGCATAATCTCAATGGATTATGTTAAGTCAGAATTAAACTTGGTCGATCCTCTGACAAAGCCATTAAGTCAACGACTAGTGAGCGATACATCGAGGAGAATGGGACTATGCCCATACCAGAAGTCGAAGTGATGGACACCCAACCTTCATGAACGGTGATCCCGGGAAGAAGGTTCAATGGTAAAAACTAAGTCACTAGAGGACTCAACGTGTTGTAATAAATGTATCTCATTCTTATGATGTAAACAACAATTTACAGTGATTCAGTTGAATATAATTCTTAATGGATTTCATAGCCATTAATGGTGGTGTATATACTGCAATATATGCTTGATGAAAGTCCAACTATATGAGTGTGGAGTGGTGCTGCTCCTGTTGAGATTTTGGCAGATCTCTAGAGCATTCATGAATTTTCCCAGTATGCGCATGTCCTAAAGGCGCCAATCCATAAAAAAGGTAATTGATTTTATGAATGTCATGTGAGTAATGTACCACTAATCAAATAAAGGAGGAATTGGTTCAAGAACATAGTTCCACCAATCTTCTACAGATTACGTACATCTACTCTATGCTTTAGTTCAAAGAACTCAGTTCTACCAAATCTTATGCATATCATTTGTTTAAGTTCTTCCAGTGGTCAACTCGATTTTTATATTGTTTTTTTTGAAATAGTGGGGGATTGTTATACTTCTTTGTTGTATTTCAAACCAAAAGACAAAAGGTTTAGTCCCATATTGCTTGTGTTGGAGACTTCCCTCCTCCTTATATATGGACCCTTGTCCATAGTACAATTGAGGAATGAAAGGGAATAGGCCCTACGCACGCGTATGGTGGGCCTTGCCAATGGGGTTTGGGCCGGCCCTGTCCGGAAACCCTTTAATTAGGCGCTTCGGCGCACGTCGCATCCCGCGCGCAGAAGGGGTGCAAATCCGGCCTCCTGGAGCCCCTTGTGCGGGCGCGGCCCCGGCTTGGTTTTGACCTTCGGTTCATTGAACCATTTTTTAACTTGGGCCGCTGCAATGCACCTGTTCGTTTGGCAGTCCGAAACCGCACCACGTTTTACAACCGAACGCATCCTTTCATGCTTCCTTTCCTGATTATTTATGTTTGTTTTCCGCTATCGTTCGGAACAGACGAAAAACTTCTCTCGTTTCTTCTTCTTCTCTTCTCCTCCGCCTACAGTCTGCCCACTGGAAGAACGATCATTTACCTTTCGTCCGTCGTAGTGACTGTGTGTGCACGCTTCACGTCGACACACGATGTTAGATCCTAGGAGAGTACCGCTTAGGAGAATACTGCACAGATGTTCGCCATCGAGTACCGCGGAGATACTCTTAAGGACAGTGCATCTCGCACACCTCAGCGATACTCTGGTATACTCTTTTATGTTTACTCCTTTTCATCATGGTTTGTACCCTTATACGATCAACAATCTTAACAGTATCTTGTTTCTCTGATGGGTACTAATATGGAAGGTTTTGAAACCCCCTTTACGCCTGTGACGCCATCAAATAATAACAACCAAATCGTCACTGTTTCTACTATTTCGCAAACACCAATCCCTGATGTTACGAAAATTGAACAGTTTAATAGACACCAATATAGGCGTTGGCAAGAAAATATTATTACTGCTTTAGAAGTTTCTAATGTATCGTTTGCTTTAACTGAACCCAAACCTGAAAATGATTCTGTTGATTGGGAAAAAGCAAAATTTGGGAAAGTCTGAATAAGAAATATATTCTGGAAGAGTCTTCTACCCAAAAATTTACTGTTGCAAATTTTCTAAATTTTCATATGACTGAAGATAAAGATATAACAACTCAAATTCATGAATTTCAGATTTTACTTGATGATTTGAAAAATGAAAAAATTGATCTTCCTGAGTCTTTCGTTGTGGGTTCTTTAATTGAAAAATTTCCTGGTTCTTGGAAACATTACAAGAACAATTTAAAGCACAAAAGAAAGACAATGTCACTGGATGATGTAATAATACATATCCGAGTTGAAGATCAAAACCGTACTAGAGAAAAATCTGAACTGAATAAAGAGTTGTCATGTATTGTTAACTTTGTTAATAATGAAGTTAACGAAAATATAGTTTCTACTGATCAGTATAAAAATAAGTAGAAAAATAAGAAAGGGAAAGTAAATAAGAATAAATATAAAGGAAACAAAGATATTAATAAAAAGAATGTTTTTTGCTATGTTTGTGGCAAACCTGGCCATACTTCTCCTAAATGCAGGCATAGGAAGAAACAAGCAGTGGATTTGAAGGAACCTTCAACCAACCTTGTTACTGAGGACGTATTTGTGGCAGTTGTCAGCATTGTCAGCATGGGATCATTCCACCAGAATGATTGGATCATTGACTCGGGGGCTAGTCACCACATCAGTGGCAACAGAGATGCCTTTGTGACCTACACTGAAGTAGGACAGGAGGAACATCAGGTTGTCATGGGCAACTCAACTGCTTCTCCTATGACCGGAAAGGGCAATCTCATGATCAAGATGACTTCTGGAAAATTCTGCTGATCAAAGATGTGTTGTTTGTCCCAGATATCCGTGTTAATTTAATTTATGTTTCTCAACTTGTTAAGTTTGGGGTGAAAGTGTCCTTTGAATCAAACAAGGTCATTGTCACCAAGTCTGGGGACGACTTAGGCATGGGTTACTGCTCAAATGGTCTCTTTCTGTTGAATGTACCAAACTCTTCTGCTAATGAAATAAGTCCTTCTGCTTATATCGTTGATTCTTTTGATGTATGGCACAATAGATTAGGACATGTTAATTTTAAATATTTACAATGCATGAAATCTTTAGGTTTACTAAAGGATATTCATGGTGTTATTAATTTAAATAATAAATGTCAAATATGTGCTGAAACTAAATCTACCAAGAAACCGTGTCCACAAATTTCACATAGAAATTCTGAATTGCTCGATTTAATTCACACTGATCTTGGAGATTTAAAAGGAAATCTATCAAGAGGTGGGAAACGTTTCCACATTATTTTTGTAGATGATTTCTCGCGATATACAAAATTATATTTAATACATTCAAAGGATGAAGCCTTTGGAATGTTTATTAATTATAAAACAGAAGTAGAAAATCAACTCAATAAGAAAATAAAACGTCTTCGCTCAGATAGGGGTGATGAATATGATTGTTCTCCCTTTAATGAATTTTGTGTGAACCATAAGATTATACATGAATACACACCTCCATATTCGCCTCAATCAAATGGTATTGTTGAACGTAAAAATAGAACTCTAAAGGAGATGATGAATTCTATTTTAATCAATTCAGGAGCACCCAACAACTTGTGGGGGGAAGCGATTTTGTCATCTTGTTTTCTTCAAAATCGCATCCCTAGTAGGAAGACAAAAAAGACACCATATGAGTTATGGAAAGGATATCCTCCTAATTTGTAATACCTCAAAGTGTGGGGGTGTCTAGCTAAAGTCTTATTAACTGAGCCTAAGAAACGAAAATTGGGATCTAGAACCCTAGATGGTGTTTTTATAGGTTATGCTCAGAATAATGATGCACATAGATTCTTAGTTATTAGAAGTGGCAACAATGTTGTAGAACCTAATACAATTGTTGAATCTAAAAATGCTGAATTTTTTTGAGCATATTTTTCCTATGAAAACCCCCTTAGAAAACTTAACTAATTCTAATGAAATTTTAGAGAATATCCCAAGTACATCCAATTCTAATGATGTTTTAGAACCGGATGATATAGAACCTAGAAGATCCACTAGGATGAGGAAGTAAAAGAATATTGGTGATGATTTCTATTCCTTTATAGTGGATAATGATCCTCAATCTTACAATGAAGCTATTAATTAAATTGATTCCTCTTTATGGAAGGAAGCAATTAATTGTGAGATTGAATCTATATTATCTAATCATACATGGGAATTAGTGGATCTTCCACCAGGTATTAAACCCATAGGATGTAAATGGATATTTAAAACAAAATTGAAAACAGATGGGACTGTAGATAAATACAAAGCTTGTTTGGTTGCCAAGGGATATAAACAACAAAAGGATATTGACTGTTTTGATACCTTTGCTCCTGTTACTAGAATCTCTTCAATCAGGATTTTAGTTGCTTTGGCATCTATTAAGAAATTAATATACACCAAATGGATGTTAAAACTGCTTTCTTGAATGGAGATTTAGATGAGGAAATTTATATGGATCAACCTAAAGGGTATGTAGTTTTGGGAAAAGAACATATGGTATGCAGACTGATCAAGCCTCTCTATGGTTTGAAACAAGCACCTAAATAGTGGCATGAGAAATTTGATAAGGTCGTTGTATCATATGGATTCCATATAAATGAAGGAGACAAATGTATATATTCTAAAGTCTATAACCAAGGTTGTGTTATAATATGTCTCTATGTAGATGACATGCTTATTTTTAGCACTAATATTAATATAATAAATAGTACAAAAGGCTTCTTGGCTTCTAATTTTGATATGAAAGATATGGGTGAGGCAAATGTAATTTTAGGAATTAAACTTCTTAAAAATGATGATTGCATCATGCTATCCCAAGAACACTATGTTGAGAAAATTCTCAATAAGTTTTCAATGTTTGATTGTAAGCCGGTAAGTACACCTTTTAATTCTAATTGCAATCTCAAGAAAAATAAAAGTAATAGTGTTCAACAAGTCAAATATGCACAAGTAATTGGAAGCCTGATGTACTTTATGAACTGTACTCTTCCAGATCTAGCATATGCAGTGGGGATATTAAGTAGATATACTCAAAATCCTAATAAGGATCATTGGGATGCTCTACATAGGGTTTTAAGATACCTTAAAAGCACAATTAATCATGGATTGATTTTTTGTGGATCTCCAACTGTGCTAGAAGGATATTGTGATGCCAATTGGATTTCTGATTCAGATGAATTGAAATCTACAAGTGGTTACATCTTCACTATGGGTGGAGGTGTTGTGTCTTGGAAATCCTCCAAGCAAACATGTATAGCTCGTTCCACTATGGAATCTGAGTTTATTGCCTTAGAAAAGGTTGGGACTGAATCCGACATGTTCTAATGGATCTTCCCATTTGGGAGAAACCTTCTCCACCAGTGTTTATACACTGTGATAATCAAGCTTCCATAGCAAGAGATAAAAACAAAGTTTATAATGGGAAAAGTAGACATATTCGTCTACGTCAAAATATTGTGAGGCAGCTTGTATGTGATAGCATAATCTCAATAGATTTTGTTAAGTCAGAATTAAACTTGACCGATCCTCTGACAAAGCCATTAAGTCAATGACTAGTGAGCGATACATCGAGGAGAATGGGACTATGTCCATACCAAAAGTCGAAGTGATGGACACCCAACCTTCATCAACGGTGATCCCGAGAAGAATGTTCAATGGGAAAAACTAAGTCACTAGAGGACTCAACGTATTGTAATAAATATATCTCATTCTTATGATGTAAACAACAATTTACAGTGATTCAGTTGAATATAATTCTTAATGGATTTCATAGCCATTAATGGTGGTGTATATACTGCAATATATGCTTGATGAAAGTCCAACTATATGAGTGTGGAGTGGGGCTGCTCCTGTTGAGATTTGGGCAGATCTCTAGAGCATTCATGAATTTTCCCAGTAGGCGCATGGCCTAAAGGCGCCAATCCGTAAGAAAGGTAATTGATTTTATGAATGTCATGTGAGTAATGTACCACTAATTAGATAAAGGAGGAATTGGTTCAAGAACATAGTTCCACCAATCTTCTACAGATTACATACATCTACTCTATGCTTTAGTTCAAAGAACTCAGTTCTACCAAAGCTTATGCATGTCATTTGTTTATGTTCTTCCAGTGGTCAACTCGGTTTTTATATTGTTTGGTTTGAAATAGTGGGGGATTGTTATACTTTTTTGCTGTATTTCAAACCAAAAGGCAAAAGGTTTAGTCGCATATTGCTTGTGTTGGAGACTTCCCTCCTCCTTATATATGGACCCTTGTCCATAGTACAATTGAGGAATGAAAGGGAATAGGCCCTACGCATGCGCATGGTGGGCCTTGCCAATGGGGTTTGGGCCGGCCCGATCCGGAAACCCTTTAATCGGGCACGTCGGCACACGTCGCATCCCGCGCGTAGGGGGGATGCAAATCCGGCCTCCTAAAGCCCCTTGTGCGGGCGCGACCCTGGCTTAGTTTTTCCCTTTGGTTCATTGAACCATTTTTTAACCTGGGCCGCTGCAATGCACCTGTTCGTTTGGCAGTTTGAAACCGCACCGCGTTTTGCAACCGAACGCATCCTTTCACGCTTCCTTTCCTGGTTATTTATGTTTGTTTTCCGCTATCGTTCAGAACAGACGAAAAACTTCTCTCGTTTCTTCTTCTTTTCTTCTCCTCCGCCTGCAGTCTGCCCACTGGAAGAACCATCATTTACCTTTCGTCCGTCGCCATGACTATGTGTGCACGCTTCACGTCGACACACGTTGTTGGATCCTGGGAGAGTACTGCGCAGGAGACTACTGCACAGACGTTCGCCGTCGAGTACCGCAGAGATACTCTTAAGGACAGTGCATCTCGCACGCCTCAACTATTCTCTGGTATACTCTTTTATGTTTACTCCTATTCATCGTGGTTTGTACCCTTATACGATCAACAATCTTAAGAATATCTTGTTTCTTTGATGGGTACTAATATAGAATGTTTTGAAACCCCCTTTACGCCTGTGACGCCATCAAATAATAACAACCAAATCGTCACTGTTTCTACTGTTTCGCAAACACCAATCCCTGATGTTATGAAAATTGAACAGTTTAATTGACAACAATATAGGCGTTGGCAAGAAAAAATTATTATTGCTTTAGAAGTTTCTAATGTCTCGTTTGCTTTAACTGAACCCAAACCTGAAAATGATTCTGTTGATTGGGAAAAAGAAAAATTTGGGAAAGTATGAATAAGAAATATATTCTGGAAGAGGCTTCTACCAAAAAATTTATTGTTGCAAATTTTCTAAATTTTCATATGACTGAAGATAAAGATATAACAACTCAAATTCATGAATTTCAGATTTTACTTGATGATTTGAAAAATGAAAAAATTGATCTTCCTGAGTCTTTCGTTGTGGGTTCTTTAATTGAAAAAATGCCTGGTTCTTGGAAACATTACAAGAACAATTTAAAGCACAAAAGAAAGACAATGTCACTGGATGATGTAATAATACATATCCGAGTTGAAGATCAAAACTGTACTACAGAAAAATCTGAATTGAATAAAGAGTTGTCATGTACTGTTAACTTTGTTAATAATGAAGTTAAAGAAAATAAAGTTTCTACTGATCAGTCTAAAAATAAGTGGAAAAATAAGAAAGGGAAAGTAAATAAGAATAAATATAAAGGAAACAAAGATATTAATAAAAAGAATGTTTTTTGCTATGTTTGTGGCAAACCTGGTCATACTTCTCCTAAATGCAGGAATAGGAAGAAACAAGAAGTGGATTCGAAGGAACCTTCAACCAACCTTGTTACTGAGGACGTATTTGTGGAATTTGTCAGCATTGTCAGCATGGGATCATTCCACCAGAATGATTGGATCATTGACTTGGGGACTAGTCGCCACATCAGTGGCAACAGAGATGCCTTTGTGACCTACACTGAAGTAGGACAGGAGGAACATCAGGTTGTCATGGGCAACTCAACTGCTTCTCCTGTGACCGGAAAGGGCAATCTCATGATCAAGATGACTTCTGGAAAAATTCTGCTGATCAAAGATGTGTTGTTTGTCCCAGATATCCGTGTTAATTTAATTTCTGTTTCTCAACTTGTTAAGTTTGGGGTGAAGGTGTCCTTTGAATCAAACAAGGTCATTCTCACCAAGTCTGGGGACTACTTAGGCATGGGATACTGCTCAAATGGTCTCTTTTTGTTGAATGTACCAAACTCTTCTGCTAATGAAATAAGTCCTTCTTCTTATATCGTCGATTCTTTTGATGTATGCACCGTAGATTAGGACATGTTAATTTTAAATATTTACAACGCATTAAATCTTTAGGTTTACTAAAGGATATTGATGGTGTTATTAATTTAAATAATAAATGTCAAATATGTGCTGAAACTAAATCTACCAAGAAACCGTGTCCTCAAATTTCACATAGAAATTCTGAATTGCTCGATTTAATTCCCACTGATCTTGGAGATTTAAAAGGAAATCTATCTAGAGGTGGCAAACGTTTCTACATTATTTTTGTAGATGATTTCTCATGATATACAAAATTATATTTACTACATTCAAAGGATGAAGCCTTTGGAATGTTTTTTAATTATAAAACAGAAGTAGAAAATCAACTCAATAAGAAAATAAAACGTCTTCACTCAGATAGGGGTGGTGAATATTATTGTTCTCCCTTTAATGAATTTTGTGTGAACCATGGTATTATACATGAATACACACCTCCATATTCGCCTCAATCAAATGGTATTGCTTAATGTAAAAATAGAACTCTAAAGGAGATGATGAATTCTATTGTAATCAATTCAGGAGTACCCAACAACTTGTGGGGGGAAGCAATTTTGTCATCTTATTTTCTTCAAAATCGCATCCCTAGTAGGAAGACAAATAAGACACCATATGAATTATGGAAAGGATATCCTCCTAATTTGAAATACCTCAAAGTGTGGGGGTATCTAGCTAAAGTCTTATTAACTGAGCCTAAGAAATGAAAATTGGGATCTAGAACCCTAGATGGTGTTTTTATAGGTTATGCTCAGAATAGTGCTGCATATAGATTCTTAGTTATTAGAAGTGGCAACAATGTTGTAGAACCTAATACAATTGTTGAATCTAAAAATGCTGAATTTTTTTGAGCATATTTTTCCTATGAAAACTCCCTTAAAAAACTTAACTAATCCTTCAAATGAAAATTTAGAGAATATCCCAAGTACATCCAATTCTAATGATGTTTTAGAACCGGATGATATAGAACCTAGAAGATACACTAGAATGAGGAAGGAAAAGAATATTGGTGATGATTTCTATTCCTTTATAGTGGATAATGATCCTCAATCTTACAATGAAGCTATTAATTCAACTAATTCTTCTTTATGGAAGGAAGCATTTAATAGTGATATTGAATCTATATTATCTAATCATACATGGGAATTAGTGGATCTTCCACCAGGTATTAAACCCATAGGATGTAAATGGATATTTAAAAGAAAATTGAAAATAGATGGGGCTGTAGATAAATACAAAGCTCATTTGGTTGCCAAGGGATTTAAACAACAAAAGGATATTGACTATTTTGATACCTTTGCTCCTGATACTAGAATCTCTTCAAGCAGGATTTTAATTGCTTTGGCATCTATTAAGAAATTAATTATACACCAAATGGATGTTAAAACTACTTTCTTGAATGGAGATTTAGATGAGGAAATTTATATGGATCAACCTGAAGGGTATGTAGTTTCGGGAAAAGAACATATGGTATGCAGACTGATCAAATCTCTCTATGGTTTGAAACAAGCACCTAAATAGTGGCATGAGAAATTTGATAAGGTCATTGTATCATATGGATTCCATATAAATGAAGGAGACAAATGTATATATTCTAAAGTCGATAACCAAGGTTGTGTTATAATATGTCTCTATGTAGATTACATGCTTATTTTTGGCACTAATATTGATATAATAAATAGTACAAAAGGCTTCTTGGCTTCTAATTTTGACATGAAAGATATGGGCGAGGCAGATGTAATTTTAGGAATTAAACTTCTTAAAAATGATGATTGCATCATGCTATCCCAAGAACACTATGTTGAGAAAATTCTCAATAAGTTTTCAATGTTTGATTGTAAGCCGGTAAGTACACCTTTTAATTCTAATTGCAATCTCAAGAAAAATAAAAGTAATAGTGTTCAACAAGTCAAATATGCACAAGTAATTGGAAGCCTGATGTACTTAATGAACTGTACTCATCCAGCTCTAGCATATGCAGTGGGGAGATTAAGTAGATATACTCAAAATCCTAATAAGGATCATTGGGATGCTCCACATAGGGTTTTAAGATACCTTAAAGGCACAATTAATCATGGATTGATTTTTTGTGGATCTCCAACTGTGCTAGAAGGATATTGTGATGCCAATTGGATTTTTGATTCAGATGAATTGAAATCTACAAGGGGTTACATCTTCACTATTGGTGGAGGTTCTGTGTCTTAGAAATCCTCCAAGCAAACATGTATAGCTCATTCCACTATGGAATATGAGTTTATTGCCTTAGAAAAGGCTGGGACTGAAGCCGAATGGCTAAGACATGTTCTAATCGATCTTCCCATTTGGGAGAAACCTTCTCCACCAGTGTTTATACACTGTGATAATCAAGCTGCCATAGCAAGAGCTAAAAACAAAGTTTATAATGGGAAAAGTAGACATATTCGTCTACGTCACAATATTGTGAGGCAGCTTCTATGTGATAGCATAATCTCAATGGATTATGTTAAGTCATAATTAAACTTGGCCGATCCTCTGACAAAGCCATTAAGTCAATGACTAGTGAGTGATACATCGAGGAGAATGGGACTATGTCCATACCAGAAGTCGAAGTGATGGACACCCAACCTTCATGAACGGTGATCCCGAGAAGAAGGTTCAATGGGAAAAAAAACTAAGTCACTAGAAAACTCAACGTGTTGTAATAAATGTATCTCATTCTTATGATGTAAACAACAATTTATAGTGATTCAGTTGAATAAAATTCTTAATGGATTTCATAGCCATTAATGGTGGTGTATATACTGCAATATATGCTTGATGAAAGTCCAACTATATGAGTGTGGAGTGGGGCCGCTCCTGTTGAGATTTGGGCAGATCTCGAGAGCATTCATGAATTTTCCCAGTAGGAGCATGGCCTAAAGGCACCAATCCGTAAGAAAGGTAATTGATTTTATGAATGTCATGTGAGTAATGTACCACTAATCAAATAAAGGAGGAATTGGTTCAAGAACATAGTTCCACCAATCTTCTACAGATTACATACATCTACTCTATGCTTTAGCTCAAAGAACTCAGTTCTACCAAAGCTTATGCATGTCATTTGTTTAAGTTCTTCCAGTGGTCAACTCGGTTTTTATATTGTTTGTTTTGAAATAGTGGCGGATTGTTATATTTCTTTGATGTATTTCAAACCAAAAGGCAAAAGGTTTAGTACCATATTACTTGTGTTGGAGACTTCCCTCCTCCTTATATATGGACCTTGTCCATAGTACAATTGAGGAATGAAAGGGAATAGGCCCTACGCACGCGCATGGTGGGCCTTGCCAATGGGGTTTGGGCCGGCCCGATCCGGAAACCCTTTAATCGGGCGCGTCGCCGCACGTCGCATTCCGCACGCAGGGGGGATGCAAATCTGACCTCCGGGAGCTACTTGTGTGGGCGCAGCCCCGGCTTGGTTTTGCCCTTCGGTTCATTTAACCATTTTTTAACCTGGGCCATTGCAATGCACCTATTCGTTTGGCAGTCCGAAACCGCACCGCGTTTTGTAACCGAACGCATCCTTTCACGCTTCCTTTCCTGGTTATTTATGTTTGTTTTCCGCTATCATTCGGAACAGATGAAAAACTTCTCTCGTTTCTTCTTCTTCTCTTCTCCTCCGCCTGTAGTCTGCCCACTGGAAGAACGATCATTTACCTTTTGTCTGTCGCCGTGACTGTGTGTGCACGCTTCACGTCGACACACGTTGTTGGATCCTGGGAGAGTACCGCACAGGAGACTACTGCACAGACGTTCTCCGTCGAGTACCGTGGAGATACTCTTAAGGACAATGCATCTCGCACGCCTCAATGATACTCTGGTATACTCTTTTATGTTTACTCCTTTTCATCGTGGTTTGTACCCTTATATGATCAACAATCTTAAGAGTATCTTGTTTCTTTGATGGGTACTAATATGGAAGGTTTTGAAACCCCCTTTAAACCTGTGACGCCATCAAATAATAACAACCAAATCGTCACTGTTTCTACTATTTCGCAAACACCAATCCCTGATGTTACGAAAATTGAACAGTTTAATGGACAACAATATAGGCGTTGGCAAGAAAAAATTATTACTGCTTTAGAAGTTTCTAATGTCTCGTTTGCTTTAACTGAACCCAAACCTGAAAATGATTCTGTTGATTGGGAAAAAGCAAAATTTGGGAAAGTTTGAATAAGAAATATATTCTGGAAGAGGCTTCTACCCAAAAATTTACTGTTGCGAATTTTCTAAATTTTCATATGACTGAAGATAAAGATATAACAACTCAAATTTATGAATTTCAGATTTTACTTGATGATTTGAAAAATGAAAAAATTGATCTTCCTGAGTCTTTCGTTGTGGGTTCTTTAATTGAAAAATTTCTTGGTTCTTGGAAACATTACAAGAACAATTTAAAGCACAAAAGAAAGACAATATCACTGGATGATGTAATAATACATATCTGAGTTGAAGATCAAAACTGTACTAGAGAAAAATCTGAACTGAATAAAGAGTTGTCATGTACTGCTAACTTTGTTAATAATGAAGTGAAAGAAAATAAAGTTTCTACTGATCAGTCTAAAAATAAGTGGAAAAATAAGAAAGGGAAAGTAAATAAGAATAAATATAAAGGAAACAAAGATATTAATAAAAAGAATGTTTTTGCTATGTTTGTGGCAAACCTGGTCATACTTCTTCTAAATGCAGGCATAGGAAGAAACAAGTAGTGGATTCGAAGGAACCTTCAACCAACCTTGTTACTGAAGACGTATTTGTGGCATTTGTCAGCATTGTCAGCATGGGATCATTCCACCAGAATGATTGGATCATTGACTCGGGGGCTAGTCACCACATCAGTTGCAACAGAGATGCCTTTGTGACCTACACTGAAGTAGGACCGGAGGAACATCGGGTTGTCATGGGCAACTCAACTGCTTCTCCTGTGACCGGAAAGGGCAATGTCATGATCAAGATGACTTCTGGAAAAATTCTACTGATCAAAGATGTGTTGTTTGTCCCAGATATCCGTGTTAATTTAATTTCTGTTTCTCAACTTGTTAAGTTTGGGGTTAAAGTGTCCTTTGAATCAAACAAGGTCATTCTCACCAAGTCTGCGGACTACTTAGGCATGGGTTACTGCTCAAATGGTCTCTTTCTGTTGAATGTACTAAACTCTTCTGCTAATGAAATTAGTCCTCTGCTTATATCATTGATTCTTTTGATGTATGGCACGGTAGATTAGGACATGTTAATTTTAAATATTTACAACGCATGAAATCTTTAGGTTTACTAAAGGATATTGATGGTGTTATTAATTTAAATAATAAATGTCAAATATGTGTTGAAACTAAATCTACCAAGAAACTGTGTCCTCAAATTTCACATAGAAATTCTGAATTGCTCGATTTAATTCACACTGATCTTGGAGATTTAAAAGGAAATCTATCAAGAGGTGGGAAACGTTTCTACAAGGGAGCTACTTGTGCGGGCGCAGCCCCGGCTTGGTTTTTCCCTTCGGTTCATTGAACCATTTTTTAACCTGGGCCGCTGCAATGCACCTGTTCATTTGGCAGTCTGAAACCGCACCGCGTTTTGCAACCGAACGCATCCTTTCACGCTTCCTTTCCTGGGTATTTATGTTTTTTTTCCTCTATCCTTCGGAACAGACGAAAAACTTCTCTCGTTTCTTCTTCTTCTCTTCTCCTCCGCCTGCAATCTTCCCACTGGAAGAACGATCATTTACCTTTCGTCCGTCGCCGTGACTGTGTGTGCACACTTCACGTCGACACACGCTGTTGGATCCTGGGAGAGTATCACGCAGAACACTACTGCACAGACGTTCTCCGTCGAGTACCTCGGAGATACTCTTAAGGACAGTGCATCTCGCATGCCTCAGTGATACTCTGGTATACTCTTTTATGTTTACTCCTTTTCATCGTTGTTTGTACCCTTATATGATCAACAATCTTAAGAGTATCTTGTTTCTCTAATGGATACTAATATGTAAGATTTTGAAACCCTCTTTATGTCTGTGACGCCATCAAATAATAACAACCAAATCATCACTGTTTTTACTGTTTCGCAAACACCAATCCCTGATGTTACGAAAATTGAACAGTTTAATGGACAACAATATAGGCATTGGCAAGAAAAAATTATTACTACTTTAAAAGTTTCTAATGTCTCATTTTCTTTAACTGAACCCAAACCTAAAAATGATTCTGTTGATTGGGAAAAAGAAAAATTTGGGAAAGTCTGAATAAGAAATATATTCTGGAAGAGGCTTCTACCCAAAAATTTACTGTTGCGAATTTTCGAAATTTTCATATGACTAAAGATAAAGATATAACAACTCAAATTCATGAATTTCAAATTTTACTTGATGATTTGAAAAATGAAAAAATTGATCTTGCTGAGTCTTTCGTTGTGGGTTCTTTAATTGAAAATTTTCCTAGTTCTTGGAAACATTACAAGAACAATTTAAAGCACAAAAGAAAGACAATGTCACTGGATGATGTAATAATACATATTTGAGTTGAAGATCGAAACCGTACTAGAGAAAAATCTGAACTGAATAAAGAGTTGTCATGTACTGCTAACTTTGTTAATAATGAAGTTAAAGAAAATAAAGTTTCTACTAGATCAGTCTAAAAATAAGTGGAAAAATAAGAAAGGGAAATTAAATAAGAATTAATATAAAGGAAACAAATATATTAATAAAAAGAATGTTTTTTCCTATGTTTGTGGCAAACCTGGTCATATTTATCCTAAATGCAAGCATAGGAAGAAACAAGCAGTGGATTCGAAGGAACCTTCAACCAACCTTGTTACTGAGGACGTATTTGTGGAATTTGTCAACATTGTCAGCATGGGATCATTCCACCAGAATGATTGGATCATTGACTCGGGGGCTAGTCGCCACATCAGTGGCAACAGAGATGCCTTTCTGACCTACACTGAAGTAGGACAGGAGGAACATCGGGTTGTCATGGGCAACTCAACTGCTTCTCCTGTGACCGGAAAGGGCAATGTCATGATCAACATGACTTCTGGAAAAAATCTGTTGATCAAAGATGTGTTGTTTGTCCCAGATATCCGTGTTAATTTAATTTTTGTTTCTCAACTTGTTAAGTTTGGGGTGAAAGTGTCCTTTGAATCAAACAAGGTCATTCTCACCAAGTATGGGGACTACTTAGGCATGGGTTACTGCTCAAATGGTCTCTTTCTGTTGAATGTACCAAACTCTTCTGCTAATGAAATAAGTCCTTCTGCTTATATCGTTGATTCTTTTGATGTATGGCACAGTAGATTAGGACATGTTAATTTTAAATATTTATAATGCATGAAATCTTTAGGTTTACTAAAGGATATTGATGATGTTATTAATTTAAATAATAAATGTCAAATATGTGCTGAAACTAAATCTACCAAGAAACCGTGTCCTCAAATTTCACATAGAAATTCTGAATTGCTCGATTTAATTCACACTGATCTTGGAGATTTAAAAGGAAATCTATCTAGAGGTGGGAAACATTTCTACTTTATTTTTGTATATGATTTCTCATGATATACAAAATTATATTTACTACATTGAAAGGATGAAGCCTTTGGAATATTTGTTAATTATAAAACAGAAGTAGAAAATCAACTCAATAAGAAAATAAAACGTCTTCTCTCAGATAGGGGTGGTGAATATGATTGTTCTCCCTTTAATGAATTTTGTGTGAACCATGGTATTATACATGAATACACACCTCAATATTCTCCTCAATCAAATGGTATAGTTGAACGTAAAAATAGAACTCTAAAGGAGATGATGAATTCTATTTTAATCAATTTAGGAGCACCCAACAACTTGTCGGGGGAAGCAATTTTGTCAACTTGTTTTCTTCAAAATCGCATCCCTAGTAGGAAGACAAATAAGACACCATATGAATTATGGAAAGGATATCCTCCTAATTTGAAATACCTCAAAGTGTGGGGGTGTCTAGCTAAAGTCTAATTAATTGAGCCTAAGAAACGAAAATTGGGATCTAGAACCCTAGATGGTGTTTTTATAGGTTATGCTCAGAATAGTGATGCATATATATTCTTAGTTATTAGAAGTGGCAACAATGTTGTAGAATCTAATACAATTGTTGAATCTAAAAATGCTGAATTTTTTTTAGCATAATTTTCCTATGAAAACTCCCTTAGAAAACTTAACTAATCCTTCAAATGAAATTTTAGAGAATATCCCAAGTACATCCAATTCTAATGATGTTTTAGAACCAGATGATATAGAACCTAGAATATCCACTATGATGAGAAAGGAAAAGAATCTTGGTGATGATTTCTATTCCTTTATAGTGGATAATGATCCTCAATCTTACAATCAAGCTATTAATTCAACTTATTCCTCTTTATGGAAGGAAGCAATTAATAGTGAGATTGAATCTATATTATCTAATCATACATGGGAATTAGTGGATCTTCCACTAGGCATTAAACCCATAGGATGTAAATGGATATTTAAAAGAAAATTGAAAACATATGGGACTGTAGATAAATACAAAGGTCTTTGGTTGCCAAGGGATATAAACAACAAAAGGATATTGACTATTTTGATACCTTTGCTCCTGTTACTAGAATCCCTTCAATCATGATTTTAATTGCTTTGGCATCTATTAAGAAATTAATTATACACCAAATGGATGTTAAAACTGATTTCTTGAATGGAGATTTAGATGAGGAAATTTATATGGATCAACCTGAAGGGTATGTAGTTTCGGGAAAAGAACATATGGTATGCAGACTGATCAAATCTCTCTATGGTTTGAAACAAGCACCTAAATAGTGGCATGAGAAATTTGATAAGGTCGTTGTATCATATGGATTCCATATAAATGAAGGAGACAAATGTATATATTCTAAAGTTGATAACCAAGGTTGTGTTATAATATGTCTCTATGTAGATGACTAGCTTATTTTTGGCACTAATATTGATATAATAAATAGTACAAAAGGCTTCTTGGCTTCTAATTTTGACATGAAAGATATGGGTGAGGCAGATGTAATTTTAGGAATTAAACTTCTTAAAAATGATGATTGCATCATTCTATCCCAAGAACACTATGTTGAGAAAATTCTCAATAAGTTTTCAATGTTTGATTGTAAGCCGGTAAGTACACCTTTTAATTCTAATTGTAATCTCAAGAAAAATAAAAGTAATAGTGTTCAACAAATCAAATATGCACAAGTAATTGGAAGCCTGATGTACTTAATGAACTGTACTCATCCAGATCTAGCATATGCAGTGGGGATATTAAGTAGATATACTCAAAATCCTAATAAGCATCATTGGGATGCTCTACATACGGTTTTAAGATACCTTAAAGGCACAATTAATCATGGATTGATTTTTTGTGGATCCCCAAATGTGCTAGAAGGATATTGTGATGCCAATTGGAATTCTGATTCAGATGAATTGAAATCTACAAGTGGTTACATCTTCACTATGGGTGGAGGTGTTGTGTCTTAGAAATCCTCCAAGAAAACATGTGTAGCTGGTTCCACTACGGAATCTGAGTTTATTGCCTTAGAAAAGGCTAGGACTGAAGCCGAATGGCTAAGACATGTTCTAATGGATCTTCCCATTTGGGAGAAACCCTCTCCACCAGTGTTTATACACTGTGATAATCAAGCTTCCATAGTAAAAGCTAAAAACAAAGTTTATAATGAGAAAAGTAAGCATATTCGTCTTCGTCACAATATTGTGAGGCAGCTTGTATGTGATAGCATAATCTCAATGGATTATGTTAAGTCAGGATTAAACTTGGCCGATCCTCTGACAAAGACCTTAAGTCAACGACTAGTGAGTGATAGATCGAGGAGAATGGGACTAAGCCCATACCAGACGTCGAAGTGATGGACACCCAACCTTCATGAATGGTGATCCCGGGAAGAAGGTTCAATGGGAAACTCTAAGTCACTAGAGGACTCAACGTGTTGTAATAAATGTATCTCATTCTTATGATGTAAAAAACAATTTACAGTGATTCAGTTGAATATAATTCTTAATGGATTTCATAGCCATTAATGGTGGTGTATATACTGCAATATTTGCTTGATGAAAGTCCAACTATATGAGTGTGGAGTGGGGCCGCTCCTGTTGAGATTTGGGCAGATCTCTAGAGCATTCATGAATTTTCCCAGTAGGCGCATTGCCTAAAGGCGCCAATCCGTATGAAAAGTAATTGATTTTATGAATGTCATGTGAGTAATGTACCACTAATCAGATAAAGGAGGAATTGGTTCAAGAACATAGTTCCACCAATCTTCTACAGATTATGTACATCTACTCTATGCTTTAGTTCAAAGAACTCAGTTCTACCAAAGCTTATGCATGTCACTTGTTTAAGTTCTTCTAGTGGTCAACTTGGTTTTTATATTGTTTGTTTTGAAATAGTGGGGGATTGTTATACTTCTTTGCTGTATTTTAAACCAAAAGGCTAAAGATTTAATCTCATATTGCTTGTGTTGGAGACTTCCCTCCTCCTTATATATGGACCCTTGTCCATAGTACAATTGAGGAATGAAAGGGAATAGGCCCTACGCACATGTGTGGTGGGCCTTGCCAATGGGGTTTGGGCCGGCCCGGTCTGGCAACCCTTTAATCGGGCGCGTCGGCGCACGTCGCATCCCGCGC
The DNA here is from genome assembly GCA_963693085.1 of Alisma plantago-aquatica. Classification (NCBI taxonomy): domain Eukaryota; kingdom Viridiplantae; phylum Streptophyta; class Magnoliopsida; order Alismatales; family Alismataceae; genus Alisma; species Alisma plantago-aquatica. The sequence goes on along the minus strand of OY856412.1, from coordinate 445,109,451 downwards.
GCAGGGGGGTGCAAATCCGGCATCCTGAAGCCCCTTGTACGGGCGCGGCCCCGATTTGGTTTTGCCCTTCGGTTCATTGAACCATTTTTTAACCTGGGCCGCTGCAATGCACCTGTTCGTTTGGCAGTCCAAAATCACACTGCGTTCTGCAACCGAACGTATCCTTTCACGCTTCCTTTCCTGGTTATTTATGTTTGTTTTCCACTATCATTCGGAACAGATGAAAAACTTCTCTCATTTCTTCTTCTCTTTTCCTCCGCCTGCAGTCTGCCCACTGGAAGAATGATCATTTACCTTTCGTCTGTCGCCGTGACTGTGTGTGCACGCTTCACGTCGACACACGTTGTTGGATCCTGGGAGAGTACCGCGCAGGAGACTACTGCACAGACATTCTCCGTCGAGTACCGTGGAGATACTCTTATGGAAAGTGCATCTCACACGCCTCAGCGATACTCTGGTATACTCTTTTATGTTTACTCCTTTTCATTGTGGTTTGTACCCTTATACGATCAACAATCTTAAGAGTATCTTGTTTCTCTGATGGGTACTAATATGGAACATTTTAAAACCCCCTTTACGCCTGTGACGCCATCAAATAATAACAACCAAATCGTCACTGTTTCTACTGTTTCGCAAACACCAACCCTGATGTTACAAAAATTGAACAGTTTAATGGACAACAATATAGGCGTTGGCAAGAAAAAATTATTACTGCTTTAGAAGTTTCTAATGTCTCGTTTGCTTTAACTGAACCCAAACCTGAAAATGATTCTGTTGATTGGGAAAAAGCAAAATTTGGGAAAGTCTGAATAAGAAATATATTCTGGAAGAGGCTTCTACCCAAAAATTTACTGTTGCAAATTTTCTAAATTTTCATGTGACTGAAGATAAAGATATAACAACTCAAATTCATGAATTTCAGATTTTACTTGATGATTTGAAAAATGAAAAATTTGACCTTTCCTTAGTCTTTCGTTGTGGGTTCTTTAATTGAAAATTTTCAAGGTTCTTGGAAACATTACAAGATCAATTTAAAGCACAAAAGAAAGACAATGTCACTGAATGATGTAATAATATATATATGAGTTGAAGATCAAAACCGTACTAGAGAAAAATCTGAACTAAATAAAGAGTTGTCATGTACTGCTAACTTTGTTAATAATGAAGTTAAAGAAAATAAAGTTTCTACTGATCAGTCTAAAAATAAGTGGAAAAATAAGAAGGGAAAGTAAATAAGAATAAATATAAAGGAAACAAAGATATTAATAAAAAGAATTTTTTTTTCTATGTTTGTGGAAAACCTGGTCATACTTCTCCTAAATGTAGGCATAGGAAGAAACAAGCAATGGATTCGAAGGAACCTTCAACCAACCTTGTTACTGAGGACGTATTTTTGGCATTTGTCAGCATTGTCAGCAAGGGATCATTCCACCAGAATGATTGGATCATTGACTCGGGGGCTAGTCGCCACATCAGTGGCAACAAAGATGCCTTTGTGACCTACACTGAAGTAGGATAGGAGGAACATCGGGTTGTCATGGGCAACTCAACTTCTTCTCCTGTGACCGGAAAGGGCAATGTCATGATCAAGATGACTTCTGGAAAAATTCTGCTGATCAAAGATGTGTTGTTTGTCCCAGATATCCGTGTTAATTTAATTTCTGTTTCTCAACTTGTTAAGTTTGGGGTGAAAGTGTCCTTTGAATCACACAAGGTCATTCTCACCAAGTCTGGGGACTACTTAGGCATGGGTTACTGCTCAAATGGTCTCTTTCTATTGAATGTACCAAACTCTTCTACTAATGAAATAAGTCCTTCTTCTTATATCGTTGATTCTTTTGATGTATGGCATAGTAGATTAGGACATGTTAATTTTAAATGTTTACAACGCATGAAAACTTTAGGTTTACTAAAGGATATTGATGGTGTTATTAATTTAAATAATAAATGTCAAATATGTGCTGAAACGAAATCTACCAAGAAACTGTGTCCTCAAATTTCACATAGAAATTCTGAATTGCTCGATTTAATTCACACTGATCTTGGAGATTTAAAAGGAAATCTATCTAGAGGTGGGAAACGTTTCTACATTATTTTTGTAGATGATTTCTCACGATATACAAAATTATATTTACTACATTCAAAGCATGAAGCCTTTGGAATGTTTGTTAATTATAAAACAGAAGTAGAAAATCAACTCAATAAGAAAATTAATCGTCTTCATTCAGATAGGGGTGGTGAATATGATTGTTCTCCCTTTAATGAATTTTGTGTGAACCATGGTATTATACATGAATACACACCTCCATATTCGCCTCAATCAAATGGTATTGCTGAACATAAAAATAGAACTCTAAAGGAGATGATGAATTCTATTTTAATCAATTCAGGAGCACCCAACAACTTGTGGGGGGAAGCTATTTTGTCATCTTGTTTTCTTCAAAATCGCATCCCTAGTAGGAAGACAAATTAGACACCATATGAATTATGGAAAGGATATCCTCCTAATTTGAAATACCTCAAAGTGTGGGGGTGTCTAGCTAAATTCTTATTAACTGAGCCTAAGAAACGAAAATTGGGATCTAGTGTTTTTATAGGTTATGCTCAGAATAGTGTTGCATATAGATTCTTAGTTATTAGAAGTGGCAACAATGTTGTAGGACCTAATACAATTGTTGAATCTAAAAATGCTAAATTTTTTTAGCGTATTTTTCCAATGAAAACTCCCTTAGAAAACTTAACTAATCCTTCAAATGAAATTTTAGAGAATATACCAAGTACATCCAATTCTAATGATGTTTTAGAACCGGTTGATATAGAACCTAGAAGATCCACTAGGATGAGGAAGGAAAAGAATCTTGGTGATTTTTTCTATTCCTTTATAGTGGATAATGATCCTCAATCTTACAATGAAGCTATTAATTCAACCGATTCCTCTTTATGGAAGGAAGCAATTAATAGTGAGATTGAATCTATATTATCTAATCATACATGGGAATCAGTGGATCTTCCACCAGGTATTAAACCCATAGGATGTAAATGGATATTTAAAAGAAAATTGAAAACATATGGGACTGTAGATAAATACAAAGTTCGTTTGGTTGCCAAGGGATTTAAACAACAAAAGGATATTGATTGTTTTGATACCTTTACTCCTGTTACTAGAATCTCTTCAATCAGGATTTTAATTGCTTTGGCATCTATTAAGAAATTAATTATACACCAAATGGATGTTAAAATTGCTTTCTTGAATGGAGATTTATATGAGGAAATTTATATGGATCAACCTAAAGGGTATGTAGTTTCGAGAAAAGAACATAAGGTATGCAGACTGATCAAATCTCTCTATGGTTTGAAACAAGCACCTAAACAGTGGCATGAGAAATTTGATAAGGTCATTGTATCATATGGATTCCATATAAATGAAGGAGACAAATGTATATATTCTAAAGTCGATAACCAAGGTTGTGTTATAATATGTCTCTATGTAGATGACATGCTTATTTTTGGCACTAATGTTGATATAATAAATAGTACAAAAGGCTTCTTGGCTTCTAATTTTGACATGAAAGATATGGGTGAGGCAGATGTAATTTTAGGAATTAAACTTCTTAAAAATGATGATTGCATCATGCTATCCCAAGAACACTATGTTGAAAAAAATCTCAATAAGTTTTCAATGTTTGATTGTAAGCCGGTAAGTACACCTTTTAATTCTAATTGCAATCTCAAGAAAAACAAAAGTAATAGTGTTCAACAAGTCAAATATGCACAAGTAATTGGAAGCCTGATGTACTTAATGAACTGTACTCATCCAGATCTAGCATATGAAGTGGGGAGATTAAGTAGATATACTCAAAATCCTAATAAGGATCATTAGGATGCTCTACATAGGGTTTTAAGATACCTTAAAGGCACAATTAATCATGGATTGATTTTTTGTGGATCTCCAACTGTACTAGAAGGATATTGTGATGCCAATTGGATTTCTAATTTAGATGAATTGAAATCTACAAGTGGTTACATCTTCACTATGGGTGGAGGTGTTGTGTCTTGGAAATCCTCCAAGAAAACATGTATAGCTCGTTCCACTATGGAATCTGAGTTTATTGCCTTAGAAAATGGTGGGACTGAAGTTGAATGGCTAAGACATGTTCTAATGGATCTTCCCATTTGGGAGAAACCTTCTCCACCAGTGTTTATACACTGTGATAATCAAGCTGTCATAGCAAGAGCTAAAAACAAAGTTTATAATGGGAAAAGTAGACATATTCATTACGTCACAATATTGTGAGGGAGCTTGTATGTGATAGCATAATCTCAATGGATTATGTTAAGTCAGAATTAAACTTGGCCGATCCTCTGAGAAAGCCATTAAGTCAACATCTTGTGAGCGATACATCGAGGAGAATGGGACTATGCCCATACCAGAAGTCGAAGTGACGGACACCCAACCTTCATGAACGGTGATCCCGGGAAGAAGGTTCAATGGGAAAAACTAAGTCACTAGAGGACTCAACGTGTTGTAATAAATGTATCTCATTCTTATGATGTAAACAACAATTTACAGTGATTCAGTTGAATATAATTCTTAATGGATTTCATAGCCATTAATGGTTGTGTATATACTGCAATATATGCTTGATGAAAGTCCAACTATATGAGTGTGGAGTGGGGCCGCTCCTGTTGAGATTTGGACAGATCTCTAGATCATTCATGAATTTTCCCAGTAGGCGCAGACATTAGAAACTTCTAAAGTAGTAATAATTTTTTCTTGCCAACACCTATATTGTTGTCCATTAAACTATTCAATTTGTGTAACATCAGCGATTGGTATTTGGGAAACAGTAGAAACAGTGACGATTTGGTTGTTATTATTTGATGGCGTCACAGGCGTAAAGGGGTTTTAAAACCTTCCATATTAGTACCCATCAGAGAAACAAGATACTCTTAAGATTGTTGATCGTATAAGGGTACAAACCACGATGAAAAGGAGTAAACATAAAAGAGTATACCAAAGTATCACCGAGGCGTGCGAGATGCACTGTCCTTAAGAGTATCTCCGCGGTACTTGACGGCGAACGTCTATGCAGTAGTCTCCTGCACGGTACTCTCCCAGGATCCAACAGCGTGTGTCGATGTGAAGCGTGCACACACAGTCACGGCGACGGACGAAAGGTAAATGATCGTTCTTCTAGTGGATAGACTGCAGGCGGAGGAAAAGAGAAGAAGAAGAAACGAGAGAAGTTTTTCGTCTGTTCCGAATGATAGCGGAAAACAAACATAAATAACTAGGAAAGGAAGCATGAAAGGATGCGTTCGGTTGCAAAACGCGGTGCGGTTTCAGACTGCCAAACGAACAGGTGCATTGCAGCGGCCCAAGTTAAAAAATGGTTCAATGAACCGAAGGGCAAAACCAAGCTGGGGCCGCGCCCGCACAAGGCGCTCCGAGAGGCCGGATTTGCACCCCCCTGCGCGCGGGATGCGACGTGCGCCGACGCGCCCGATTAAAGGGTTTCCGGACCTGGCCAGCCCAAACCCCATTGGCAAGGCCCACCATGCGCGTGCGTAGGGCCTATTCCCTTTCATTCCTCAATTGTACTATGGACAAGGATCCATATATAAGGAGGAGGGAAGTCTCCAACACAAGCAATATGGGACTAAACCTTTTGCCTTTTGGTTTGAAATACAACAAAGAAGTATAACAATCCCCCACTATTTCAAAAAAAACAATATAAAAACTGAGTTGACCACTGGAAGAACTTAAACAAATGACATTCATAAGCTTTGGTAGAACTGAGTTCTTTGAACTAAAGCATAGAGTAGATGTACGTAATCTGTAAAAGATTGTTGGAACTATGTTCTTGAACCAATTCCTCCTTTATTTGATTAGTGGTACATTACTCACATGACATTCATAAAATCAATTACCTTTCTTACGGATTGGCACCTTTAGGCCATGCGCCTACTGGGAAAATTCATGAATGCTCTAGAGATCTTCCCAAATCTCAACAGGAGCGGCCCCACTCCACACTCATATAGTTGGACTTTCATCAAGCATATATTGCAGTATATACACCACCATTAATGGCTATGAAATCCATTAAGAATTATATTCAACTGAATCACTGTAAATTGTTGTTTACATCATAAGAATGAGATACATTTATTACAACACGTTGAGTCCTCTAGTGACTTAGTTTTTTCCATTGAACCTTCTTCCCGGGATCACCGTTCATGATGGTTGGGTGTCCATCACTTCGATTTTTGGTATGGGCATAGTCCCATTCTCCTCGATGTATCGCTCACTAGTCATTGACTTAATGGCTTTGTTAGAGGATCGGCCAAGTTTAATTCTGACTTAACATAATCCATTGAGATTATGTTATCACATACAAGCTGCCTCACAATATTGTGACATAGACGAATATGTCTACTTTTCCCATTATAAACTTTGTTTTTAGCTCTTGTTATGGTAGCTTGATTATCACAGTGTATAAACACTGGTGGAGAAGGTTTCTCCTAAATGGGAAGATCCAATAGAACATGTCTTAGCCATTCAGCTTCAGTCCCAACCTTTTCTAAGGCAATAAACTCAGATTCCATAGTGGAACGAGCTATACATGTTTGCTTGGAGGATTTCCAAGACACATCACCTCCACCCATAGTGAAGATGTAACCACTTGTAGATTTCAATTCATCTGAATCAGAAATCCAATTGGCATTACAATATCCTTATAGTACAGTTGGAAATCCACAAAAAATCAATCCATGATTAATTGTGCCTTTAAGGTATCTTAAAACCCTATGTAGAGCATCCCAATGATCCTTATTAGGATTTTGAGTATATCTACTTAATCTCCCCACTGCATATGCTAGATCTGGATGAGTACAGTTCATTAAGTACATCAGGCTTCCAATTACTTGTGCATATTTGACTTGTTGAACACTATTACTTTTATTTTTCTTGAGATTGCAATTAGAATTAAAAGGTGTACTTACCGACTTACAATCAAACGTTGAAAACTTATTGAGAATTTTCTCAACATAGTGTTCTTGGGATAGCATGATGCAATCATCATTTTTAAGAAGTTTAATTCCTAAAATTACATCTGCCTCACCCATATCTTTCATGTCAAAATTAGAAGCCAAGAAGCCTTTTGTACTATTTATTATATCAACATTAGTGCCAAACATAAGCATGTCATCTACATAGAGACATATTATAACACAACCTTGGTTATCGAATTTAGAATATATACATTTGTCTCCTTCATTTATATGGAATCCATATGATACAACGACCTTAACAAATTTCTCATGCCACTGTTTAGGTGCTTGTTTCAAACCATAGAGAGATTTGATCAGTCTGCATACCAGATGTTCTTTTCCCGAAACTACATACCCTTCAGGTTGATCCATATAAATTTCCTCATCTAAATCTCCATTCAAGAAAGTACTTTTAACATCCATTTGGTGTATAATTAATTTCTTAATAGATGCCAAAGCAATTAAAATCCTGATTGAAGAGATTCTAGTAACAGGAGCAAAGGTATCAAAACAGTCAATATCCTTTTGTTGTTTATATCCCTTGGCAACCAAACGAGCTTTGTATTTATCTACAGTCCCATCTGTTTTCAATTTTCTTTTAAATATCCATTTACATCCTATGGGTTTAATACCTGGTGGAAGATCCACTAATTCCCATGTATGATTAGATAATATAGATTCAATCTCACTATTAATTGCTTCCTTCCATAAAGAGGAATCAGTTGAATTAATAGCTTCATTGTAAGATTGAGGATCATTATCCACTATAAAGGAATAGAAAACATCACCAAGATTCTTTTCCTTCCTCAACCTAGTGGATCTTCTAGGTTCTATATCATCCGGTTCTAAAACATCATTAGAATTGGATGTACTTGGGATATTCTCTAAAATTTCATTTAAAGGATTAGTTAAGTTTTCTAAGGGAGTTTTCATTGGAAAAATATGCTAAAAAAATTAGCATTTTTAGATTCAAAAATTGTATTAGGTCCTACAACATTGTTGCCACTTCTAATAACTAAGAATCTATATGCCGCACTATTCTGAGCATAACCTATAAAAACACCATCTAGGGTTCTAGATCCCAATTTTTGTTTCTTAGGCTCAGTTAATAAGACTTTATCTAGACACCCCCACACTTTGAGGTATTTCAAATGAGGAGGATATCCTTTCCATAATTCATATGGTGTCTTATTTATAGTCGTACAAGGGATGCGATTTTGAAGAAAACAAGATGACAAATTGCTTCCCCCCACAAGTTGTTGGGTGCTCCTGAATTGATTAAAATAGAATTCATCATCTCCTTTAGAGTTCTATTTTTACGTTCAATAATACCATTTGATTGAGGATAATATGGAGATGTGTATTCATGTATAATACCATGGTTCACACAAAATTCATTAAAGGGAGAACAATCATATTCACCACATCTATCTGAGCGAAGACGTTTAATTTTCTTATTGAGTTGATTTTCTACTTCTGTTTTATAATTAACAAACATTCCAAAGGCTTCATCCTTTGAATGTAGTAAATATAATTTTGTATATCGTGAGAAATCATCTACAAAAATAATGTGGAAACGTTTCCCACCTCTAGATAGATTTCCTTTTAAATCTCCAAGATCAGTGTGAATTAAATCGAGCAATTCAGAATTTCTATGTGAAATTTGAGGACACAGTTTCTTGGTAGATTTAGTTTCAGCACATATTTGACATTTATTATTTAAATTAATAACACCATCAATATCCTTTAGTAAACCTAAAGTTTTCATGCGTTGTAAATATTTAAAATTAACATGTCCTAATCTACTGTGCCATACATCAAAAGAATCAACGATATAAGCAGAAGGACTTATTTCATTAGTAGAAGAGTTTGGTACATTCAACAGAAAGAGACCATTTGAGCAGTAACCCATGCCTAAGTAGTCCCCAGACTTGGTGAGAATGACCTTGTGTGATTCAAAGGACACTTTCACCCCAAACTTAACAAGTTGAGAAACAGAAATTAAATTAACACAAATATCTGGGACAAACAACACATCTTTGATCAGTAGAATTTTTCCAGAAGTCATCTTGATCATGACATTGCCCTTTCCGGTCATAGGAGAAGCAGTTGAGTTGCCCATGACAACCCGATGTTCCTCCTGTCCTACTTCAATGTAGGTCACAAAGGCATCTCTGTTGCCACTGATGTGGCGACTAGCCCCTGAGTCAATGATCCAATCATTCTGGTGGAATGATCCCATGCTGACAATGCTGACAAATGCCACAAATACGTCCTCAGTAACAAGGTTGGTTGAAGTTTCCTTCGAATCCACTGCTTGTTTCTTCCTATGCCTACATTTAGGAGAAGTATGACCAGGTTTGCCACAAACATAGCAAAAAAACATTCTTTTTATTAATATCTTTGTTTCCTTTATATTTATTCTTATTTACTTTCCCCTTCTTATTTTTCCACTTATTTTTAGACTGATTAGTAGAAACTTTATTTTCTTTAACTTCATTATCAACAAAGTTAGCAGTACATGACAACTCTTTATTCAGTTCAGATTTTTCTCTAGTACGGTTTTGATCTTCAACTCGGATATGTATTATTACATCATCCAGTGACATTGTCTTTCTTTTGTGCTTTAAATTAATTTTGTAATGTTTCCAAGAACCGGGAAATTTTTCAATTAAAGAACCCACAACGAAAGACTCAGGAAGATCAATTTTTTCATTTTTCAAATCATCAAGTAAAATCTGAAATTCATGAATTTGAGTTGTTATATCTTTATCTTCAGTCATATGAAAATTTAGAAAATTCGCAACAGTAAATTTTTGGGTAGAAGCCTCTTCCAGAATATATTTCTTATTCAGACTTTCCCAAATTTTGATTTTTACCAATCAACAGAATCATTTTCAGGTTTGGGTTCAGTTAAAGCAAATGAGACATTAGAAACTTCTAAAGCAGTAATAATTGTTTCTTGCCAACGCCTATATTGTTGTCCATTAAACTATTCAATTTTCGTAACATCAACCCAAACCTGAAAATGATTCTGTTGATTGGGAAAAAGCAAAATTTGGGAAAGTCTGAATAAGAAATATATTATGGAAGAGGCTTCTACCCAAAAATTTACTGTTGCGAATTTTCTAAATTTTCATATGACTGATGATAAAGATATAAAAACTCAAATTCATGAATTTCATATTTTCTTGATGATTTGAAAAATGAAAAATTGATCTTCCTGAGTCTTTCGTTGTGGGTTCTTTATTTGAAAATTTGCCTGGTTCTTGGAAACATTACAAGAACAATTTAAAGCACAAAAGAAAGACAATGTCACTGGATGATGTAATAATACATATCCGAGTTGAAGATCAAAACCGTACTAGATAAAAATCTGAACTGAATAAAGAGTTGTCATGTATTGCTAACTTTGTTAATAATGAAGTTAAAGAAAATAAAGTTTCTACTGATCAGTCTAAAAATAAGTGGAAAAATAAGAAAGGGAAAGTAAATAAGAATAAATATAAAGGAAACAAATATATTAATAAAAAGAATGTTTTTTACTATGTTTGTGGCAAACCTGGTCATACTTCTCCTAAATGCAGGCATAGGAAGAAACAAGCAGTGGATTCGAAGGAACCTTCAACCAACCTTGTTACTGAGGACGTATTTGTGGCATTTGTCAGCATTGTCAGCATGGGATCATTCCACCAGAATGATTGGATCATTGACTCGGGGGCTAGTCGCCACATCAGTGGCAACAGAGATTCCTTTGTGACCTACACTGAAGTAGGACAGGAGGAACATCGTATTGTCATGGGCAACTCAACTGCTTCTCCTGTGACCGGAAAGGGCAATGTCATGATCAAGATGACTTCTGGAAAAATTCTACTGATCAAAGATGTGATGTTTGTCCCAGATATCCGTGTTAATTTAATTTCTATTTATCAACTTGTTAAGTTTGGGGAGAAAGTGTCCTTTGAATCAAACAAGGTCATTCTCACCAAGTCTGGGGACTACTTAGGCATGGGTTACTGCTCAAATTGTCTCTTTCTGATGAATGTACTAAACTCTTCTGCTAATGAAATAAGTCTTTCTGCTTATATCGTTGATTCTTTTGATGTATGGCACAGTAGATTAGGACATGTTAATTTTAAATATTTACAACGCATGAAATATTTATGTTTACTAAAGGATATTGATGGTGTTATTAATTTAAATAATAAATGTCAAATATGTGCCGAAACTAAATCTACCGAGAAACTGTGTCCTCAAATTTCACATAGAAATTCTGAATTGCTCGATTTAATTCACACTGATCTTGGATATTTAAAAGGAAATCTATCTAGAGGTGGGAAACGTTTCTACATTATTTTTGTAGATGATTTCTCACGATATACAAAATTATATTTACTACATTCAAAGGATGAAGCCTTTGCAATGTTTGTTAATTATGAAACAGAAGTAGAAAATCAACTCAATAAGAAAATCAAACATCTTCGCTCAGATAGGGGTGGTGAATATTATTGTTCTCCCTTTAATGAATTTTGTGTGAACCATGGTATTATACATGAATACACACCACCATTTTCGCCTCAATCAAATGGTATTGTTGAACGTAAAAATAGAACTCTAAAGGAGATGATGAATTCTATTTTAATCAATTCAGGAGCACCCAACAACTTTTGGGGGGAAGTGATTTTGTCATCTTGTTTTCTTCAAAATCGCATCCCTAGAAGGAAGACAAATAAGACACCATATGAATTATGGAAAGGATATCCTCCTAATTTGAAATACCTCAAATTGTGGGGGTGTCTAGCTAAAGTCTTATTAACTGAGCCTAAGAAACAAAATTTGGGATCTAGAACCCTAGATGGTGTTTTTATAGGTTATGCTCAGAATAGTGCTGCATATAGATTCTTAGTTATTAGAAGTGGCAACAATGTTGTAGAACCTAATACAATTGTTGAATCTAAAAAATCCTGAATTTTTTTAGCATATTTTTCCTATGAAAACTCCCTTAGAAAACTTAACTAATCCTTCAAATGAAATTTTAGAGAATATCCCAAGTACATCCAATTCTAATGATGTTTTAGAACAAGATGATATAGAACCTAGAAGATCCACTAGGATGAGGAAGGAAAAGAATCTTGGTGATGATTTCTATTCCTTTATAGTGGATAATGATCCTCAATCTTACAATGAAGCTATTAATTCAACTGATTCCTCTTTATGGAAGGAAGCAATTAATAGTGAGATTGAATCTATATTATCTAATCATACATGGGAATTAGTGGATCTTCCACCAGGTATTAAACCCTTAGGATGTAAATGGATATTTAAAAGAAAATTGAAAACATATGGGACTATAGATAAATACAAAGCTCGTTTGGTTGCCAAGGGATATAAACAACAAAAGGATATTGACTATTTTGATACCTTTGCTCCTGTTACTAGAATCTCTTCAATCAGGATTTTAATTGCTTTGGCATCTATTAAGAAATTAATTATACACCAAATGGATGTGAAAACTGCTTTCTTGAATGGAGATTTAGATGAGGAAATTTATATGGATCAACCTAAAGGGTATGTAGTTTTGGGAAAAGAACATATGGTATGCAGACTGATCAAATCTCTCTATGGTTTGAAACAAGCACCTAAACAGTGGCATGAGAAATTTGATAAGGTCGTTGTATCATATGGATTCCATATAAATGAAGGAGACAAATGTATATATTCTAAAGTCAATAACCAAGGTTGTGTTATAATTTGTCTCTATGTAGATGACATGCTTATTTTTGGCACTAATATTGATATAATAAATAGTAAAAAAGGCTTCTTGGCTTCTAATTTTGACATGAAAGATATGGGTGAGGCAGATGTAATTTTAGGAATTAAACTTCTTAAAAATGATGATTGCATCATGCTATCCTAGGAACACTATGTTGAGAAAATTCTCAGTAAGTTTTCAATGTTTGATTGTAAGCCGATAAGTACACCTTTTAATTCTAATTGCAATCTCAAGAAAAATAAAAGTAATAGTGTTCCACAAGTCAAATATGCACAAGTAATTGGAAGCCTGATGTACTTAATGAACTGTACTCATCCAGATCTAGCATATGCAGTGGGGAGATTAAGTAGATATACTCAAAATCCTAATAAGGATCATTGGGATGCTATAAATAGGGTTTTAAGATACCTTAAAGGAACAATTAATCATGGATTGATTTTTTGTGGATCTCCAACTGTGCTAGAAGGATATTGTGATGCCAATTGGATTTTTGATTCAGATGAATTGAAATCTATAAGTGGTTACATCTTCACTATGGGTGGAGGTGTTGTGTCTTGGAAATCCTCCAAGAAAACATGTATAGCTCGTTCCACTATGGAATATGAGTTTATTGCCTTAGAAAAGGTTGGGACTGAAGTTGAATGGCTAAGACATGTTCTAGTTGATCTTCCCATTTGGGAGAAACCTTCTCCACCAGTTTTTATACACTGTGATAATCAAGCTGCCATAGCAAGAGCTAAAAACAAAGTTTATAATGGGAAACGTAGACATATTCGTCTATGTCACAATATTGTAAGGCAGTTTGTATGTGATAGCATAATCTCAATAGATTATGTTAAGTCAGAATTAAACTTGGCCGATCCTCTGACAAAGCCATTAAGTCAACGACTAGTGAGCGATACATCGAGGAGAATGGGACTATGCCCATACCAGAAGTCGAAGTGATGGACAATGAACCTTAATGAACGGTGATCCTGGGAAGAAGGTTCAATGGGAAAAACTAAGTCACTAGAGGACTCAACGTGTTGTAATAAATGTATCTCATTCTTATGATGTAAACAACAATTTACAGTGATTCCGTTGAATATAATTCTTAATGGATTTCATAGCCATTAATGGTGGTGTATATACTGCAATATATGCTTGATGAAAGTCCAACTATATGAGTGTGGAGTGGGGACGCTCCTGTTGAGATTTGGGCAGATCTCTAGAGCATTCATGAATTTTCCCAGTAGGCGCATGGCCTAAAGGCGCCAATCTGTAAGAAAGGTAATTGATTTTATGAATGTCATGTGAGTAATGTACCACTAATCAAATAAAGGAGGAATTGGTTCAAGAACATAGTTCCACCAATCTTCTACAAATTACGTACATCTACTCTATGCTTTAGTTCAAAGAACTCAGTTCTACCAAAGCTTATGCATGTCATTTGTTTAAGTTCTTCCAGTGGTCAACTTGGTTTTAATATTGTTTGTTTTGAAATAGTAGGGGATTGTTATACTTCTTTGCTGTATTTCAAACAAAAAGGCAAAAGGTTTAGTCCCATATTGCTTGTGTTGGAGACTTCCCTCCTTATATATGGACCCTTGTCCATAGTACAATTGACGAATGAAAGGGAATAGGCCCTACGCACGCGCATGGTGGGCCTTGCCAATGGGGTTTGGGCCGGCCCGGTCCGGAAACCCTTTAATCGGGCGCGTCGGCGCACGTCGCATCCCGCGCTCAGGGAGTGAAAATCCGGCCTCCCAGAGCCCCTTGTGTGGGCGCGGCCCCGGCTTGGTTTTGCCCTTCGGTTCATTGAACCATTTTTTAACCTGGGCCGCTGCAATGCACCTGTTCGTTTGGCAGTCCGAAACCGCACCGCGTTTTGCAACCGAACGCATCCTTTCACGCTTCCTTTCCTTGTTATTTATGTTTGTTTTCCGTTATCATTCGGAACAGACGAAAAACTTCTATCATTTCTTCTTCTTCTCTTCTCCTACGCCTGTAGTCTGCCCACTGGAAGAACGATCATTCACCTTTCGCCCGTCGCCGTGACTATGTGTGCACGCTTCACGTCGACACACGCTGTTGGATCTAGGGAGAGTGACGTACAGGAGACTATTGCACAGACGTTCGCCGTCGAGTACCGCAGAGATACTCTTAAGGACAGTGCATCTCTCACGCCTCAGCGATACTCTGGTATACTCTTTTATGTTTACTCCTTTTCATCGTGGTTTGTACCCTTATACGATCAACAATCTTAAGAGTATCTTGTTTCTCTAATAGGTACTAATATGGAAGGTTTTGAAACACCCTTTATGCCTGTGACGCCATCAAATAATAACAACCAAATCATGACTATTTCTACTATTTCGCAAACACCAATCCCTGATGTTACGAAAATTGAACAGTTCAATGGACAATAATATAGGCGTTGGCAAGAAAAAATTATTACTGCTTTAGAAGTTTCTAATGTTTCATTTGCTTTAACTGAATCCAAACCTGAAAATGATTCTGTTGATTGGGAAAAAGCAAAATTTGGGAAAATCTGAATAAGAAATATATTCTAGAAGAGGCTTCTACCCAAAAATTTATTGTTGCGAATTTTCTAAATTTTCATATGACTGGAGATAAAGATATAACAACTCAAATTCATGAATTTCAGATTTTACTTGATGATTTGAAAAATGAAAAAATTGATCTTCCTGAGTCTTTCGTTGTGGGTTCTTTAATTGAAAAATTGACTGGTTCTTGGAAACATTACAAGAACAATTTAAAGCACAAAAGAAAGACAATGTCACTGGATGATGTAATAATACATATCCGAGTTGAAGATCAAAACCGTACTAGAGAAAAATTTGAACTGAATAAAGAATTGTCATGTACTGCTAACTTTGTTAATAATGAAGTTAAAGAAAATAAAGTTTCTACTGATAAGTCTAAAAATAAGTGGAAAAATAAGAAAGGGAAAGTAAATAAGAATAAATATAAAGGAAACAAAGATATTAATAAAAAGAATGTTTTTTGCTATGTTTGTGGCAAACCTGGTCATACTTCTCCTAAATGCAGGCATAGGAAGAAATAAGCAGTGGATTCGAAGGAACCTTCAACCAACCTTGTTACTGAGGACGTATTTGTGGCATTTGTCAGCATTGTCAGCATGTGATCATTCCACCATAATGATTGGATCATTGACTCGGGGGCTAGTCGTCACATCAGTGGCAACAGAGATGCCTTTGTGACCTACACTGAAGTAGGACAGGAGGAACATCGGGTTGTCATGGGCAGCTCAACTGCTTCTCCAGTGACCGGAAAGGGAAATGTCATGATCAAGATGACTTCTGGAAAAATTATGTTGATCAAAGATGTGTAGTTTGTCCCAGATATCCGTGTTAATTTAATTTTTGTTTCTCAACTTGTTAAGTTTGGGGTGAAAGCGTCCTTTGAATCACACAAGGTCATTCTCACCAAGTCTGGGGACTACTTAGGCATGGGTTACTGCTCAAATGGTCTCTTTCTATTGAATGTACCAAACTCTTCTACTAATGAAATAAGTCCTTCTGCTTATATCGTTGATTCTTTTGATGTATGGCACAGTAGATTAGGACATGTTAATTTTAAATATTTACAACGCATGAAATCTTTAGGTTTACTAAAGGATATTGATGGTGTTATTAATTTAAATAATAAATGTCAAATATGTGCTGAAACTAAATCTACCAAGAAACTGTGTCCTCAAATTTCACATAGAAATTCTAAATTGCTCGATTTAATTCACACTAATCTTGGAGATTCAAAAGGAAATCTATCTAGAGGTGGGAAATGTTTCTACATTATTTTTGTGGATGATTTCTCACGATATACAAAATTATATTTACTACATTCAAAGGATGAAGCCTTTGGAATGTTTGTTAATTATAAAACAGAAGTAGAAAATAAAATGTCTTCGCTCAGATAGGGGTGGTGAATATGATTGTTCTCCCTTTAATAAATTTTATGTGAACCATGGTATTATACATGAATACACACCTCCATATTCTCCTCAATCAAATGGTATTGCTGAACGTAAAAATAGAATTCTAAAGGAGATGATGAATTCTATTTTAATCAATTCAGGAGCACCCAACAACTTGTGGGGGGAAGCGATTTTGTCATCTTGTTTTCTTCAAAATCGCATCCCTAGTAGGAAGACAAATAAGACACTATATGAATTATGGAAAGGATATCCTCCTAATTTGAAATACCTCAAAGTGTGGGGGTGTCTAGCTAAAGTCTTATTAATTGAGCCTAAGAAACGAAAATTGGGATCTAGAACACTAGATGGTTTTTTATAGGTTATGCTCAGAATAGTGCTGCATATAGATTCTTAGTTATTAGAAGTGGCAACAATGTTGTAGAACCTAATACAATTGCTGAATCTAAAAATGATGAATTTTGTGAGCATATTTTTCCTATGAAAACTCCATTAGAAAACTTAACTAATCCTTCAAATGAAATTTTAGAGAATATCCCAAGTACATCCAATTCTAATGATGTTTTAGAACCGGATGATATAGAACCTAGAAGATCCACTAGGTTGAGGAAGGAAAAGAATCTTGGTGATGATTTCTATTCCTTTATAGTGGATAATGATCCTCAATCTTACAATGAAGCTATTAATTCAACGGATTCCTCTTTATGGAAGGAAGCAATTAATAGTAAGATTGAATCTATATTATCTAATCATACATGGGAATTAGTGGATCTTCCACCATGTATTAAACCCATAGGATGTAAATGGATATTTAAAAGAAAATTGAAAACAGATGGGACTGTAGATAAATACAAAGCTCGTTTGGTTGCCAAGGGATATAAACAACAAAAGGATATTGACTATTTTGATACCTTTGCTCATGTTACTAGAATCTCTTCAATCAGGATTTTAATTTCTTTGGCATCTATTAAGAAATTAATTATACACCAAATGGATGTTAAAACTGCTTTCTTGAATGGAGATTTAGATGAGGAAATTTATATGGATCAACTTGAAGGGTATGTACTTTCGGGAAAAGAACATATGGTATGCAGACTGATCAAATCTCTCTATGGTTTGAAACAAGTACCTAAACAGTGGCATGAGAAATTTGATAAGGTCGTTGTATCACATGGATTCCATATAAATGAAGAAGACAAATGTATATATTCTAAAGTCGATAACCAAGGTTGTGTTATAATATGTCTCTATGTAGATGACATGCTTATTTTTGGCACTAATATTGATATAATAAATAGTACAAAAGGCTTCTTGGCTTCTAATTTTGACATGAAAGATATGGGTGAGGCAGATGTAATTTTAGGAATTAAACTTCTTAAAAATGATGATTGCATCATGCTATCCCAAGAACACTATGTTGAGAAAATTCTCAATATGTTTTCAATGTTTGATTGTAAGCCGGTAAGTACACCTTTTAATTCTAATTGCAATCTCAAGAAAAATAAAAGTAATAGTGTTCAACAAGTCAAATATGCACAAGTAATTGGAAGCCTGATGTACTTAATGAACTGTACTCATCCAGATCTAGCATATGCAGTGGGGAGATTAAGTAGATATACTCAAAATCCTAATAAGGATCATTAGGATGCTCTACATAGGGTTTTAAGATACCTTAAAGGCACAATTAATCATGGATTGATTTTTTGTGGATCTCCAACTATGCTAGAAGGATATTGTGATGCCAATTGGATTTCTAATTTAGATGAATTGAAATCTACAAGTGGTTACATCTTCACTATGGGTGGAGGTGTTGTGTCTTGGAAATCCTCCAAGCAAACATGTATAGCTCGTTCCACTATGGAATCTGAGTTTATTGCCTTAGAAAAGGGTGGGACTGAAGTTGAATGGCTAAGACATGTTCTAATGGATCTTCCCATTTGGGAGAAACCTTCTCCACTAGTGTTTATACACTGTGATAATGAAGTTGCCATAGCAAGAGCTAAAAACAAAGTTTATAATGGGAAAAGTAGACATATTCATTACGTCACAATATTGTGAGGGAGCTTGTATGTGATAGCATAATCTCAATGGATTATGTTAAGTCAGAATTAAACTTGGCCGATCCTCTGAGAAAGCCATTAAGTCAACATCTTGTGAGCGATACATCGAGGAGAATGGGACTATGCCCATACCAGAAGTCGAAGTGATGGACACCCAACCTTCATGAACGGTGATCCCGGGAAGAAGGTTCAATGGGAAAAACTAAGTCACTAGAGGACTCAACGTGTTGTAATAAATGTATCTCATTCTTATGATGTAAACAACAATTTACAGTGATTCAGTTGAATATAATTCTTAATGGATTTCATAGCCATTAATGGTTGTGTATATACTGCAATATATGCTTGATGAAAGTCCAACTATATGAGTGTGGAGTGGGGCCGCTCCTGTTGAGATTTGGACAGATCTCTAGAGCATTCATGAATTTTCCCAGTAGGCGCATGGCCTAAAGGCACCAATCTGTAAGAAAGGTAATTGATTTTATGAATGCCATGTGAGTAATGTACCACTAATCAAATAAAGGAGGAATTGGTTCAAGAACATAGTTCCACCAATCTTCTACATATTATGTACATCTACTCTATGCTTTAGTTCAAAGAATTCAGTTCTACCAAAGCTTGTGCATGTCATTTGTTTAAGTTCTTCCAGTGGTCAACTCGGTTTTTATATTGTTTGTTTTGAAATAGTGGGGGATTGTTATACTTCTTTGCTTTATTTCAAACCAAAAGGCAAAAGGTTTAGTCCCATATTGCTTGTGTTGGAGACTTCCCTCCTCCTTATATATGGACCCTTGTCCATAGTACAATTGAGGAATGAAAGGTAATAGGCCCTACGTATGCACATGGTGGGCCTTGCCAATGGGGTTTGGGCCGGCCCGGTCCGGAAACCCTTTAATCGGGCGCATCGGTGCATGTCGCATCCCGCGCGCAGGGGGGTGCAAATCCGGCCTCTCAAGGCCCCTTGTGCGGGCGCGGCCCCGACTTGGTTTTGCTCTTCGGTTCATTGAACCATTTTTTAAACTGGGCTGCTGCAATGCACCTGTTCGTTTAGCAGTCCGAAACCGCACCGCATTTTGCAACTGAACGCATCCTTTCACGCTTCCTTTTCTGGTTATTTATGTTTGTTTTTTGCTATCGTTCGGAACAAACAAAAAACTTCTCTTGTTTCTTCTTCTTCTCTTCTCCTCCACCTGCAGTCTGCCCACTGGAAGAACGATCATTTACCTTTCATCCGTCGTCGTGACTGTGTGTGCACGCTTCATGTCGACACACACTGTTGGATCCTGGGAGAGTACCGCGTAGGAGACTACTGCACAGACGTTCGCCGTCGAGTACTGCAGAGATACACTTAAGGATAGTGCATCTCGCATGCCTCAGCGATACTCTGGTATACTCTTTTATGCTTACTCCTTTTCATTGTGGTTTGTACCCTTATACGATCAACAATCTTAAGAGTATCTTGTTTCTCTAATGGGTACTAATATGGAAGGTTTTGAACCCCCCTTTACGCCTGTGACGCCATCAAATAATAACAATCAAATCGTGACTGTTTCTACTGTTTCGCAAATACCAATCCCTGATGTTACGAAAATTGAACAGTTTAATGGACAACAATATAGGCGTTGGCAAGAAAACATTATTACTGCTTTAGAAGTTTCTAATGTCTCGTTTGCTTTAACTGAACCCAAACCTGAAAATGATTCTGTTGATTGGGAAAAAGCAAAATTTGGGAAAGTCTGAATAAGAAATATATTCTGGAAGAGGCTTCTACCCAAAAATTTACTGTTGCAAATTTTCTAAATTTTCATATGACTGAAGATAAAGATATAAAAACTAAAATTCATGAATTTCAAATTTTACTTGATGATTTGAAAAATGAAAAAATTGATCTTCGTGAGTCTTTCGTTGTGGGTTCTTTAATTGAAAAATTGTCTGGTTCTTGGAAACATTACAAGAACAATTTAAAGCACAAAAGAAAGACAATGTCACTGGATGATGTAATAATACATATCTGAGTTGAAGATCAAAACCGTACTAGAGAAAAATCTGAACTAAATAAAGAGTTGTCATGTACTGCTAACTTTGTTAATAATGAAGTTAAAGAAAATAAAGTTTCTACTGATCAGTCTAAAAATAAGTGGAAAAATAAGAAAGGGAAAGTAAATAAGAATAAATATAAAGGAAACAAAGATATTAATAAAAATAATTTTTTTTGCTATGTTTGTCGCAAATCTGGTCATACTTCTCCTAAATGCAGGCATAGGAAGAAAGAAGCAGTGGATTCGAAGGAACCTTCAACCAACCTTGTTACTGAGGACGTATTTCAGCATTGTCAGCATGGGATCATTCCACCAGAATGATTGGATCATTGACTCGGGGGCTAGTCGCCACATCAGTGGCAACAGAGATGCCTTTGGGACCTACACTGAAGTAGGACAGGAGGAACATCGGGTTGGCATGGGCAACTCAACTGCTTCTGATGTGACCGGAAAGGGCAATGAAATGATCAATATGACTTCTGGAAAAATTCTACTAATCAAAGATGTGTTGTTTGTCCCAGATATCCGTGTTAATTTAATTTATGTTTCTCAACTTGTTAAGTTTGGGGTGAAAGTGTCCTTTGAATCAAACAAGTTCATTCTCACCAAGTCTGGGGACTACTTACGCATGGGTTACTGCCAAATGGTCTCTTTTTGTTGAATGTACCAAACTCTTCTGCTAAAAATAAGTCCTTCTGCTTATATCGTTGATTCTTTTGATGTATGGCACAGTAGATTAGGACATGTTAATTTTAAATATTTACAACGCATGAAATCTTTAGGTTTACTAAAGGATATTGATGGTGTTATTAATTTAAATAATAAATGTCAAATATGTGCTGAAACTAAATCTACCAAGAAATCGTGTCCTCAAATTTCACATAGAAATTCTGAAATGCTTGATTTAGTTCACACTGATCTTGGAGATTTAAGAGGAAATCTATCTAGAGGTTGGAAATGTTTCTACATTATTTTTGTAGATGATTTCTCATGATATACAAAATTATATTTACTACATTCAAAGGATGAAGACTTTGGAATGTTTGTTAATTATAAAACAGAAGTAGAAAATCAACTCAATAAGAAAATAAAACATCTTCACTCAGATAGGGGTGGTGAATATGATTGTTCTCCCTTTAATGAATTTTGTGTGAACCATGGTATTATACATGAATACACACCTCCATATTCGCCTCAATCAAATGGTATTGTTGAACGTAAAAATAGAAATCTAAAGGAGATGATGAATTCTATTTTAATCAATTCAGGAGCACCGAACAACTTGTGGGGGGATACGATTTTGTCAACTTGTTTTCTTCAAAATCGCATCCCTAGTAGGAATACAAATAAGACACCATATCAATTATGGAAAGGATATCCTCCTAATTTGAAATACCTCAAAGTGTGGGGGTGTCTAGCTAAAGTCTTATTAACTGAGCCTAAGAAATGAAAATTGGGATCTAGAACCCTAGATGGTGTTTTTATAGGTTATGCTCAGAATAGTGCTGCATATAGATTCTTAGTTATTAGAAGTGGCAACAATGTTGTAGAACCTAATACAATTGTTGAATCTAAAAATGTTGAATTTTGTTTAGCATATTTTTCCTATGAAAACTCCCTTAGAAAACTTAACTAATCCTTCAAATGAAATTTTAGAGAATATCCCAAGTACATCCAATTCTAATGATGTTTTAGAACCGGATGATATAGAACCTAGAAGATCCACTAGGATGAGGAAGGAAAAGAATCTTGGTGATGATTTCTATTCCTCTATAGTGGATAATGATCCTCAATCTTACAATGAAGCTATTAATTCAACTAATTCCTCTTTATGGAAGGAAGCAATTAAAAGTGAGATTTATTCTATATTATCTTATCATACATGGGAATTAGTGGATCTTCCACCAGGTATTAAACCCATAGGATGTAAATGGATATTTGAAAGAAAATTGAAAATAGATGGGACTGTAGATAAATACAAAGCTCGTTTGGTTGCCAAAGGATATAAACAACAAAAGGATATTGACTATTTTGATACCTTTACTCCTGTAACTAGAATCTCTTCAATCAGGATTTTAATTGCTTTGGCATCTATTAAGAAATTAATTATACACCAAATGGATGTTAAAACTGCTTTCTTGAATGGAGATTTAGATGAGGAAATTTATATGGATCAACCTGAAGGGTATGTAGTTTCGGGAAAAGAACATATGGTATGCAGACTGATCAAATCTCTCTATGGTTTGAAACAAGCACCTAAACAGTGGCATGAGAAATCTGAAAAGGTCGTTGTATCATATGGATTCCATATAAATGAAGGAGACAAATTTATATATTCTAAATTCGATAACCATGGTTGTGTTATAATATGTCTCTATGTAGATGACATGCTTATTTTAGGCACTAATATTGATATAATAAATAGTACAAAAGGCTTCTTGGATTCTAATTTTGACATGAAAGATATGGGTGAGGCAGATGTAATTTTAGGAATTAAACTTCTTAAAAATGATGATTGCATCATGCTATCCCAAGAACACTATGTTGAGAAAATTCTCAATAAATTTTCAATGTTTGATTGTAAGCCGGTAAGTACACCTTTTAATTCTAATTGCAATCTCAAGAAAAATAAAAGTAATAGTGTTCAACAAGTCAAATATGCACAAGTAATTGGAAGCCTGATGTACTTAATGAACTGTACTCGTCCAGATCTAGCATATGCAGTGAGGAGATTAAGTAGATATACTCAAAATCCTAATAAGGATAATTGGGATGCTCTACATAGGGTTTTAAGATACCTTAAAGGCACAATTAATCATGGATTGATTTTTTGTGGATCTCCAACTGTGCTAGAAGGATATTGTGATGCCAATTGGATTTCTGATTCAGATGAATTGAAATCTACAAGCGGTTACATCTTCACTATGGGTGGAGGTGTTGTGTCTTGGAAATCCTCCAAGCAAACATGTATAGCTCGTTCCACTATGGAATCTGAGTTTATTGCCTTAGAAAAGGCTGGGACTGAAGCCGAATGGCTAAGACATGTTCTAATGGATCTTCCCATTTGGGAGAAACCTTCTCCACCAGTGTTTATACACTGTGATAATCAAGCTGCCATAGCAAGAGCTAAAAACAAAGTTTATAATGGGAAAAGTAGACATATTCATCTACGTCACAATATTGTGAGGCAGCTTGTATGTGATAGCATAATCTCAATGGATTATGTTAAGTCAGAATTAAACTTGGCTGATCCTCTGACAAAGCCATTAAGTCAAAGACTAGTGAGCGATACATCGAGGAGAATGGGACTATGCCCATACCAGAAGTCGAAGTGATGGACACCCAACCTTCATGAATGGTGATCCCGGGAAGAAGGTTCAATGGGAAAAACTAAGTCACTAGAAGACTCAACGTGTTGTAATAAATGTATCTCATTATTATGATGTAAACAACAATTTACAGTGATTCATTTGAATATAATTCTTAATGGATTTCATAGCCATTAATGGTGGTGTATATATTGCAATATATGCTTGATGAAAGTCCAACTATATGAGTGTGGAGTGGGGCCACTCCTGTTGAGATTTGGGCAGATCTCTAGAGCATTCATGAATTTTACCAGTAGGCGCATGGCCTAAAGGGACCAATCTGTAAGAAAGGTAATTGATTTTATGAATGTCATGTGAGTAATATACCACTAATCAGATAAAGGAGGAATTGGTTCAAGAACATAGTTCCACCAATCTTCTACAGATTACGTACATCTACTCTATGCTTTAGTTCAAAGAACTCAGTTCTACCAAAGCTTATGCATGTCATTTGTTTAAGTTCTTCCAGCGGTCAACTCGGTTTTTATATTGTTTGTTTTGAAATAGTGGGGGATTGTTATACTTCTTTGCTGTATTTCAAACCAAAAGGCAAAAGGTTTAGTCCCATATTGCTTGTGTTGGAGACTTCCCTCCTCCTTATATATGGACCCTTGTCCATAGTACAATTGAGGAATGAAAGGGAATAGGCCCTACACACACGCATTGTGGGCCTTGCTAATGGGCTTTGGGTCGGCCCGGTCCGGAAACCCTTCAATTGGACACATCGGCACACGTCGCATCCCGCGCGCAGGGGGGTGCAAATCTGACCTCCCGGAGCCCCTTGTGCGGGCGCGGCCCCGACTTGGTTTTGCCCTTCGGTTCATTGAACTATTTTTTAACATGGGCCGCTGCAATGCACCTATTCATTTGGCAGTCTGAAACCGCACCGCGTTTTGCAACCGAACGCATCCTTTCACGCTTTCTTTCCTGGTTATTTATGTTTGTTTTCTGCTATCGTTCGGAATAGATGAAAAACTTCTCTCGTTTCTTCTTCTTCTCTTCTCCTCTGCCTACAGTCTGCCCACTAGAAGAACGATCATTTACCTTTCGTCCGTCGCCGTGACTGTGTGTGCACGCTTCACATCGACACACGCAGTTGGATCCTGGGAGAGTACCGCGCAGGAGACTACTGCACAGACGTTCGCCGTCGTATACCGTGGAGATACTCTTAAGGACAGTGCATCTCGCATGCCTCAGCGATACTCTGGTATACTCTTTTATGTTTACTCCTTTTCATCGTGGTTTGTACCCTTATACGATCAACAATCTTAAGAGTATCTTGTTTCTCTGATGGGTACTATTATGTAAGGTTTTGAAACCCCCTTTACGCCTGTGACGCCATCAAATAATAACAACCAAATCGTCACTGTTTCTACTGTTTCGCAAACACCAATCCCTGATGTTACAAAAATTGAACAGTTTAATGAACAACAATATAGGTGTTGGCAAGAAAAAATTATTAATGCTTTAGAAGTTACTAATGTCTCGTTTGCTTTAACTGAACCCAAACCTGAAAATGATTCTATTGATTGGGAAAAAGCAAAATTTGGGAAAGTTTGAATAAGAAATATATTCTGGAAGAGGCTTCTACCCAAGAATTTACTGTTGCGAATTTTCTAAATTTTCATATGACTGAAGATAAAGATATAACAACTCAAATTCATGAATTTTAGATTTTACTTGATGCTTTGAAAAATGAAAAAATTGATCTTCCTGAGTCTTTTGTTGTGAGTTATTTAATTGAAAATTTGTCTGGTTCTTGGAAACATTACAAGAACAATTTAAAGCACAGAAGAAAGACAATGTCACTGGATGATGTAATCATACATATCCGAGTTGAAGATCAAACCGTACTAGAGAAAAATCTAAACTGAATAAAGAGTTGTCATGTACTTCTAACTTTTTTAATAATGAAGTTAAAGAAAATAAAGTTTCTACTGATCAGTCTAAAAATAAGTGGAAAAATAAGAAAGGGAAAGCTAATAAGAATAAATATAAAGGAAACAAAGATATTAATAAAAAGAATGTTTTTGCTATGTTTGTGGCAAACCTGGTCATACTTCTCCTAAATGCAGGCATAGGAAGAAACAAGCAGTGGATTCGAAGGAACCTTCTGATGTCCCCGGATTTTGATTTCTCCAAACCCTATTGGGAATGAGATTTCAGAATCTGAAAACATCATCCAATCATATCAGAAAGCGATGCGGAAGCATAATACGCGCATACATGAACATACAACCATAACATTCTCAACATTCAACATATTTATATTACAACATGAATTAAAAATTGCAACTTACATTTACCTAATTTGAAGAAAAGTTTACAAGTCTATGAACATGTATGCTAACAGGATCTTAACACAATAGGTACAACCTGGACAACTGCTCACTTCCCGTCTTTTATCCCAAGCTAGCTCTGAACCTAAAACATACGTGAAACAACGAATCAACACACAAGGTGTTGTGCACGTGGGCAGAAAGATACATATAATTATGGCTTTCATGATTTTTGAAAAAGATTTGCAGAAGGAAATAAAATCATAGAAAACACTTCTTTATTAA
Source organism: Alisma plantago-aquatica (assembly GCA_963693085.1). Taxonomy (NCBI): domain Eukaryota; kingdom Viridiplantae; phylum Streptophyta; class Magnoliopsida; order Alismatales; family Alismataceae; genus Alisma; species Alisma plantago-aquatica. Next base: position 445,082,642 of record OY856412.1, on the reverse strand, counting down.
GTGAAATATGCCAATTTAAGTCATTTTCCTAGATGAATTGTATTATCAAGGTGGACTAGTACCAAAACATAAATATTGGGCCCATCCCCGTGTACCAAGTACTCTAGGGAAACTCCCCGTACACCGTGTGCTCTAGGGAGGTGTACTAGCCAACATTAATCCATTCCCTCTTAAGGGGGATAATGAACACCTTAAATAACTATAAAGCATCTACTTATCATTTATGTTTACAAGTGATAAAACATCGAGTACTATATAGAGCTACTACATCCAATATTTGCAAATAGAAGAGAGCATACATACATATCATGATTGCAAGCAAGAAAACCATAGTCATATACTTAAATAAAACCCACGTACCTGAGTTCAGAGATTCATAAATATATTTGATCATCTAGACAAACTGGTCAACACCTGATTAATAACAAAATCATATACTAGCATCAGATTCTGATCATCTTAACCCTAGTCGTGTTCATTAGGGTTTATATTATCTCATTAGGATATGCCAACATTTACTTGCATCATTGTCTTATATTTATCTTACTGATGTCATTTTCTAGATTATGATTCATTATCTGAATATTAGGTCCCATATCCTTTTTGTGCATATATTAACCCTAGTTTATATACATTAACCTAGATTAGGGTTTTATAACATGCATTAAGATTCATATTCATATAACATGGATTCTCTTCATCATTATGATCTCATAATTAAAACTGAAGTTCCATATACTGATATGACCTTACCTTGTGAATTTCATCATTTATTGAGCAGGTATGCATTTATTGCATTTTGTTTAGGGTTATTAGCCCTAAATAGCCATATTGAAAAATTCCATGATTATGTGCATCAATACTACCATCTCTGATATTAAAAGCATTATAAACGTGAATATAGATTTATTTGCATTTTATCAGAATTTTAGTCCATCATTTGGTATTTATTATCTATGAAATAAACATTTCACAACTTACATGATATCACTAATATTAATATATATCAAGCCTGATATTATAGTTCCATGTTGTTCTACTCATTTTTCTGAACATTTATATGCCTTATTTGTATTTTTCTGATAATCGTACTATTTTCTATGAATTATATACGAGCTGAGAATTTTAGGGATTTTACCTTGTTCGGGCCAATTGTGGGCCGCCACGTGTCCACGTGGGGGCGCGGCTCAAAGCTTGGGGGTAGGCGGGCCGGCTGGTTTTCATTTGTTGAACCTGGTTCAACTGGGTTTGGTCAGTTCTACACTGGTGGTTTGCCCCTGAACCAAGCTAGGCTTCTTTCTTGCTCGCTACTCACCCTTCACGCGAGTGTGAGCCCGCCGCCGCCATGAGGGCTCTGCTCTGGCGAGCCGTCATCCTCGTCCAGGTCCCCCCCCCGCAAGCGTAGGTCACTACCAACAGTTCTGTCCTTTCTTCTCTGGTGCCTACGGCATTGAGGTTGCCTCTCTTCTGCACAGGCTGTCGCTTCCTCTCCTACTCGACGCCGCCCGTCACTGACTGGTCTGGTGGGGTGTCGGCGCCGCTCTGCTCTCCCGTCCATTTGCTCTCAGTGTGGAGCCACCGCCACAAAGCTTCTCTCCAGCAAGCAGTATGTGACGCTCTCCTCCTACTCGTGGATGGATATCACTTCCCAAAAGCTCCTTTCAGGTCTATCATTCTCAACGAAGCGCCCACTCGTGCTGCCGCTGAGCGCTCTCCTCCTTCACATTCTCGCAGCCACGCTCAAGGCCTGACGCCTGGTGGTTAAATTGGTCATCGCCAGAAGACTTGAGGTGGTGTTTGGTAGCAGGGAAGACGTAGTGGTGGTAGGGATCGGAGATGATGGTAGGGGTCTTGATCCGCACCACGGAAGGGCCTGCACTAGTCAAGTTGCAGGTCTATCTTCCTATGGTCGTGGGCCTTGGCGAGATCTGTAGAAGCTAAGTCTGATGACGCGGGGTCCTTGTGGGTTGCTCGGTTGATCGATCAGCAGCTCCCAATGGGTGCCGCCCTTCACCGTGGATCTACGGCAAGTTGCCAATGGAAACAGGGAGGAGTAGATGACAATAGTTTGTTCTCCCTCCTGAGCAGTTAGCTATGATCTAATAGGCATTACTCTGCTCCGAGGATTTTGGATCGAAACTATCACTCCTCCAGTCTCGTGCTAGAAGATACGGGCGTGACTTGGTCTTCGGCCCCGAGTAAAGAGGTATAAGATGATATGAATATCATCAGATGGTAACTGCACGGTTATCAAGAACAACATTTGTTTACTGATCCACATTCAACAACCGGCACCAAACTAGCAACTATAAGTCATGGTTAAGAAAGGGAATAGGCTTGTGTGACATCAATATATCATGTTTAGGTACCGAATATCTAAAAGAGTAAAGTTTGGCAACATGTAATTCATTAATGACCTCAACTTCCACAATTATATCATTTTATTCCAATTATGTACTCAAGTACTAGTCTAAATATCAAAAACCAAAAAAAATAAGGGTTATCACAAACCTTCAACCAACCTTGTTACTGAGGATGTATTTGTGGCATTTGTCAGCATTGTCAGCATGGGATCATTCCACCAGAATGATTGGATCATTGACTCGGGGGTTAGTCGCCACATCAGTGGCACAGAGATGCCTTTGTGACCTAAACTGAAGTAGGACAGGAGGAACATCGGGTTGTCATGGGCAACTCAACTGCTTCTCTTGTGACCGGAAAGGGCAATGTCATGATCAAGATGACTTCTAGAAAAATTCTGTTGATCAAAGATGTGTTGTTTGTCCCAGATATCCGTGTTAATTTAATTTCTGTTTCTCAACTTGTTAAGTTTGGGGTGAAAGTGTCCTTTGAATCAAACAAGGTCATTCTCACCAAGTCTGGGGACTACTTAGGCATGGGTTACTGCTCAAATGGACTATTTCTGTTGAATGTACCAAACTCTTCTACTAATGAAATAAATCCTTCTGCTTATATCGTTGATTCTTTTGATGTATGGCGCTGTAGATTAGGACATGTTAATTTTAAATATTTACAACGCATGAAATCTTTAGGTTTACTAAAGGATATTGATGGTGTTATTAATTTAAATAATAAATGTCAAATATGTGCTCAAACTAAATCTAACAAGAAACCGTGTCCTCAAATTTCACATAGAAATTCTGAATTGCTCGATTTAATTCTCATTGATCTTGGAGATTTAAAAGTAAATCTATCTAGAGGTGGGAAACATTTCTACATTGTTTTTGTAGATGATTTCTCACAATATACAAAATTATATTTACTACATTCAAAGGATGAAGCCTTTGGAATGTTTGTTAATTATAAAACAGAAGTAGAAAATCAACTCAATAAGAAAATAAAACATCTTCGCTCAGATAGGGGTGGTGAATATGATTGTTCTCCCTTTAATGAATTTTGTGTGAACCATGGTATTATACATGAATACACACCTCCATAATCGCCTCAATCAAATGGTATTGCTGAACGTAAAAATAGAACTCTAAAGGAGATGATGAATTCTATTTTAATCAATTCAGGAGCACCCAACAACTTGTGGGGGGAAGCAATTTTGTCATCTTGTTTTCTTCAAAATCTCATCCCTAGTAGGAAGACAAATAAGACACCATATGAATTATGGAAAGGATATCCTCCTAATTTGAAATACCTCAAAGTGTGGGGGTGTCTAGCTAAAGTCTTATTAACTGAGCCTAAGAAACAAAAATTGGGATCTAGAACCCTAGATGGTGTTTTTATAGGTTATGCTCAGAATAGTGTTGCATATAGATTCTTAGTTATTAGAAGTGGCAACAATGTTGTAGAACCTAATACAATTGTTGAATCTAAAAATGCTGAATTTTTTGAGCATATTTTTCCTATGAAAACTCCCTTAGAAAACTTAACTAATCCTTCAAATGAAATTTTAGAGAATATCCCAAGTACATCCAATTCTAATGATGTTTTAGAACCGGATGATATTGAACCTAGAAGATCCACTAGGATGAGGAAGGAAAAGAATCTTGGTGATGATTTCTATTCCTTTATAGTGGATAATGATCCTCAATCTTACAATGAAGCTATTAATTCAAATGATTCCTTTTTATGGAAGTAAGCAATTAATAGTGAGATTGAATCTATATTATCTAATCATACATGGGAATTAGTGGATCTTCCACCATGTATTAAACCCATAGGTTGTAAATTGATATTTAAAAGAAAATTGAAAACAGATGGGACTGTAGATAAATACAAAGCTTGTTTGGTTGCCGAGAGATATAAACAAAAAAGGATATTGACTATTTTGATACCTTAGCTCCTGTTACTAGAATCTCTTCAATCAGGATATTAATTGCTTTGGCATCTATTAAGAAATTAATTACACACCAAATGGATGTTAAAACTACTTTCTTGAATGGATATTTAGATGAGGAAATTTATATGGATCAACCTAAAGGGTATGTAGTTTCGGGAAAAGAACATATGGTATGCAGACTGATCAAATCTCTCTATGGTTTGAAACAAGCACCTAAACAGTGGCATGAGAAATTTGATAAGGTCGTTGTATCATATGGATTCCATATAAATGAAGGAGAAAAATGTATATATTCTAAAGTCCATAACCAAGGTTGTGTTATAATATGTCTCTATGTAGATGACATACTTATTTTTGGCACTAATATTGATATAATAAATAGTACAAAAGGTTTCTTAGCTTCTAATTTTGACATGAAAGATATGGGTGAGGCAGATGTAATTTTAGGAATTAAACTTCTTAAAACTGATGATTGCATCATGTTATCCCAAGAACACTATGTTGAGAAAATTCTCAATAAGTTTTCAATGTTTGATTGTAAGCCGGTAAGTACACCTTTTAATTCTAATTGCAATCTCAAGAAAAATAAAAGTAATAGTGTTCAACAAGTCAAATATGCATAAGTAATTGGAAGCCCGATGTACTTAATGAATTGTACTCGTCCAGATCTAGCATATGCAGTGGGGAGATTAAGTAGATATACTCAAAATCCTAATAAGGATTATTGGGATGCTCTACATAGGGTTTTAAGATACCTTAAAGGCACAATTAATCATGGATTGATTTTTTGTGGATCTCCAACTGTACTAGAAGGATATTGTGATGCCAATTGGATTTCAGATTCAGATGAATTGAAATCTACAAGTGGTTACATCTTCACTATGGGTGGAGGTGTTGTGTCTTGGAAATCCTCCAAGCAAACATGTATAGCTCGTTCCACTATGGAATCTGAGTTTATTGCCTTAGAAAAGGCTGGGACTAAAGCCGAATGGCTAAGACATGTTCTAATGGATCTTCCCATTTGGGAGAAACCTTCTCCACCAGTGTTTATACAATGTGATAATCAAGCTGCCATAGCAAGAGCTAAAAACAAAGTTTATAATGGGAAAAGTAGACATATTCGTCTACGTCACAATATTGTGAGACAGCTTGTATGTGATAACATAATCTCAATGGATTATGTTAAGTCAGAATTAAACTTGGCCGATCCTCTGACAAAGCCATTAAGTCAACGACTATTGAGCGATACATCGAGGAGAATGGGACTATGCCCATACCAGAAGTCGAAGTGATGGACACCCAACCTTCATGAACGGTGATCCCGGGAAGAAGGTTCAATGGGAAAAACTAAGTCACTAGAGGACTCAACGTGTTGTAATAAATGTATCTCATTCTTATGATGTAAACAACAATTTACACTGATCCAGTTGAATATAATTCTTAATGGATTGCATAGCCATTAATGGTGGTGTATATACTGCAATATATGCTTGATGAAAGTCCAACTATATGAGTGTGGAGTGGGGCCGCTCCTGTTGAGATTTGGGCAGATCTCTAGAGCATTCATGAATTTTCCCAGTAGGCGCATGGCCTAAAGGCGCCAATCCGTAAGAAAGGTAATTGATTTTATGAATGTCATGTGAGTAATGTACCACTAATCAGATAAAGGAGGAATTGGTTCAAGAACATAGTTCCACCAATCTTCTACAGATTACGTACATCTACTCTATGCTTTCATTCAAAGAACTCAGTTATACCAAAGCTTATGCATGTCATTTGTTTAAGTTCTTCCAATGGTCAACTCGGTGTTTATATTGTTTGTTTTGAAATAGTGGGGGATTGTTATACTTCTTTGCTGTATTTCAAACCAAAAGGCAAAAGATTTAGTCCCATATTGTTTGTGTTGGAGACTTCCCTCCTCCTTATATATGGACCCTTATCCATAGTACAATTGAGGAATGAAAGGGAATAGGCGCTACGCACGCGCATGGTGGGCCTTGCCAATGGGGTTTGGGCCGGCCCGGTCCGGAAATCCTTTAATCAGGCGCGTCGGCGCACGTCGCATCCCGCGCGCATGGGGGTGCAAATCCACCCTCCCGGGCCCCCTTGTGCGGGCGCGGCCCCGGCTTGGTTTTGCCCTTCGGTTCATTGAACCATTTTTTAACCTGGGCCGCTGCAATGCACCTGTTCGTTTGGTAGTCCAAAACTGCACCGCATTTTGCAACCGAACGCATCCTTTCACGCTTCCTTTCCTGGTTATTTATGTTTGTTTTCCGCTATCGTTCGGAACAGACGAAAAACTTCTCTCGTTTCTTCTTCTTCTCTTCTCCTCCGCCTGCAGTCTACCCACTGGAAGAACGATCATTTACCTTTCGTCCGTCGTCGTGACTGTGTGTGCACGCTTCACGTCGACACACGCTGTTGAATCCTGGGAGAGTACCGCGCAGGAGACTACTGCACAGACGTTCGTCGTCGAGTACCGCGGAGATACTCTTAAGGACAGTGCATCTCGCACGCCTCAGCGATACTCTTGTATACTCTTTTTTGTTTACTCCTTTTCATCGTGGTGTGTACCCTTATACGATCAACAATCTTAAGAATATCTTGTTTCTCTGATGGGTACTAATATGGAAGGTTTTGAAACCCCCTTTACGCCTGTGACACCTCAAATAATAAAAATCAAATCGTCACTGTTTCTACTGTTTCGCAAACAACAATCCCTGATGTTACGAAAATTGAACATTTTAATGGACAACAATATAGGCGTTGGTAAGAAAAAATTATTACTGCTTTAGAAGTTTCTAATGTCTCGTTTAATTTAACTGAACCCTAACCTTAAAATGAGTCTGTTGATTGGGAAAAAGCAAATCACATTTGTCGACATGTGATTCTAAGTATATTGTCTAACCAACAGTTTGACGCATACTTTCCAATTAAAACTGCATCCGAAATTTGGGAAAGTCTGAATAAGACATATATTCTGGAAGAGGCTTCTACCCAAAAATTTACTGTTGCGAATTTTCTAAATTTTCATATGACTGAAGATAAAGATATAACAACTCAAATTCATGAATTTTAGATTTTACTTGATGATTTGAAAAATGAAAAAATTGATCTTCCTGAGTCTTTCGTTGTGGGTTCTTTAATTGAAAAATTGCCTGGTTCTTGGAAACAGTACAAGAACAATTTAAAGCACAAAAGAAAGACAATGTCACTGGATGATGTAATAATACATATCCGAGTTGAAGATCAAAATCGTACTAGAGAAAAATTTGAACTGAATAAAGAGTTGTCATGTACTGCTAACTTTGTTAACAATGGAGTTAAAGAAAATAAAGTTTCTACTGACCAGTCTAAAAATAAGTGGAAAAATAAGAAAGGGAAAGTAAATAAGAATAAATATAAAGGAAATAAAGATATTAATAAAAAGAATGTTTTTTGCTATGTTTGTGGCAAACCTGGTCATACTTCTCCTAAATGCAGGAATAGGAAGAAACAAGCAGTGGATTCGAAGGAACCTTCAACCAACCTTGTTACTGAGGACATATTTGTGGCATTTGTGAGCATTGTCAGTATCGGATCATTCCACCAGAATGATTGGATCATTGACTCGGGGGCTAGTCGTCACATACGTGGCAACAGAGATCCCTTTGTGACCTACATTGAAGTACGACAGGAGGAACATCGGGTTGTCATGGGAACTCAACTACTTCTCCTGTGACCGGAAAGGGCAATGTCATGATCAAGATGACTTCTGGAAAAATTTTGTTGATCAAAGATGTGTTGTTTGTCCCAGATATCCATGTTAATTTAATTGTTGTTTCTCAACTTGTTAAGTTTGGGGTGAAAGTGTCCTTTGAATCAAACAAGGTCATTCTCACCAATTCTGGGGACTACTTAGTCATGGGTTACTGCTCAAATGGTCTCTTTCTGTTGAATGTACCAAACTCTTCTTCTAATGAAATAAGTCCTTCTACTTATATCGTTGATTCTTTTGATGTATGGCACAGTAGATTAGGACATGTTAATTTAAATATTTACAACGCATGAAATCTTTAGGTTTACTAAAGGATATTGATGGTGTTATTAATTTAAATAATAAATGTCAAATATGTGCTGAAACTAAATCTACCAAGAAACCGTGTCCTCAAATTTCACATAGAAATTCTGAATTGCTCGATTTAATTCACACTGATCTTGGAGATTTAAAAGGAAATCTATCTAGAGGTGCGAAACGTTTCTACATTATTTTTGTAGATGATTTCTCACGATATACAAAATTATATTTACTACATTCAAAGGATGAAGCCTTTGGAATGTTTGTTAATTATAAAACAGAAGTAGAAAATCAACTCAATAAGAAAATAAAACACCTTCGCTCAGATAAGGGTGGTGAATATGATTGTTCTCCCTTTAATGTATTTTGTGTGAACAATGGTATTATACATGAATACCCACCTCCATATTCACCTCAATCAAATGGTATTGCTGAACGTAAAAATAGAACTCTAAAGGAGATGATGAATTCTATTTTAATCAATTCAGGAGCACCCAACAACTAGTGGGGGAAGCGATTTTTTCATCTTGTTTTCTTCAAAATCGCATCCCTAGTAGGAAGACAAATAAGTCACCATATGAATTATGGAAAGGATATCCTCCTAATTTGAAATACCTCAAAGTGTGGGGATGTCTAGCTAAAGTCTTATTAACTGAGCCTAAGAAACGAAAATTGGGATCTAGAACCCTAGATGGTGTTTTTATAGGTTATGCTCAGAATAGTGCTGCATATAGATTCTAAGTTATTAGAAGTGGCAACAATGTTGTAGAACCTAATACAATTGTTGAATCTAAAAATGCTGCATTTTTTAGCATATTTTTCCTATGAAAACTCCCTTAGAAAACTTAACTAATCCTTCAAATGAAATTTTAGAGAATATCCCAAGTACATCCAATTCTAATGATGTTTTAGAATCGGATGATATAGAACCTAGAAGATCCACTAGGATGAGGAAGGAAAATAATCTTGGTGATGATTTTTATTCCTTTATAGTGGATAATGATCCTCAATCTTACAATGAAGCTATTAATTCAACTGATTCCTCTTTATGGAAGGAAGCAATTAATAGTGAGATTGAATCTATATTATCTAATCATACATGGGAATTAGTGGATCTTCCACCAGGTATTAAACCCATAGGATGTAAATGGATATTTAAAAGAAAATTGAAAACATATGGGACTGTAGATAAATACAAAGCTCCTTTGGTTGCCAAGGGATATAAACAATAAAAGGATATTGACTATTTTGATACCTTTTCTCATGTTACTAGAATCTCTTCAATTAGGATTTTAATTACTTTGGCATCTATTAAGAAATTAATTATACACCAAATGGATGTTAAAACTACTTTCTTGAATGGAGATTTAGATGAGGAAATTTATATGGATCAACCTGAAGGGTATGTAGTTTCGGGAAAAGAACATATGGTATGCAGACTGATCAAATCTCTCTATGGTTTCAAACAATCACCTAAACAGTGGCATGAGAAATTTGATAAGGTCGTTGTATCATATGGATTCCATATAAATGAAGGAGACAAATGTATATATTCTAAAGTCGATAACCAAGGTTGTCTTATAATATGTCTCTATGTAGATGACATGCTTATTTTTGGCACTAATATTGATATAATAAATAGTACAAAAGGCTTCTTGGCTTCTAATTTTGACATAAAAGATATAGGTGAGGCAGATGTAATTTTAGGAATTAAACTTCTTAAAAATGATGATTGCATCATGCTATCCCAAGAACACTATGTTGAGAAAATTATCAATAAGTTTTCAATGTTTGATTGTAAGCTGGTAAGTACACCTTTTAATTCTAATTGCAATCTCAAGAAAAATAATAGTAATAGTGTTCAACAAGTCAAATATACACAAGTAATAGGAAGCCTGATGTACTGAATGAACTGTACTCGTCCAGATCTAGCATATGTAGTGGGGAGATTAAGTAGATATACTCAAAATCCTAATAAGGATCATTGGGATGCTCTACATAGGGTTTTAAGATACCTTAAAGGCATAATTAATCATGGATTGATTTTTTGTGGATCTCCAACTGTGCGAGAAGGATATTGTGATGCCAATTGGATTTCTGATTCAGATGAATTGAAATCTACAAGTGGTTACATCTTCACTATGGGTGGAGGTGCTATATCTTGGAAATCCTCCAAGCAAACATGTATAGCTCGTTCTACTATGGAATCTGAGTTTATTGCCTTAGAAAAGGCTGGGACTGAAGCTGAATAGCTACGACATGTTCTAATGGATCTTCCCATTTGGGAGAAACCTTCTCCACCAGTGTTTATACACTGTGATAATCAAGATGCAATAGCAAGAGCTAAAAACAAAGTTTATAATGGGAAAAGTAGACATATTTGTCTACGTCACAATATTGTGAGGCAGCTTGTATATGATAGCATAATCTCAATGGATTATGCTAAGTCAGAATTAAACTTGGTCGATCCTCTGATAAAGCCATTAAGTCAACGACTAGTGAGCGATACATCGAGGAGAATGGGACTATGCCCATACCAGAAGTCTAAGTGATGGACACCCAACCTTCATGAACGGTGATCCCGGGAAGAAGGTTCAATGGGAAAAACTAAGTCACTAGAGGACTCAATGTGTTGTAATAAATGTATCTCATTCTTATGATGTAAACAACAATTTACAGTGATTCAGTTGAATATAATTCTTAATGGATTTCATAGCCATTAATGGTGGTGTATATACTGCAATATATGCTTGATGAAAGTCCAACTATATGAGTGTGGAGTGGGGCCGCTCCTGTTGAGATTTGGGAAGATCTCTAGAGCATTCATGAATTTTCCTAGTAGGCGCATGGCCTAAAGGTGCCAATCCGTAAGAAAGGTAATTGATTTTATGAATGTCATGTGAGTAATGTACCACTAATCAGATAAAGGAGGAATTGGTTCAAGAACATAGTTCCACCAATCTTCTACAGATTACTTACATCTACTCTATGCTTTAGTTCAAAGAACTCAGTTCTACCAAAGCTTATGCATATCATTTGTTTAAGTTCTTCCAGTGGTCAACTCGGTTTTTATATTGTTTGTTTTGAAATAATGGGGGATTGTTATACTTCTTTGCTGTATTTCAAACCAAAAGGCAAAAGGTTTAGTCCCATATTGCTTGTGTTGGAGACTTCCCTCCTCCTTATATATGGACCCTTGTCCATAGTACAATTGAGGAATGAAAGGGAATAGGCCCTACGCACGCGCATGGTGGGCCTTGCCAATGGGGTTTGGGCCGGCCCGGTTCGGAAACCCTTTAATCAGACGTGTCGGCACACGTCGCATCCCACACGCAGGGGGTGCAAATCCGGCCTCCCGAAACCCCTTGTGTGGGCGCGGCCCCGGCTTGGTTTTGCCCTTCGGTTCATTGAACCATATTTTAACCTGGGTCGCTGCAATGCACATGTTCATTTGGCAGTCCGAAACCGAACCACGTTTTGCAACCGAACGCATCTTTTCACGCTTCCTTTCCTGGTTATTTATGTTTGTTTTCTGCTATCGTTCGGAACAGACGAAAAACTTCTCTCATTTCTTCTTCTTCTCTGTCTGCAGTCTGCCCACTGGAAGAGTGATCATTTACCTTTTGTCTGTCGCCGTGACTGTGTGTGCACGCTTCACGTAGACACACGTTGTTGGATCCTGGGAGAGTACCGCGTAGGAGACTACTACACAGACGTTCGCCTTCAAGTACCGCAGAGATACTCTTAAGGACAGTGCATCTCGCACGCCTCAGCGATACTCTGGTATACTCTTTTATGTTTACTCCTTTTCATTGTGGTTTGTACCCTTATACGATCAACAATCTTAAGAGTATCTTGTTTCTCTGATGGGTACTAATATGGAAGGTTTTGACACCCCCTTTACGCCTGTGACGTCATCAAATAATAACAACCAAATCATCACTGTTTGTACTATTTCGCAAACACCAATCCCTGATGTTACGAAAATTGAACAATTTAATGGACAACAATATAGGCGTTGGCAAGAAAAAATTATTACTACTTTAGAAGTTTTTAATGTCTCGTTTCCTTTAACTGAACCCAAACCTGAAAATGATTCTGTTGATTGGGAAAAAGCAAATCGCATTTGTCGACATGTGATTCTAAGTACATTGTCTAACCAACTATTTGACTCATACTTTCCAATTAAAACTGCATCCGAAATTTGGGAAAGTCTGAATAAGAAATATATTCTGGAAGAGGATTCTACCCAAAATTTATTGTTGCGAATTTTCTAAATTTTCATATGACTGAAGATAAAGATATAACAACTAAAATTCATGAATTTTAGATTTTACTTGATGATTTGAAAAATGAAAAAATTGATCTTCCTGAGTCTTTCGTTGTGGGTTCTTTAATTGAAAATTTGCCTGGTTCTTGGAAACATTACATGAACAATTTAAAGCACAAAAAAAAGACAATGTCACTGGATGATGTAATAATACATATTCGAGTTGAAGATCAAAACCGTACTAGAGAAAAATCTGAACTGAATAAAGAGTTGTCATGTACTGCTAACTTTGTTAATAATGAAGTTAAAGAAAATAAAGTTTCTACTGATCATTCTAAAAATAAGTGGAAAAATAAGAAAGGGAAAGTAAATAAGAATAAATATAAAGGAAACAAAGATATTAATAAAAAGAATGTTTTTGCTATGTTTGTGGCAAACCTGGTCATACTTCTCCTAAATGCAGGCATAGGAAGAAACAAGCAGTGGATTAGAAGGAACCTTCAACCAACCTTGTTACTGAGGACATATTTGTGGCATTTGTCAGCATTGTCAGCATGGGATCATTCCACCAAAATGATTGGATCATTGACTCGGGGGCTAGTCACCACTTCAGTGGCAACAGAGATGCCTTTGTGACCTACACTGAAGTAGGACAGGTGGAACATCGGGTTGTCATGGGCAACTCAACTGCTTCTCCTGTGACCGGAAAGGGCAATGTCATGATCAAGATGACTTCTGGAAAAATTCTGCTGATCAAAGATGTGTTGTTTGTCCCAGATATTTGTGTTAATTTAATTTTTGTTTCTCAACTTGTTAAGTTTGGGGTGAAAGTGTCCTTTGAATCAAACAAGGTCATTCTCACCAAGTTTGGGGACTACTTAGGCATGGGTTACTGCTCAAATGGTCTCTTTCTGTTGAATGTACCAAACTCTTCTGCTAATGAAATAAGTCCTTCTGCTTATATCATTGATTCTTTTGATGTATGGCACAGTAGATTAGGACATGTTAATTTTAAATATTTACAACGCATGAAATCTTTAGGTTTACTAAAGGATATTGATGGTGTTATTAATTTAAATAATAAATGTTAAATATGTGCTGAAACTAAATCTACCAAGAAATCGTGTCCTCAAATTTCACATAAAAATTCTGAATTGCTCGATTTAATTCACACTGATCTTGGAGATTTAAAAGGAAATCTATCTAGAGGTGGGAAACGTTTCTACATTATTTTTGTAGATGATTTCTCACGATATACAAAATTATATTTACTACATTCAAAGGATGAAGCCTTTCGAATGTTTGTTAATTATAAAACAAAAGTAGAAAATCAACTCAATAAGAAAATAAAATGTCTTCGCTCAGATAGGGGTGGTGAATATGATTGTTCTCCCTTTAATGAATTTTGTGTGAACCATGGTATTATACATGAATACACACCTCCATATTCGCTTCAATCAAATGGTATTGCTGAACGTAAAAATAGAACTCTAAAGGAGATGATGAATTCTATTTTAATCAATTCAGGAGCACCCAACAACTTGTAGGGGGAAGCGATTTTGTCATCTTGTTTTCTTCAAAATCGCATCCCTAGTAGGAAGACAAATAAGACACCATATGAATTATGGAAAGGATATCCTCCTAATTTGAAATACCTCAAAGTGTGGGGGTGTCTAGCTAAAGTCTTATTAACTGAGCCTAAGAAATGAAAATTGGGATCTAGAACCCTAGATGGTGTTTTTATAGGTTATGCTCAGAATAGTGCTGCATATAGATTCTTAGTTATTAGAAGTGGCAACAATGTTGTAGAACCTAATACAATTGTTGAATCTAAAAATGCTGAATTTTTTTAGCATATTTTTCCTATGAAAACTCCCTTAGAAAACTTAACTAATCCTTCAAATGAAATTTTAGAGAATATCCCAAGTACATCCAATTCTAATGATGTTTTATAACCGGATGATATAGAACCTAGAAGATCCACTAGGATGAGGAAGGAAAAGAATCTTGGTGATGATTTCTATTCCTTTATAGTGGATAATGATCCTCAATCTTACAATGAAGCTATTAATCAACTAATTCCTCTTTATGGAAGGAAGCAATTAATAGTGAGATTGAATCTATATTATCTAATCATACATGGGAATTAGTGGATCTTCCACCAAGTTTTAAACCCATAGGATGTAAATGGATATTTAAAAGAAAATTGAAAATAGATGGGACTGTAGATAAATACAAATCTCGTTTGGTTGCCAAGGGATATAAACAACAAAAGGATATTGACTACTTTGATACCTTTGCTCCTGTTACTAGAATCTCTTCAATCAGGATTGTAATTACTTTGGCATCTATTAAGATTAATTATACACCAAATGGATGTTAAAACTACTTTCTTGAATAGAGATTTAGATGAGGAAATTTATAAGGATCAACCTGAAGGGTATGTAGTTTCGGGAAAAGAACATATGGTATGCAGACTGATCAAATCTCTCTATGGTTTGAAATAAGCACCTAAACAGTGGCATGAGAAATTTGATAAGTTCGTTGTATCATATGGATTCCATATAAATGAAGGAGACAAATGTATATATTCTAAAGTCGATAACCAAGGTTGTGTTATAATATGTCTCTATGTAGATGACATGCTTATTTTTGGCACTAATATTGATATAATAAATAGTACAAAAGGCTTCTTGGCTTCTAATTTTGACATGAAAGATATGGGTGAGGCAGATGTAATTAGGAATTAAACTTCTTAAAAATGATGATTGCATCATGCTATCCCAAGAACACTATGTTGAGAAAATTATCAATAAGTTTTCAATGTTTGATTGTAAGCCGGTAAGTAAACCTTTTAATTCTAATTTTAATCTCAAGAAAAATAAAAGTAATAGTGTTCAACAAGTCAAATATGCACAAGTAATTGGAAGCCTGATGTACTTAATGAACTGTACACGTCCAGATCTAGCATATGCAGTGGGGAGATTAAGTAGATATACTCAAAATCCTAATAAGGATCATTGGGATGCTCTACATAGGGTTTTAAGATACCTTAAAGGCATAATTAATCATGGATTGATTTTTTGTGGATCTCCAACTGTGCTATAAGGATATTGTGATGCTAATTGGATTTCTAATTCAGATGAATTGAAATCTACAAGTGGTTACATCTTCACTATGGGTGGAGGTGCTGTGTCTTGGAAATCCTCCAAGCAAACATGTATAGCTCGTTCCACTATGGAATCTGAGTTTATTGCCTTAGAAAAGGCTGGGACTGAAGCCGAATGGCTAAGAATGTTCTAATGGATCTTCCCATTTGGGAGAAACCTTCTCCACCAGTGTTTATACACTGTGATAATCAATCTGCCATAGCAAGAGCTAAAAACAAAGTTTATAATGGGAAAAGTAGACATATTCATCTACGTCACAATATTGTGAGGCAGCTTGTATGTGATAGCATAATCTCAATGGATTATGTTAAGTCAGAATTAAACTTGGCCGATCCTTTGACAAAGCCATTAAGTCAACGACTAGTGAGCGATACATCGAGGAGAATGAGACTATGCCCATACCAGAAGTCGAAGTGATGGACACCCAACCATCATGAACGGTGATCCCAGGTAGAAGGTTCATTGGGAAAAACTAAGTCACTTGAGGATTCAACGTGTTGTAATAAATGTATCTCATTCTTATGATGTAAACAACAATTTACAGTGATTCAGTTGAATATAATTCTTAATGGATTTCATAGCCATTAATGGTGGTGTATATATTGCAATATATGCTTGTTGAAAGTCCAACTATATGAGTGTGGAGTGGGGCCGCTCTTGTTGAGATTTGGGCAGATCTCTAGAGCATTCATGAATTTTCCCAGTAGGCGCATGGCCTAAAGGCGTCAATCCGTAAGAAAGGTAATTGATTTTATGAATGTCATGTGAGTAATGTATCACTAATCAGATAAAGGAGGAATTGGTTCAAGAACATAGTTCCACCAATCTTCTACAGATTATGTACATCTACTCTATGCTTTAGTTCAAAGAACTCAGTTCTACCAAAGCTTATGCATATCATTTGTTTAAGTTCTTCCCGTGGTCAACTCGGTTTTTATATTGTTTGCTTTGAAATATTGGGGGATTGTTATACTTCTTTGATGTATTTCAAACTAAAAGGCAAAAAGTTTAGTCCCATATTGCTTGTGTTGGAGACTTCCCTCCTCCTTATATATGGACCCTTATCCATAGTACAATTGAGGAATGAAAGGGAATAGGCTGTACGCACGCGCATGGTGGGCCTTGCCAAAGGGGTTTCGGCCGGCCCGGTCCGGAAACCCTTTAATCGGGCGCATCGGCGCACGTCACATCCCGCGCACAGGGGGTGTAAATCCGACCTCCCGGAGCCCCTTGTGCGGGCGCGGCCCTGGCTTGGTTTTGCCCTTCGGTTCATTGAACCATTTTTTAACCTAGGCCGCTGCAATGCACCTGTTCGTTTGGCATTCCGAAACTGCACCACGTTTTGCAACCGAACGCATCCTTTCACGCTTCATTTCCTGGTTATTTATGTTTGTTTTCTGCTATCGTTCGGAACAGACAAAAGACTTCTCTCGTTTCTTCTTCTTCTCTTCTCATCCACCTGCAGTCTGCCCACTGGAAGAATGATCATTTACCTTTTGTCTGTCGCCTTGACTGTGTGTGCACGCTTCACGTCGACACACGCTGTTGGATCCTGGGAGAGTACCGCGCAGGAGACTACTGCACAGACGTTCACCATCGAGTACCGTAGAGATACTCTTAAGGACAGTGCATCTCGCACGCCTCAGCGATACTCTGGTATATTCTTTTATGTTTACTCCTTTTCATAGTGGTTTGTACCCTTATACGATCAACATATTGTGCGGGGGTTCGTTTACACATGGTGGCTAGAAGCCCACTTATGTCACATGATAAGTAGTATCAATTTGTTTCCACAAAGACTGGTCGTGTCCTAGCTATCCCGGAAGAGGCTTGTACTCATGATAAGGAGCATCAATTTGCTTCCACAGAGAGTGGTCGTGTCCTAGCTATCCCGAAAGAGGCTTTTAGTGTTACGCGAGATATGCCAGAACAGACTAGGCAAACCATCCCGCAACCAATGCATAATTATAGGCAGATCAGGTCAGAGGTTGTCGATGCACGACTTACAGAAAATAGCAACAGAAATCATGGTGGTAGAGTGGTAGTGAATAGCAAAGGTAACAGATCGATTCTGCCACGCATTAGCCTCGACGAGTTTGTTGGTCTTGAGGATCACATTATCAGGACGTCCAGCAGAAGAACCAGAAGTCACACGAGGGGACAAAGATCATCCAGACAATTGAGAACCGGGTGGGACGGGGGCAGCAGAAGGATATCGGCTCCAAGATCCTCACCGATGACACATTGGGATGATGATTTCAGAGATGATGAAGAAGATGGGGGCGAAGAAGAGGGTGAATTCTGGAGGAGGCGTAGCTGGTGAGTCACAGCACCAGGGGGTGTAGCGTGGATGACATTTCCTAAATGAATAGTAAGTTCTTATTTTGGAATATCTGAAGGGTTGGGAATACTGCCACGTGAAGGATTCTGGGCAGATTGTGCTCGCATCATAAACCTGCGGTACTTGAGATTTTTGAACCTTTGATTCATGTTCATCATGTGGGGGAACTCTTAGACATTGTTACACTTGATTGGGCGGTGGATAATTGTGATGAAGGGGGAAAGGTGTGGATGTATGCAGATAACAATCTACATTCGACCATTATATGCTCACACAGACAGCACATCACGATCCAGATGACAAAGGAAAATAGCAATGTTATGTTTGTCACGGCGATCTATGCCAAATGCGACGTTTATGTACGGAGAACTCTGTGGGAGTCTCTTACCCACCTTGCACAGGATATTGGGGATGCCAAATGGATTGTAGCAGGTGATTTCAACACTGTTCGTCATCAAGATGAGAGGAGAGGCAGAGAAGCAATGTCGTTCCGGGCAATGCTTGATTTCAACTGAGCTTCATTGCTGATGTACATCTTGTCAAACCTCCTTTTGAAGGCAGTCGTTTCATGTGGGTTGATAAACAATACCTGACTCCTACTAATTACATGTTTGGTTATCTGAATTTTGCAGTATTGGATTGTATTTTGGACTCTAATTCAGCAAATTTTATGTTTACTTTACAGGATTGGAGAAATGAGGCTAATGCTGGGATTTTCAGACATAATAGGAATCTCGCATTTTGGTCTCCATCAAAATTCTCCCGGACGCCAAAATTCATCATGGAAAAAATGGTAGACACGAAAAAAAATTAAATCTCACACTTACAAAATCCAGCAAACCAAACATAAAATTTTACTTTGTGGGATTTTGAGAATGCAGCATTTCAGTAATGCAGTATGGACAGAATACAGGATTTCAGTAAATCTTTCTAACCAAACGTGTCCTAAATGGGAGAGGTTGGATAGAATCCTGGTTAATGAAGCTTCGGATGCATGTCCCCGCGGTCTACAACTCTGCATGTTACTAACTATCGGGTCTCAGATCACTGCCCTATTATCCTGATCCCGGAGGATGCCCCACCGGTCAGACCACCACCACCGTTTTCTTTCCTTTCTATTTGGCTTACGCATCATGATTGTCTTGCATCATCAGGAGAGTGTGGGAAAACCAGGTGACGGGACACCCATCATATGTTTTCTATCATAAACTTAAGCTCTTGCGGACGACTCTTAGTATATGGAACAAACAAGTGTTTGGACATGTGGCTCAGAGGAAGAGAGACCTGGAAGACATTATTTTTAATACTCAGGTCATGTTTGATGATGATCCTTCTCCTATCTTGGAGGAAACACTTCGAGGAGTAGAGGAAGAACTACTACAGATTCTAGAGTTGGAGGAAAAAATCTGGAAGGAAAGATCTCGAATTGCATGGCTAGAAGATGGTGAGAGAAACACTGCCTTTTATCACGCAGTTGTGAAGAACAGAAGAAAGAAGAGGTCTGTTGCTAACGTGAGGATTCACGATGGCAGAGATTTGAGTGATCCGGTTGAGATTGCAGAAGCTGCAGCAGCTTCTATGAATCGTTTTACGACACAGGGCCAGCCAGAGAGGAGGAAGTTCTTGAAGAATTCTTGCAACATATACCATAAGCGATTAACATAGATGATAACATGGGATTGACTGTGATTCCCTCTGCAGATGAGATTTATAGCACCATAAAAGGGATGGACAAACATACGGCGCCTGGATCACACTAGTAGAAAATTGATATTTTGTTAGGGGTAAAGACAGCAAATAAGTAAGGGTTTTAATTGTTATTATAATGTGCAATAAGTATAACCCTTACACAAATGTTTAGGCGGGTTCCAGCCCATCACGCATTACCAATGAACAATGTTTCAGATTTCTACCAAAATTTATACGGTTCAGATCTGTTTACAATAGGGCAAATAAAGAAATAAATCACACTCCATCCTGACTTCCGCTCTACCTCTTTCTGTTTGTGTCCGCTCTCTCCTTTCCGCTTGCGCCCTTTCTTTGTGCCCATTCTGTTTGCATTTGCCGTTGGGGCTGTGGTGTCTGTTTGCTCCGGCCTCGTTTGCTGCTCAGTTGGTGTCTGCTTTGTTTGCTCCGGCTACTGTGTGCTCCGGCTCCTATTTGCTGCTCGGCTGGTGTCTGCTCCGGCGGCTTGGGCCTGTGTTCTGACTTTTCACTCTTGCCTCCGTCCACTTGCTCGCTCATCCAAGACCTGGTTGGTCAGAGTATTCCTCGCCTCCTCTGTCTTTGCCGTAGACTTGGGCATTGGTTGTGCTTGACGGCTTCGATCGACTCTGGTTCGTGACCGCAAGACGAGGTGCCTCGAAGGTCAAGCTCCAGCCCCCATTATTCTACCTCTGGTAAGATATAATTTGATTTTAACATGTGACAATGTCAGCTTTTGATTTTGATTTTTTATGGTTGGTATGAAGAAGATGTTATTGTAAGTTAGTTATTTTTTGGATAAAATATAAAAAAACATAATCTTTTGCATCTTTTAACTATTTAACCATGATGTTTAAGAAATAACATACTCATACATGGTTTGTCATTCCTATTTTCAATTATATCAGATCTTGTTAGAACCAGCAGCCAGTGAGGGATAGAACAGAGAGTGAGTGTGATTTGTTTGAAAATGGTAGTAGTTCTCTCAATTACACAATGTCAAGGTGACTTTGATCCTACATGCTATAGAGTTGTGTCAAAGTACTCTACGACATCCTCAGGTACTTGGAGAGGATGCACACGTTCTGAATAGGAGAAACATCTATAAACCAACTGGAGATCGATGCTTGGGCTAATTGATAGACTCTCGCCCTTGACCCTCTTGTATATAGACTCACATAGGCAACCATATTCTTGAGGTGTTTCTCCAATGATTATTGTGTCAGTCTGTATCTCTTTTAGACTTTAAATTTCTCTTCGTTAGTTCACAAGTTGTGCATGACTTGGTCGGTTTGTTTTTTTTTCCTCTTCGCTTGTTGGTTAATAATGTAAGACATTATCTTCTAGAAATACAGTGTTACGAAGCAGCCATTTACAACATTCTTCTTGGGTGTACATTCGGGACACCGTGTTTTGAGCTTATAAGGATTTTAATTGGGTGACGGATACAAGAAAATTCGGTCCCATTCTTTTTGAGAAAGAACTATTTGGTTGCTTCTATAGGAGCAGAGAGGACTAATATGTCTGCTTCTGCAAGAGCAAAGACTTTACATAGAGTTAATATACTAATACGGTTAGGTGGGTAATCAGACATTCATTGGTTGCGGGCATACTATGACAATGACTAGAACAAATCATACGTACCTTGTCTATATGGTGGACAATGCAGAGGGTTCTACTGTGCCGATGAAATGTAATGTTTTACCCTTAGGGCATGTTTGGTAGGGTGCCTTTTGGGTTCAATGAGTTTAAAAGTAATACTTTTGTCCGTAATTTTGTTTGGTATGGAACTGTGCAGTTGTAATTCATTATTTTCTAGCAACACCGGACTACACAATTATACTCCAATTCCTGGAGTTTGTACCATGCCCGAATAGCGGGTGGTCACGTACAGTCGTACAGATCGCAAACTGACGCATCTGTGGGTCCATGCGTACTGCATCCCCGAGAAACAACGAGTGGTCCCCCACCATCTCTCTCTCTCCTGGCAGGCAGACTAACAAAATGAGGTAGATAAAACACGGCTCGTTCATGCTGTCCTAGATGACAGCTGTAAAGATACTATGATAATAGGTTGTCCATCTACAACTGGATAAAAATACCCGCTGCTAGTGTCACATTTCGAGCTACCAAAAAATTGTAATAAAAAGTACAGAACTTATGTTACACCCTACCAAATAAATTTGCAGTAGTAAAAAAGACTTGGTTTGATTTTACTGGTTTTCTAATTCACCAAACTACACGGGAGTACACCCTACCAAACAGGGCCTTAAGATATGATACAAATGTTAAAATAAGAGATAAACTGTGTACTGTTATGAAATTTCTAAAACGTCGTGACATAATTGTTATAAGGAATAAACGTTGTGTATTGTTTTGAAATTTACACTTATTTTTTTAATCTTCTTATATCATCTCTCTCCCTTCCTCATACACACGATCTCCGAGCACACTATCATCCCCCAAAAATCAATCTTTTCTCCACAAGAAGTCTCTAGCATGCCAGCCACCATACAAATTGAGGTAATCAAACATCTTTGTTGCATCCTTTTTATAGGAGGCTGAGCAATGGCAAAACTTCTATGAAAAAAAATTGATGTTGAGTACTATACCATACCATGCTATTTTGTACGTGTCCCGACCCAATGCCTCACTGGAACCAATAATAATATGGGGGAATGGTTGTTCTAGGAATCGACACATAAAGACTGCTATTGTGAATGAGGAGACTTGATAATGTATTCTTGGCTTTTTATCCACGGGCTTCATCTATAACTGTCCACTATTATTAAGATTCTAAAAGAGGCAATTACTTGTTAAATGTAGTGTTTAGAACATTATGTTATGGTTTGGGTGTCTTTTTCACTAACCTAGAACGTTGACACTTAATTCTAAAGTGGGAGGTAGCCTCCACGTAAAATTGCTAGGGGTTATCCAAATAATGTTCTGAAAAGTTTGTCTGAACCTATCAATCAAACCACAGTCCAATAATTGATTAATTTAGACAATCTTAATTCTAAATGTGACAAATATTAAAATATATCATGATCTATCAACACTTGAACATAACTTCAATAAATATAAGATTCTATATAAAAAGAATATTACTATATATACCCAACAAATTTTTATTCACATACATATATAATATTATAGAATTTGTAGCCTACCACCATCGAATATCAATTTGCTTCCACAGAGACTGGTCGTGTCCTAGCTATCCCAAAAGAGGCTTTTACTGTTACGCGAGATATGCCAGAACAGACTAGGCAAACCATCCCGTAACGAATGCATAATCATAGGCAGATCAGGTCAGAGGTTGTCGATGCACGACAGACAGAAAATAGCAACAGAAATCATGGTGATAGAGTGGTAGTGAATAGCAAAGGTAATAGATCGATTCTGCCACGCATTAGCCTCGACGAGTTTGTTGGTCTTGAGGATCACGCTATCAGGACATCCAGCAGAAGAACCAGAAGTCACACCAGGGGACAAAGATCAGCCAGACAATCGAGAACCGGGTGGGACGGGGGCAGCAGAAGGATATCGGCTCGAAGATCCTCACCGACGACATGTTGGGATGATGATTTCAGAGATGATGAAGAAGATGGGGGCGAAGAAGAGGGTGAAATCTGGAGGAGGCGTAGCTGGTGAGTCACAGCACCAGGGGGGTGTAGCGTCGATGACGTTTCCTAAATGAATAGTAAGTTCTTATTCTGGAATATCCTAGGGGTTGGGAATACTACCACGTGAAGGATTCTGGGCAGATTGTGCTCACAACATAAACCCATGGTACTTGGGATTTTTGAACCTTTGATTCATGTTCATCATGTGGAGGAACTCTTAGACATTGTTACACTTGATTGGGCGGTGGATAATTGTGATGAAAGGGGAAAGGTGTGGCTGTATGCAGATAACAATCTACAGCCGACCATTATATGCTCACACGGACAGCACATCACGATCCAGATGACAGAGGAAAATAGCAATGTTATGTTTGTCACAGAGGTCTATGCCAAATGTGACGTTTATGAATGGAGAACTCTGTGGGAGTCTCTTACCCACCTTGCACAGGATATTGGGGATGCCAAATGGATTGTAGCAAGTGATTTCAACACTATTCTTCATCAAGATGAGAGGAGAGGCAGAGAAGCATTGTCGTTCCAGGCAATGCTTGATTTCAACTGCTTCATTGCTTATGTACATCTTGTCGAACCTTCTTTTGAAGGTAGTCGTTTCACGTGGGTTGATAAACAATACATGACTCCTACTAAATGGGAGAGGTTGGATAGAATCATGGTTAATGAAGCTTGGGATGCATGTTCCCCGCGGTCTACAACTCTGCATGTTACTACATATCGGGTCTCAGATCACTGCCCTATTATCCTGATCCCGGGGGATGCCCCACCGGTCAGACCACCACCACCATTTTCTTTCCTTTCTATTTGGCTTACGCATCATGAATGTCTTGACATCATCAGGAGAGTGTGGGAAAACCAGGTGACGGGACACCCATCATATGTTTTCTATCATAAACTTAAGCTCTTGCGAACGACTCTTAGAATATGGAATAAACAAGCGTTTGGACATGTGGCTCAGAGGAAGAGAGACCTGGAAGACATTATTTTTAATACTCAGGTCATGTTTGATGATGATTCTTCTCCTATCTTGGAGGAAACACTTAGAGGAGTAGAGGAAGAACTACAACATATTCTAGAGTTGGAGGAAAAAAACTGGAAGGAGAGATCTCGAATTGCATGGCTAGAAGATGGTGAAAGAAATATTGTCTTTGATCACGTAGTTGTGAAGAACAGAAGAAAGAAGAGGTCCGTTGGCAGCCTGAGGATTCACAATGGCAGAGATTTGAGTGATCCGGTTGAGATTACAGAAGCTGCAACAGCTTCTAAGAATCATTTTACGACAAAGGGCCAGCCAGAGAGGAGGACGTTCTTGAAGAATTCTTGCAACATATACCATAAGTGATTAACACAGATGATAACATGGGATTGACTGTGATTCCCTTTGTAGATGATATTTATAGCTCCATAAAAGGGAATGGAAAAACATACGGTGCCTGGATCAGATGGCTTTACTCTTAGTTTCTTCATTGTAGTGTGGGACATCATTAAAGAAGATTTTGTCAAGATGGCAAATGCCTTTTTTCATGGTCAGAAGTGTCACAGAGGCCTTTTCTGTTGTAGGACCGTCTTCATTCCAAAGAAGGATAAGATGGTAAGCTTGGAGTCAGAATTTAGGCTGATTTCTATTGAGAACGTGGCTCTTAGAATCCTAGCTAGACTGGTGAATAATAGGATTGCATCCCTTCTTCCCAAGATGATCTCTGATGAACAAGGTGCATTTTTGAAAGGAAAAGACATTACAAACCACATCAGGCTTGTGTAAGAGGTTGTTCATGACCTTAAGCAAGGTAGTCACTCCCTAAATGTTGTCCTCAAGATTGATATGTCAAGGGCATATGATCGGGTTGATTGGGTCATTCTCCGGCGGGTCCTATACAAGTTCGATCTCCTATCAGATACTATTGATCTATGCCTCATTTCTTCATACACTCATGGGCTATGGTGACTTTGGGTGATTTCACGGCTGGGTTCTTCCCAATGAAGTGAACTTTGAAGCAGGGTAATGCTATCTCCCCCTCTTTGTTCATTATTTTTGAAGAGATTTTGTGTAGGAGGGTGGTGAGTGTTGTCACGGAAGGCTTGATCTCTACATATCAAACCAGAGGGGGGTGGCGCCGCCGATCCTTATGTATACGGATGATGTGGTGATTTTTCTCAACGCAAATTCAGCATCATGTCACGCCTTGGATTAGATTTTCAAGGATTATGAAGTGGCTTCGGGACAATGCATAAACCACAGCAAATCATCATGTTTGGTTCGAGTTCGGGACCTCACATCAAATGCAATCATGGCGCATTCCCTTGGCGTGACACTCGCGACTGACACCTTTATGTACCTGGGGGTCCCGATTTCTTGGGGAAAGGTAACATTGGTGGCTTTTGAACCTCTTGTGACAAAGATGGCATCTATGATTGGATCTTGGAAATCTAGACTTCTCTCCTTTGTCGATCGTAGGTTACTCATTAGACATTGCCTGACATCTACTATGATGTACACCACGGCCGCTATTGGCATACTAGCAAGAATTTGCGACAAGTTGGAATCCATGATGTTTAAGTTCCTATGGGCAGATCGAGAAATTCACTCCCGCCGGGCTTGGCTTGCTTGGGATAGGGTGGCAGTCCTAGCAGAATGAGGAGGCATGGACCTTGAACTGTTACGTCTGATCAACACAGCTTATACCATCAAAGCATGCTGGGAGCTGGTGAATGGATCGTCGATTTGGGCGAATTTCTGCAAAGACAAATATTATAGTCAATATTTACACAGATCAGGTTGTTAGCCACCATACCTTAAGTTGGGATCACATGCCTCTCCATATTGGAAGAGAACCTGGCATGTGTTTCCATCGGTTTTCCCTCTTATTCATTGGATCATGGGTAAAGGTGATATTTCCTTCTGGGACATGCGGTGGTGTGAATCTAGACTTGTTGAAGTAGCATTGCTTATCAGTGACCGGAATAGGGATTTCTGGGTCAAAGACTTCTGGATCGAGAACTCTAGATGGGACTGGACGGCACTCAGTCGGATTGTGAACTCGAAAGGCATTTCTAAGATTAGATGATCTAATGTTGTGATCATAGACAGAGAAGACAAGGCAGTGTGGACACTAGATTCCTGTGGGGAATTCTCAATCAGATCGGCGAAGAAACTTTTAGCAAAATTCAATGCCCCTGTGGTTGAGAATCTTGCATACATTTGGGACATCAAGGAACTGAAGGCATGTGTAATAGTGTGGAACATGGCTAGGGGAGCGATACCTACAGATGAAAATATAAGAAGATGTTGAATACCTTTGGTTTCTAGATGTTCCTGCTACTCAGACCCAGATTTGGAAGATGTTAACCATCTCTTCTTTCATAGTGAGGCGGTGAGATTCTTCTCGACAAAGTACACTGCTATGACTGGTGAGGAGGCCCCATATGATATCACATATCTGCTGAAGATATGTGCGGGGGTGAGATCGAAATCCCCGAAGATATGGCTGGTAGGTAATGTTGAGGCTATGATTCCATGGAGGATTTGGCAGGTGAGATGTGCAGCCCAGTTCAACGAAAGACAACTACTGTTGGAGGTCGAATGGACCGAGACTATGTTCTACATGAACAAGATGATGGAGAAAAGTTCATTTGCCAAGATCAAGAGTCTCAGTTTCTATTCCTCTATCAGAGAAGCTGGCATGGATGAGCCAAGAATCAAGTTGAAGACTTTCAGTTTGGTCAGATGGAGGCCACCGGATATGGCTAATCTGAAGATGAATATTACGACGGGAATGAATCTTGATTCAAGAAGGGTCTGGCGACGCTGGGTGGCTGGCGTGGTGAGGAACCAACATGGTTTTGCTAGACTAGCCTTTAGAGTTTGGCTGCACGAGAAGGACCACACAGTGGCTCTCATCCATGCATGTGCGGTAGGTTTGAAGATTGTAGACGATTGCAACATCCTGGTCTCAATCATAGAACTTGATGATCAATATGTTGTCAACATTTTATGGAGTGACGAGAAGGAACCTTGGAGAACGACATATGTTGTTAGAGAGATCTGTCATGAGATGGATAGGCTTGCGATCATTGATTTCAAGATTGCAAAGATGATTAATTCTATTCTGAAGGAGTTGGGGGTATGGGGATGCCATCTAGATGAACCTTTTGTTTGTACAGAGCAGTCCTTATTACCCATGAAGATCAGAGGGATGATTATTATGGAGAAGAGATCAGTTCCATACGTTGAGATGTGCCATGCTGAAAAATGACAGGTTAGGTGTTATAAGGTATACCATTTTCGTGTATGTTATATCTCATGCGACTTTTACTAATTTTTTTGTGGCCTACATGAGGGGGGTAGGATGAATAATTTATCCCCCTAACTTGGTAAAAAAAAGAAAAAATAATCTAGAAAGATATATATTGAGTGGAAAACCACTCCTAATCTAGAAATTTATTAAAATAACTAACTAATAAAAGGTTCATCCAATTTAAATTGTCTTTTAATGCATTAAAATTAAGATAATGGCACGTGTAGAATTTTTAAATAAAATATAGTCAAAACCTAATTCTAATTATGTGGGGAAGATTGTAGATCCTCTAAATAATCTGTGATCAAATTTTGATATTGTTTGAAGCTTAATTGATCACCTAATTGATTTAAGGAGGTTTCAGTATATTAATTAGTCAATTTTAATCAAACATTTCTCTGATATCCTAATATTGCCTAAAGTGCAAAGTATATGCATGTCACGTAGTTCCTTGTCAGATTCCTAGTCTAACTCACAGATCTGCACCCGTCCGCGATCGGGGGACTCTTCCCCTTCACCTATTCTGCTCGTGTTTTGCGACTCTATAGCCTAGTGCTCTTCCTCCTCCACATGATTCCTCCACAGAGTCCTAATTTATGAGATTTCTCCATCTTTGCAATCCCCTTATCTATCTATAACACCTGATCCCAAATGTGATGGGATTCCATATCCTAGACCCTCATATTGACAAACATTCCCCAATCGTTTATGACTTGATCACCTGATCAGAGGGTGATGTACCCAGACCCTAACTGTATATGTAGGGCACCAAAATCCATCAGTGGCCACAAAGAAACATACATTAGTTTACTTTTTACCCAAGTGATTCCTATAACCCAGTCACAAAGCTCCTCCATGTTTTTCCATTTCTTCCATCTTTACATGGGTGATTCTGACCACTGGTGGCTACGACCAGCAATGTGGCTAGTTCAAGTGCTCAATGAGGCACTTCTCGCACCCTTTTTCACCCCAAGTTGCAGGTATTCAGTTTCTCCCTTTTTCTTTGGCCATATTGAAAAACACTAGAGGGGGGGTGAATAGAGTTTTTAAATAATTTTAACAATTTATTGAACTTAAACAACCACAATTGAAATAGGAAGAAGGAGACAGGTGTTTAGAGTGGTTCCAACTTTAGCAAATACTAAAGTTGTCAGTCCACTACCCGGTTGCTTACCCAACCGGGATTTTGAAAGTATTTATTTTATTACCTTCTCAAGGATTTATACAAAATACAATACTTTCCTTTACACCCTTTGAACAGCCTTCACTTGAAGTAGGTGCACCAACTTTGAGGTAGCCTTCTTGAAGTAACTCCAAGCTCCCCCTTGAAGTAGCCTTCCTCTCTAGAAGTAACCTCCCATTGCACCAGCCTTCTGAAGTAGCTCAAAGTCACCTTCTTCGCCAAGAAGAACTCCACCCTCTCCAATCAGCAGCCTCCAACCTAGGAGTAGCAAGGAGAGTACAAACGGTAATAGAGAACAAGAAAGGAAAAAGGAAATTACAACTTATCCTTTGTAGCCCAAGGCTTGATTTGCCTAGATCAAGCGTATAGATCTCCTAACTAAGTGTATGGACTTGTGATTGCAGTGGGTAGGAGATACTAGCCTATAGGACACGAATTATGAGCTAAGGAAGGAAGTAGCCAATTGTCACAATGCTCAATTTGCTCACAAACAGATTGCTCAAAGTATGCTCAAGGATTTCTCAAGTGTAACAAGTGAGTTTGAGTGTCCTATGGCTTGTCCTATTTATAGGAATGGCCTAAGGATGCTTAAGGACGTTCTAGACAACTTCTAGGGGTTTCTAAGTGCTTAACTAGCCGTTAGGTACAAGTTTGTTGCTTTAACAACGGCTAATTAATTAATTCTGCAGTTGCTGTCAGAGACCATCTCGGTCGAAGAATGGTCGACCGAGACACCTACTCGGTCGAACTTTTGTCGACCGACAGGCTCTCTGGAACAAGTGATTTGCAACGTCTATCTCCAACTGCCAACTACCTTGTCAGTTGTGTCTAACAGCTACTTTGGATCTTTCTCGGTCGAGAAGATTATCGACCGAGAGTGTCTCGGTCGAGGAGTTTGTCGACCGAGATTGATCCTGTTTCAATGTTTCAATTTAGACACTAATTATATGTATGAGTGTGCATATGTGATCCTATTTGAAGGGGATAACTTATCTAAATGTGGTGTTTAGCTAGGGAAGATCTAACGCTTGATTTACATGCAATCTAAGTACTTGTACATTATATATTTGTACAAGTTTTTTACAAAGCGATTACATTGTATGAAAATATAAACATATAAGCATATGGATTTCCCTAGTTGCTTTTGTCATCCACCTTGTTCCTGCACACTCAAGTAGCTCGTTAGATCAATAAGAATGAAATGTTTGTCATAATCAAAACAAAGGGATTTATAGATGTCCATTTAGCCAACAATCTCCCCCTTTTTGAAGATGACAAACATTTCCAAAAATATAAATAAAGGAAATATAAACCATATGAGTTTCATACCTTTAGATTACCTTTTGTAGCTTTTCCTCTTGTTTTGCAAGTAAGTGCTTGGCCTTTTTCATTATAGTTTTGAGCTTTATTTTTGATATTCTTTTTCTCCCCCTTTGTCATTTCAAAAATATATCCATGTTGAATATTTGATATTACTTCTCCCCCTTAATTTTATACTATGCTCCCCTTTAGATAGATATCCCAAGGTATAAGTGCTTTGCAATAGATGTCAATTTAGCCATAACTTTAAGTTTTAGGTATTTGCAAATATTTTATCCTTTTTGATTTATTTGTATTTATTACTCCCCTTATTTTGTATGCTCTACAATAGTCTCATAATCCAAATTCAAATGATGCCAAAAAAAATATCCATTATAAAGATAACTAATTTTATTACAAGCATGAAAAGATAGCCAAATCATGTAAAGATAACCCATTTATTACAATTTTGCAAAGATTCCATTACAA
Source organism: Alisma plantago-aquatica (assembly GCA_963693085.1). NCBI lineage: Eukaryota > Viridiplantae > Streptophyta > Magnoliopsida > Alismatales > Alismataceae > Alisma > Alisma plantago-aquatica. The sequence goes on along the minus strand of OY856412.1, from coordinate 445,051,881 downwards.
CTAATACAACTCCACATCTCACTGGAAAGACTTAAGAATTACATCAACATCAGGGTCTTTCCCAAGGAAAGGCTCAGCTCCATAATACTGGACCAATGTTTGCCACTCCAGAGAACCTGTCTTGGTTAAGGCATATGCCTCCAAGAAGGTTGGAACACGATCAAATCGGAAATGAGCAGCAATATCTTGTAGTTGCATTGATGAAAACTGAGTATGCGTGAGATCTGTAGATGGTGGAGGTGGAGGTTGATAGTAGTTGTAAGATGGGTTATATGGATTGAGCATGCCAGGATTTAAAGAATAAGGATATTCATCTGGTTGGTTTGGAGAAAGAGTTTGCATTCTTTGGTTTAGATAAGTCATGGCATGATGGTTATAATCTAGTTGTTTACTAAGATGATATTGTGACCCTGCAACATAGGTGAGAGTGTTTTGGATGGGATCATAGGGTAGGCTGGTAGGAGGAGGTGGAGGTGGAATATCTTGGGTAGATGTCTCTCCTTCTACCCTAGCCCTCTTATGACCGAAATCAATTCCCATTTTTTCTACAGTATTCTTACTTATTTTTTTTGGTCTACGCTCCCATGTATATCCCATATCCTCAATTTGGGTCTTAAGAAAATGTTGAGTAATTTGGCATACAAGATCAGCATATCGAGGATTGCCAGAAAACTCAAGCATGTTTTTAAGAATGATGCGAATAAAATTTGTGGGAATACGTTGGATAATGGCATATATTAGACACATACAAAAAATAGGAACTTCAGACTTATTTGCTCTAGGATGTATGTTTGTTGAAACAATAAGGTTTATAATCCTAGCAGCTGGTTTGAGATTGATAGCATAGTATGTGCCCCTATCTTCGTGACAGGTTGTATTGGATTGAAAAATAGTCCTTTTGATGTCACTAAGACTAACGGTATGGTTATCTTGGGAAAATTGATTAAGTGGGTTTCCAGATGTAAGGTCAAGGGTGTCTTGATATTCATCTATGTCAATATCTAGCATGTCAAGAATATCCCCTTCGGAAAATCGAAAGTTATGCCCATTGACCATAGTATAGAAGAAGAGGGTTTCATTTTCAGAGTGGGAGATGAGGTTAGCATAGAATTCATTCACTACCTTGATGGAATAGGAAGGGAAGGAAGGGTTGATGAATTCTTTTAACTTTTGCACCTCGAAGAGGTCCTCCAAGTCGACGATGTTGAGGAAGTCCATAACTTCAACTGGTCGTCGTGGGAGAGGAGCTTTGGAGGAGAGCCGTAGATACCGATCACCAGCATCTCCGTCGATGAAGGCAATGTCGTTGATGATCGTCAATGGTGGAGTGGCCTCCCTTTGTTTCCTGCCAGCGACCTTCTTCTTTCCACGAGTAGAGGATGATTCCATTGCGTTACTTGAAGGTGGAGAAGAAGCAAGTAAGTCTTGGGGATGAGTTTGCTAAAGATTTGCACAAGAGTTCACTAGAGAGAGCCTATGGAAACAAGAATATGAATGTGTGAAGAAGTGACCCGTTTTTTATCCTTTTATAGCAATCCAGTGACCGGGTCGGTCGACAATTTGTCGACCGAGAGTCCACAACGGTCATATTTCAGACGCGCCACTTCGGCCGTCCAACGGTTGACTTGCAACGGTCGGCCGTTAACGGTAACGATCGGATTGCAACGGTCATATACCAATGGCTCTTTCTCGGTCGAGCAATTGTCGACCGACACTGTCTCGGTCGAACAATTGTCGACCGGAAGTGTGTCCGATGTTAGGTCTGTCTAGATTCTGTCGGTCGAGAGAGGTTGGCAGACCGAGAGGTTTTCGGTCGAAGATTCGTCGACCGACAGACTTACTGGGTACGAATTTTTTTAAGCTGATTTTTAATGCAAATGATAGATTGATTTTGTAGAGCATATATATATTTTCTAAGGGAGTAATATTTTGTTTTATTATTGACAATATTGGGATAATTTTGTGATCATAAATTGATTTTGCTTTTAATCACAATAAAATGATATTCAAATAGTTATTGTGTCAAACTTATTTTAGGTCGATTTTGACTACGACCATAGCGCCCCTTGGTCAAATTTCATTTTAACCAAGAGGCAATTTTGCAGATTTTCAAATTGAATATATCAAGTATAATATCTGCATAAAATTTGATTAAGTAACAAGTTGAAGCTTAATATTTAATATGAAAGCATTTGTCCTTTTCTTAAAATATAGGCTTTGCTGTAGTAATATGAATATCAAATTTCACGTCGTTTAGTATCCTCATAAGATTCTTTACTAAAGGCACACTAAATATCTCAAGTCTTTTTAAAGATACTAATTGAGAGATTTTACCTTATGTATTGCAAGCATAACATATTACCAATAAAGCATTTGCTTGCCTATCATGGATCTATGTAGACGATTATTTATCAAGCTAATCACAGTACCAAAGAGCATATCCATGATGTAATAACAGAATAATGACAGTAAATAATTACATGATTTTAATCACATGATTTCTATATGGATAGACCAGAAAATAAAGAAATCATGTGAATAATGATAGAAATTTTCTTTTCATTAAACTAAGCATAATTTCAGTTTAAACTTAAATCATTTAGGGAATAAACTAATTTTAAATTTGTAGGGATGATTTCCAAAATATATATCCAATCATTAATCATGAATAGATAGCAATTTTATCAAAGAATTCAGCAATTTTGCAACAGACTGGAAATCAGTGACATGCTCGGTCGATAATTTCTCGACCGACAGTATCTCGGTCGACAGTCTCTCGACCGACAATATTCCTGAAACTGTTAATTACTTCCAAATAAAACATAATTATGCAAGTTAAATATTTAGATACTTAAATTTATTTGTTATCTCATTGAGTTGAGATAGACGTAGAAATATGCAACTAAGGTTCTTGGTCATATCTCAACTTTAATTGCGTTTATTTAGTTTAGAGGTCTTGGTACCCAAACTAACTCGACATCTTTTCTCTTGTAAGGACATGAAAAGGAATAATGACCAAGGCGCAAACAATAATGACAGCATATCGAGTCAACCTCATATCTTTTTCTATGGTTGTGTTCAGTGTTGTTCTTGGGTGATGATGTTTCTTTAGGTACATATATAGATTGATGTGTTTGTGACTTTCTCCAACTAGGTTGTTGATAGGATTTCCCTTTAGGCTTGTAACCTAGTCCTCTTCTCCCGATTTGATGATAGGGATTATCTAAGATTTTATCAAGAATGCCATTACTATTCAAATTACTAACTTTTTGTTGTAACTTGGCAATCTCTTCCATTCTCTTCTTGATATCTAGTTTTGCTTGATCTAGATTAGAAGACAATGAGTTTCTTTCTTTGACAATAGAATCATAATCTAGATGGTTGCATAAGATGGGTTGTTTTTGAAGATCATTCACTTGACTTTGAAAATTATTCTTCTCTAAAGAAAGTAGATTACAATTTGCTTCTATAGATTTTATCTCAATATCATGATCTTCAATGATTTTTTTAAGATCTTCGTTTTCAGATATAATAGCAAGAAGCTTAGCATGTAATTCTTCATTTGTTTTATTAGATTTCTTTAATTTCTTCTTGCATTCAACATATTTAATATGTGTTTCTTCAAGGCTAGCAACTAGTTCTTCTTTAGATAAATCAAAAAGACTTACCTCTTCTTCTTCTTCCTCGCTAGTTGTAGCAATGAGACAATCTTTGTTCTCATCTTCCTTCTTTGATCTCCATGGGCATCTAGTTGTTGTGTGGCTTGTTCCTAAGCACCAATTGCAACATGTTGTAGTTTTGTCCAAGCAGCACCTTTTGTTGTGATTGTAATCACCATTACCCTCCATTCTTCAAGACCTGGTTAGGGTTCCTTGAAGCCCACTCTGATACCAATTGAAAAACACTAGAGGGGGGGTGAATAGAGTTTTTAAATAATTTTAACAATTTATTGAACTTAAACAACCAAAATTGAAATAGGAAGAAGGAGACATGTGTTTAGAGTGGTTCCAACTTTAGCAAATACTAAAGTTGTCAGTCCACTACCCGGTTGCTTACCCAACCGAGATTTTGAAAGTATTTATTTTATTACCTTCTCAAGGATTTATACAAAATACAATACTTTCCTTTACACCCTTTGAACAGCCTTCACTTGAAGTAGGTGCACCAACTTTGAGGTAGCCTTCTTGAAGTAACTCCAAGCTCCCCCTTGAAGTAGCCTTCCTCTCTAGAAGTAACCTCCCGTTGCACCAGCCTTCTGAAGTAGCTCAAAGTCACCTTCTTCGCCAAGAAGAACTCCACCCTCTCCAATCAGCAGCCTCCAACCTAGGAGTAGCAAGGAGAGTACAAACGGTAATAGAGAACAAGAAAGGAAAAAGGAAATTACAACTTATCCTTTGTAGCCCGAGGCTTGATTTGCCTAGATCAAGCGTATAGATCTCCTAACCAAGTGTATGGACTTGTGATTGCAGTGGGTAGGAGATACTAGCCTATAGGACACGAATTATGAGCTAAGGAAGGAAGTAGCCAATTGTCACAATGCTCAATTTGCTCACAAACAGATTGCTCAAAGTATGCTCAAGGATTTCTCAAGTGTAACAAGTGAGTTTGAGTGTCCTATGGCTTGTCCTATTTATAGGAATGGCCTAAGGATGCTTAAGGACGTTCTAGACAACTTCTAGGGGTTTCTAAGTGCTTAACTAGCCGTTAGGTACAAGTTTGTTGCTTTAACAACGGCTAATTAATTAATTCTGCAGTTGATGTCAGAGACCATCTCGGTCGAAGAATGGTCGACCGAGACACCTACTCGGTCGAACTTTTGTCGACCGACAGGCTCTCTGGAACAAGTGATTTGCAACGTCTATCTCCAACTGCCAACTACCTTGTCAGTTGTGTCTAACAGCTACTTTGGATCTTTCTCGGTCGAGAAGATTATCGACCGAGAGTGTCTCGGTCGAGGAGTTTGTCGACCGAGATTGATCATGTTTCAATGTTTCAATTTAGACACTAATTATATGTATGAGTGTGCATATGTGATCCTATTTGAAGGGGATAACTTATCTAAATGTGGTGTTTAGCTAGGGAAGATCTAACGCTTGATTTACATGCAATCTAAGTACTTGTACATTATATATTTGTACAAGTTTTTTACAAAGCGATTACATTGTATGAAAATATAAACATATAAGCATATGGATTTCCCTAGTTGCTTTTGTCATCCACCTTGTTCCTGCACACTCAAGTAGCTCGTTAGATCAATAAGAATGAAATGTTTTTCATAATCAAAACAAAGGGATTTATAGATGTCCATTTAGCCAACACATATTTGATCTATGATATTTCTTCCTAGCACCGTATCAGTGATGGAGGGTTGTCATTCTCTGGCTTCTAACCATGGTAAGACCCAATCTTGGGCTCTCTAGGCTCACCTGAGAAGAGAGAATAGGGTTGCGATTGTATTAAATTCCAGCTGAAATTTTGATCGCAAGTTTCTAAGATGAGCTTCAATCACGCCTCTTCATGTTGTTTTGGACGTTGATCTTTGTTGTGAAGAAGAATATCCAGGATGTGAAGTTATACATTTGCCCTTACATTCATTTTATTTCAGTCATGTTCCAATGGACAAAATTGGAATTCCACTATGCTAGCTTGTAGCCAAGTAAATCTATACATGGATTTTTCCATTTTCCGGATTGGTCAGTCCTTTGGAAATTTATAGTAAATCAATGGTTGATTAGATAAATATGAAAAAATATGTTTTAGAAAATATTTTTAATGAGGAATCTAATTTTATGGTTTTTAAAGTCTAACTCAATAATGTCCTACCTATTTCCCTAATGAACTAAAATTAGGGTTTAGATTATAATTAAGATGGTAATTGATGTAAGTATAGTCATTTCAAGAAACTAGGGTTTCATCAACCTCAAAGAAACTTAGGGGAATTTCTCTCTCATCTGTAAGTGGATTCATGCACTTTGAGTAATAAGTATGAGTAAATGGCTTCATATTTGATTATATTTATGAAATTCTATTACAATGATATCAACTACATATTTTAATGAATGCTTGCAAGACAAGTGCTTGCAATTCAGATTATGAATTTTTAGTATATTGTTCTTATCTAAGATCATAATGATAACATGCACATCTTTCTTAAGTCGGATTTAATGTTTCAATTTTGTATGTTGAAGAGTAATGTTACGTACAAGATCATTTGATTCACGTTATTCCTTCCAAGTTATTCGTCTTTTGGGCACAGGTCAAGCTCTTGAGATTAATGTTGTATCCAAAATCCTGAGAGCAATGTTATTTATCAAGCTCCTGAGAGCAAATGTTACAAATCAAGCTCTTGAGAGCAATGTTATTCATCAAAATCCTAAGATCAATGTCACAAATCAAGCTCTTGAGAGCAATGTTATTTATCAAGCTCCTCATAGAAATGAGCACTTTGTTGCATGTATATTCAAGCTCCTGAGAACAAGGCTATGGAGGAAAGACAACATAATCAACCTAAGATAACAATGTCATTTCATTAAGAGAAATAAGATGCAGATAAATGATATGAAAAGTATTAAACTTTTATAATGTTTTAAAGTTATGCTTTCTCAAAAGCAGTGTTCTGAAAAGCGGTAATCGGTGTACGGGCGGAGAGGGTACCGAATAGAGTATATACGGTATGCTGGAGTATAAGCGGGAGAATTTTCGATTTTAATCGGTTTTGATTTTTTTTTTAATATTAATCATAAAGATATGTAAATTATATATTGACCATATAATAATGACAATGATAAGTAATTAGAAACATTTATAAGTAATAGACTAATATTGCATTCATAAGTAGTTGAAACATTGATGAAATTAGAGAAGAAAACTTTGATAAGTAATTACAAACATTGATAAGTCATAGACTAATATCATATTAATAAGTAATTAGAAACGTTGATAAGTAATAGACAAATATTGCATTAATAAGTAATTAGAAACATTGATAAGTCATAGACTAATATTGCATTAATAAGTAATTAGAAACATTGATAAGTGATAAGACTAATATTGCATTAATAAGTAACTTGAAACATTGATGAAATTAGGGAAAAAAACATTGATAAGTAATTAGAAACATTGATAAGTCATAGACTAATCATGCATTAAGAAGTAATTAGAAACATTGATGAACTTAGAGAACAAAACATCAATAGTAAGGATTAGTTCAATAAACACTAACTATAAACTTATAGAGGAAATATGAGGAGAAGACCAAATATGTAAATTGGAAGAAGAGAATGTAATTGTAATGAGCAATAGTAGTATTAGAAAAAATTAATGTAAAAAAAAATTATTACTAGCATTTGATTTTGAAAATCGCCGATTAATCGGCCGATTATTCCCCCGATCGGCCGATTAATCGGTCCTGGACCGATTATAGGCCGATTATTGATAATCGGTTCGGTAGACCCCCAAAAAGTATAGTTATATTTCAAATTATATAATGTTACTCAGTACCAGTTACTCTAACGTATTTTCCATTTTACTTTTCATGGCTTTGGGACACGATGTCCGTAGGAGAGAAGGATAAGAAAGAATATGCAAGGAGCTTATGCCTCAAAAATAAAGTTAGGAGTCTAAACTTAGTGGGGTCCAACAATGATAGAATGATTAGTTCTATTTTACTTTTAAGTTGAGAGAACCATGTATTAATTTTAAGTACAAGATTATCATTATGGACTTTGAGAATGAGAACTGTTATTTTATCCTATGTTGGTTTTATAAATTATACTTTTATACAATGATAATAATGTTTGTTACACCCCACTAAGAGTTATGCTTCCGCTTAGTAATGTACATATTTTAGAAAATTAGGGTGTCACACGGATGGAACTAGTCAGTCGACTGGTTGGAGTGTCCAATGACTAACTGAACAATGTTCCCAGTGAATGGTCAAAATAACTAGTCAACCAGTTGGAGTGTCCAATCAATCAATTGGGTCAAATCAACATATTTGAATGAGTCAATGTTGGCCGGAATGACACACATTAATTACCGGTGTTATTGCACTGCTAACCACATGTTGATCGATCAACTGGATTGGTCAGTCGATCCCTTGGCAAGGCATGACCTTCACTAGACCGTGTATCCTGATCCTTCTTCTCCCTAGGGTTTGTAAAACTCTGACCTGGTTACTCCTATATAAAGGGGTTGTCCAAGGCTCTCCAGACACTTGACTACTCATAGTTGTGGTATGTGAGAGCTCAAGTTGTCTTACCTGTGAAAGGGTGAGATAGCATGGGAGAAAAGTCGACGCTAGCATGTTGACTACATAGAGGTGTGGAAGCCTTTGCTACTATGCTAGGAGGATGATATCAACCACCATTTGTGAGTTTTGCATCATGAGGACACCATCGACTTCCGTCCAAGTGCTACTTGCAAAAGAAGCACATCTCTGTGTAAGGATAGTCATTGAACTTGCTCTAATACAAGGTACATCTTTCACCCTCTTTCTTTAAACGTCGTTGTTTACGCGATCTGCTGGTAAGGGGATATGGGGAAACTTTTTGTTTCTGTTGCCATTTCTATTCTCCATATTTTCCTATAGTTGACACTATGTAATTTTCTTCATGCTTTTAAGCATCTATGTGACCCTCTTTAATGCATTTCTTTTTGTATGTTGTCAGTATCTTTATTGTGTTGTTACCAATAGATACTCTTGTATCTAAGGTTCAGGTTTAAGACATTAGTTTCCCTAGTTTCTATAGGATCCCATGTTGGATAACTCAGGTGTGGTTCAAACTGAAAGGTACATGTTGGATGCATAGTATGGAGGACTAAGTGGCAGAGCATATTACACATTAGACTTTGTGGGTAATTTTCAGCAATATGAGCCTAGTTAATATTAGTTAGCATGTGTTAAGTCTAATATATGTGCAGCTAGCATATGTGGGATGTGGAGGGAAAAATTAATTTGTCTCGTACAAATGGGAAGGTGTTTAATCCCAAATCATCCACTTCGAAAGCTTTTTTTCTCCTTATATGTAGGAGTGTGTGTGATACAAGTATACAAGAGATCTAGGGGAGGGTATGCTCACCTTTATGGTAGGTGTGGTGACCACAACACACACACACATATGTGCTCGCCAAGCCACACCTCGCCTCATTTTATCGGGTCGGGCCAGGCTCGAGCACAGGCATGTGGCTTAGGCTTGTGGTTCATGAGTCATAGGTTGTGGGATGGCCTTCCATCTTCCATCTTCTTTTAGAATAACTAGATCACTAATTAATTGATTACTTAATTAATATCTTTCTAATTGGAAAGAGACTTCTTATATTCTTTTTACATGTACAAGAGTAATCATGTGATTGCGTCAACTGGAGACAGAATTCTACGTGAAAGTGATATAAGTAAGGATCATAGGCTTAAGGTTAAACACACATCTCAGACTCGTATGTCGTTTGTGTTCTAACATGCCATCGTTATCTTGTCGTAGCCGCTTCCTGCTATGTAGATTTCTTTCATGGAGTTCGTCTCATGAATGCAAGAAAATTTCTTTTGTGTCCCCTCTTTCTTTGATGTGATCTGTTGGGTGGTGGTATTTAACAACTGTTGAGCTACACTGATGGTGTTCATGCTTATCGTCCACGTGCAAGTGATACGACGTCTTTCTATAGTTCGTGAACAGATCATGTCCGGAAGGACATCATGCATCTGGAACGGACCGAAGCCATGATTTCTTTGACTAACATCTCACTTCTTCAACAGAACGATCTGGTTTGAGTAATTAACAATATTTTAATTATTTGTTCTGCTCCGTTTATTCTCATGATTCTTATCTGATAGTTAAATTTGGTCTGTAAACATATTAACTATATTTCACTTGTCTGACATTGCTTGTAATGACGTCATAAGCGTTAGTAGAACTAGGTTTTTTGAAAAAAAAAACATATAATACATGTGCGTAATTCATAACTTAACACAATGAAACTCTTTTTCCCCTCAAAAACTATTATCCTAGCATAGGATTTTTGCATAGACCGAATGGGCCAAACTCCTGAAAAGCTTAGTATAAGGGACGAGCAATAGCTGGAATGAAGCGAAAGCCAACAAAAAATTATTGGCTTTGAAACACGCGATGGCAAATTGTCGATTTGGGGGCTGACGAGTGGTTGGATGGAATCGAAAACTTGGCTAGAGTTTGCGTGTAGGACGTTCTGTGTAGGATACTGACAAGAAGGTGGCTGTTAACATGCCACACCTAATGCGGTGTGCTGGCAAGTGTTCTAGCTAGTTCAGTTTAGCTAGCAATACATGCCCTCTAATAGACTCCCTATCGGAGCAAATCTGAATGTAGCTCACTAATCTAAAAGAGTTGTAAATCAACATACCTATCCACTTGAAGAATTTGACCTATCTCTGTGCTTATCAACAAGTGATTACTCGATCACATATAATAGATAGGTAGCTGAGTAGCCTATCGGAGCGAATCTGAATGTAGCTCACTAATCTAAAAGAGTTGTTAATCAAAATACCTTTCCACTTGAAGAATTTGACCTGTCTCTGTGCTTATCAACAAGGGATTACTCGATCACATATAATAGATAGGTAGCTGAGTAGCTTTGGTGAAAAAGAATAAAAAAAAAGATAGAATCATTATGATAGAAAGAGGAATCTATAATCCGCAAAACCATGGATTTGTGTGTTCCCTGAAGAAATTTGGGGGAGGTTGAAACTTGAAAGAATGTATACTCAGACTTCTTTAATCTGCACTCAATTAGTTGACTGGCCTACAAGCCACGTCAACTCCCACAATGATAGATCGAGCCTTTCTTTTTCTATAACCTGCAGCTGCTGGAAGATCGTGCATGAATAAGAACAAAGCGGGCCACAAATAACTGATTTAACCTATATAGCAGAAGGTCTGCATATCCAACTCGTGCACCGTGAAGCTAACAGGTATTGCCAGACTCTATATAGATAGTTAACAAGGCTGAAGATTATTCACCATTTTTGAACCGCCAGATGCAGTGATGGAATCACTTGGTAATGGCGTGTGGGAGCTGGGAACTTGTTATTTATACCCACGTTTAGAGTTCTGGAGTTTCTAGTGTCAACCTTGTTAGAGTTATGTTTCCTTGGTGTTTGTTGTTCCTTATTGTTCCGGTTGATGCATGCTTTGAATTTAAATTGACATCTTTATTCTGTTCACGAAATCTGGCACCAGAAAAAGAAAATAAAGTGAAGAATTGGAAGCATTTGTGGTTTGATGCTGCTGCTAGTATAAAAATGTTCCGAACTGTTGAAAATGAGTTCCCCAAAGAGCTACCGCAATCATAATACATCATATCATCCGTGTGTGCTGCAAAGAATCTATTCATCCAACTCACACACGGATGAACGGACAGTGGTGGCAACTGCAGATCACGGGTCTGGAAAGACTGAAAGTAGCAGCATTAGCTTGCTAATTATTTCCAAGTCAAGAAAAGTAGCACTGGCTTGCTTAATTCCACGGTTGATCAACGAAAGATCTGCAAGCAGAGCACCGCACACGGGTTTCAAGAATGATAGATATTAGGTTATGCTACCCCGCCCCCAACATTCAAGTTTGACAAACAGCACCAGCGCCGGCTAAGGTTGACAAGTTAGGTCATGCCACCCCGCCCTCCTGACTTTCTGCCCCCTCAACCCTCCATGGATGACGGATCCACATGTGTCTATCGCTCCAAGAGGATGATGGGCGCGCTCGAAAGCTTCATACCTGATGAACAGAAGTCGAGTTGGGCCCGTGAAAACTACTCATATAACCTTCTCCGTCGACCATGCCCACGGATCAGAATCGAGATAATGGATAGCACGCCATACCGGTTTATTATTTTGTGTGACGGAGCAGCTGGACAATGGGCCTAGGCCTATTAAGCCCATTTCGCATGTCCACAATCTGCTGTTCCAAGTATAACACACATCTGACGGAACCCGTCTGGAGAACTTTCATGAAAGCGCCAGGGAATTGATTTTGGACCCAACTCTTATATGGGTTAAGGGCAAGGCAGAGATGGCTTGAATCCGATGAGCTGTGACCTGTGAATCTGACCAGAACGTGTGAAATTCTTTTTTTATCATTACCAGAATGTGTGAAATTTATAATATATATTCTGTGAACAAAACTTATCTAGGAATTATTATGACTCATTCTCGTCTATACTCTATTATACAGACAAAGTCATTCCAATTGGCATATACTACAATCCTGAGTCTATCCGAGGATTAATTTAACTAACTAGCAGTTGCTATAAGTTTAGATATTTGAATGTGTTGCATTATCTACAATTTTATTAGAGTAACAAAAGGACGCATGTATGTTTCATTTTCTCCTCAATCTATCTTCTTACAGCTTGATACTTATTTGTGCTACTCCTCTCTAGCATTAAGCTTCACCTCATTGGTCTAAAGATTTCCTATGAGGCGTTCCCTAAGGAGAGTTCAAAGGTTGAAGGATCCTTTAATGTTGTCACCTTCTTCTCAAACTGATAGGTGAGAGAACGAAGTATGTATACCACTTGCTCCTTTTTCTCTGTAAACTTTGCATGTATGCCACTTGCTCCTTTTTCTCTGTAAACTTTCTAGGTGCTCATCTACTTGTTTTGAGAATATTAATGAAGGTAATTTTGTCTGTTATGCTTGTCTCAATTATGATATAATGGCACAAGTGTAGTAGATGTCTAAAGAATGATGTTACTCAATGACATATGTCTTCAGGTTGAAGACCTGAACAATAAAATCATATGTGTGCTAAGAGTGCATACATTCTTGTTATATATCTGGTCGGATATTATTGTGATTGAAGTAAAATAGACAACAATAATATGTAAGACCAGAATGTGTATTGACTGATGACACAGTCTCATTAAGTCATGATATTGGATATCAAGTCAAACACATAGGTACATGTTAGAAAATAGTGTACTGGACAGACCCACCTTAAGATTGATACATGGGAACTATAAAATGGTAGTTAGAATTATCTCTCAATGTGATATTGGTGATTTTGATTCTTAGATCTGAAGTCACTACACTCATCACATGTTGTTCGATAAACTTTGACATCATCCAATGTGATCTTGAATAAGAGTTGTCATAAAGGTGATGATTGGGTACATTGTGACATATACGATTGACTATGAGTGATGTAGATGAGATTTGTCCCTTGATGTAGCCCTATTTTAGGGCTCCATCCTGTGCCATTTTGTACTTAAGTTGCATCTAAACATGTTAGATTACAAGTCTTTTTCCCTAATATGGTTATCATTGCAGATATGCTTATAGATGTTCTTTGCACTATTTTTCAGGTACTTGAACCATGATTAGATGGAAGAGAGAGAGAGAAAGAAGGAGTTCTAGGGTTCCCCCACTCATGGAGGGACCCAAAGAAGGCCCCAAAGTCTCCCTCAACCTACCTCCAATGGTCAAGAATCGTCCCCAAGCAAAGACATCCGAGAATGACGAAGATTGAAGTGTAATTAAGTGAGGCCAACCTCACCACGGCCATGGGCACTATGCCACGGTCGTGCCTTTTTTTAGCAATATGACACCAAGTTCAACAGGGAAATCCCACAGAATCCCATGGATGTGGCCCTGCTCCACGACCGTGGCCATTGAAGACACCACGGACGTGGCCATCAGCACGGTCGTGGTCAGTAGAAGAGAAAACGGTTGTGGCACCCTGCCACGGTCGTGGGAATTAATTGTTAAAAGCTCAACCTGCAATAGGGTTTTTCCCCAGAATGCCACGACCGTGGCCACATGCCACGACCGTGGCCGAAGAAGGTCAAGATGACCGTGCTGATTCTCCACGGTCACCTCCTCCTCCTCCAAAATGGCCGTGTTACCCAACACGGCCGTGGTGGTGCATAATACCTACCACGAACGTGGCACTCCGCCACGGTCGTGGCCCACCACCACACTTAAACCTTTTACCATTCCCTCGCCACCACGACCGTGTTCACCCTCCACGATCGTTCTCCACCACCCTCACCACGGTCGTGGCAAACCACCACGGTCGTGGTGGTCCACCAACCCTACCCTACTTTTCACTGCTTTTCCTAAACTTCCCCTACTTACCCTAGTGCTTCCACCACCACCTATATATACATGGGTGGCGGCCATAGTACTAGGTTAGACGCCCCCAGCTGCTCCAAGCTCCATTCTCCTTCCTTGAGCTTTGAGTACAAACCCTTTGCATTTTGGCTCACCATCCACCATTTCCACTCTCATTCCACCATGGAATCCTAGTTTCCTAGGTTTCTATCCATAAACCCCTACCATTTCATGCACCCCTGCACCCTTGGAGGAGGGAGGACGTCTACAGCAAGCTTGGAGGTGAAGAAGGAGGCTTCTACATCAAGCTTCATGGAGTCCCTACTTCTTCTACCTCTTTCTTTTCTTGTTTCCTTGATCATGTGTACCTAAGCCCCTAGTGGTGGGCTGTTTGGGGTTAAAATGTAACTTTGATACCATGTTGGGGGAAATTGCTTGTAATGAACTTAATTCATATCTATGATGATTACTTCTTGCTTCTATCTCATTTCCTATTTTATTGCATGTGGTTTGTGCTTATAACATAGATTGCTTGCTTTGAGATGTTTGATGACACTTAGCTTCTAGGAGGAATTGGAGTGTATGTGGCAATCTTAGGATTGGCTCCTAGGTCCAATTAGTGGATCCCTAGCTAGCCCCCTTTATTCCTACATACACATCCCTCCTTCTACAAGTGAGTGTGAGATTTAAGTAGCTAGTGTAAGTGAGATTGATGCAATTGCCTAGGGCCTTCTAAAGGCTAGAGTGGCTAGTGGCATGAGGTCAAATACCCTCATCTCTACTCCCATATCTACCCTCAACCCTCAATTGCTCACTATCACTTACCCTAGAAACCTAGATTTGGTTGATCCCATTAGAATTGCACCTAACCCTAGTCTTCTACTAGTAGTATAGGGTATATTCTAATGCCATTGCCCTTGTTGTTTGGTTTGGTAATCTAGATATGAAATGAGAACCTTGCATGTTTAATGATCTCCCCCAACTAATATCAAAGTTACATCCTCCAAATGGCCCACCTACCCTAATCAACTGCTTAAAACCCTAATTGCTCTGTTTGCTTGTTCATGCTAGTCTAGTTTAGTCGCTTTTGCTTAATCTAGTTAATCGCTTAGTTTTGCTCGTTAGTGTTAACTTAGGCTCTTGCTCTTGCTAGTGGTTAGTTTAGTTCTTAATTGCTTCTTGCCTTGCTAGAGTAGCATAGCTCTTCTTGCTCTTGCTTAGATTAGTTTGATAACTTAGTTTACTAATTTGCTTGCTCATCCATAACTTAGTTTCCATCTTGCATTTCCTACTTGCTCATTAGTGTAATCAACAACCAAAACCTTTTAAAACCCTAAAACCCTAAGCTCCGCAAAAGGAACATAGCCCACTCTATCTAACTCTAGCGCCCACTCTATCTTTGTGGTTCGACCCCTTATATTACCAATCACCTATACTACAACAGTACCTCGTACGCTTGCGGGTGACTTGTTTTAGTCTTAGTGATCGACTCGGTTAGGGATAACATAAATTTTCAAAAGCATAAGATCACCCATATCCTGTGCGCTCCGACCTCGTGGGGTGTAAAAGCACCACTAGCGGGGACGCACCAAGCTTTCTGGCGTCGTTGCCGGGGATAGAGGCACTCGACCTAGTTAGATAGTATAGCTTAGCCTTTCCTTTTGCCCTCACCATTGCTATTATTTATTCTTTGTTTTACTTTTGCATCTTGGTTTGCTAACTTGGTTTCTTGTTGTTTGTTTGTATCTTGCGCAGGTGACAGTTGTGCATGCGTAGCACGTGCTCTACTTGCACCGACTTGGTGGTATACGACCCCAAGATTGGTAGAAGGAGGCATCAAGCTCGCCGCAACCTACACCGAGAGGCCGAGAACAACTAAGATGCAGATGCTCAGCCACCTCCACCGCCACATCGCCCGCTTCACGAGTACTTCACGCCGGGGAACTACAACTCCCCCATCGCCACTCTAGTTGACCAAATGACAGATCAACAGTTCTCCATCCCGTCGGCACTCCTCGGACTTCTCCCTACATACTTTGGTATGGAGAACGAGAACCCCTACCACCACATAGACGCGTTCCTTGAAACGTGCTCTACCTTCCGCACTCCCGCCGCCACCGACGACTCAATCAGGAGGACACTCTTTCCTTTCTCCCTCAAGGAGAAAGCCAAGGAGTGGTATGTGACGAAGCCAGAGTTGGTCACTTGGAATGAGGTGAAGAATGAGTTTCTCAAGAAGTTCTTCCCCATCGCCAAGTTATCTTATATGAGAAGGTGCATCACGTCGTTTGCCGAGAAAGAGAACGAGCCCTTCCACGAGGCGTGGGAGAGGTTCCAAAATCTACTTCGTGATTGCCCCCATCATGAGGTTCCTCTGTGGAAGCTCGTTCAGGCCTTCTACACCGGGCTTGAGGAGCAAAGCCAAAACAACGTAGACTCTTCCTGCGGGGGCACTTTCATGGCAAAGCCGTCCGAGGAATCATGGCCATTGTTTGAGCATCTCGTAGAAAATTCCCGCCACCGTGCTTCCACAAAAGGGGGGCATTGTGATCGAAGATACGCTCCTCCACCTTCTTCCGCAGCTCCGAGTTGCAATACCAACAACCCCGATATGATGAAGATGATGGCCGATATGATGCGGATAATGAAAAATCAAGTGGGTAGCTCTTCCAGCCAGCCCACAATGGCGGTTGATACTGTAGACGAGGAAGTCAATGCTCTACATTCCTTTGGTGGCTGTAACAACCAGGGCCCAATGTCCAACTCCTACACTCCCGAGTGGAGGAACCACTCGAACTTCTCCTGGAAACAACAGAACGAGAATGGGCAAGGACAGGGGCAGCAAAAGACACGCTACAGCTCCAAATTTGAGGAGGAAGTGCTAGGAAGGCTAAGAAGTCTGGATGAAGTAAAAAAAGATGTCAATGCACATGGGTAGTCTATTAACCGTCTTGAGCAGAGGTTGGATCAGATTTCTCTCTCTTTGGCTAGAAGGGAAGAAGGTAGACTTCCATATCAACCAATGCCAAATCCGAACAATGATGGGGCTTTTCTAGGGAACACTTCGAGTGCTTATGTTCCACCATCTTACCAAACCCCACCAAACCCCTATGCTCCTCCACCTCCTCAAGCGCCACTCAACTATCAATATGCTCCACCTCCACCTCACATCTACCAACAACCACCTCCGCAATACCACCCCCCACCACAACAACAACCGCAACCCCAATTCATTCTTCAAAATTCCAACCCCCCTCACCAAAGGCCTCCACCACCCCAACAGCCACAACCACCTCCACAAGCTCCCTCTCCTACCACCCATGAGCATGTGAAGGTAGTGACTACATTGAGGAGTGGTAGGACTTTGGAGAGCCCCCATGGTACAGTTGTTGGCAGAGATGATACTGAGGCTGAGCAGGTTGATGCTGAGATGTAGATTGATGATACCGTGATAAGAGGCAGCGTTGATACCGTGATTCTGATAGTTGATACCAAGATACTGAATGATGATACCGTGATTCCCGTGATACCAATCGACGATACTACTGAGATGGACCATTTGGGGTCCCAACTCCCCCCTTTCCCCGAGGCTCTTAAGGAGCCTTCTGCCGAGAAAAGAAGGAAAAAGCATACCGAGGACATTCTGGAAACTTTTAAACAAGTTAAGATCAATATCCCTTTGCTTGATGCAGTCAAGCAAATTCCTTCATATGCTAAGTTTTTGAAGGATCTTTGTACTTTCAAAGGAAGAACTACGGGGAGAACCCCGAAGAAGGTAAAGCTTATCGAGCAAGTGAGCTCGATTCTGCAGTACACCATTCCAAGAAATAGGAAGGATCCCGGTGCTCCTATCATATCATGCTACATTGGGGCACACCGCATAGACCAATCTCTCCTAGACTTGGGCTCGAGAGTGAACCTCATGCCGTATGACATTTTTGCATAATTACAGATGGGACAGTTGGGTCCGGACCATTACACTTTGCAGTTAGCTGATAGGTCGGTAAAGACGCCTAGAGGGCGTGTTGAAGATGTGCTCGTGAGACTAGATGATGAGACATCTGCTTTCTTTCATGCTGATTTTATCGTCTTGGATATGGAGAAAGACATGAGGAGGGTTCCTATCATCTTGGGGAGACCCTTCCTGGCCACAGCTGATGCGGTCATTCATGTGAGGACTGGTACGATGTATGTGACATTCATGCACATGAAGATCCGGTTGAACATTTTTAAATCTTCAGCCAAGGCTAAAGTGATAGGTACAACAGAAGAAGACTGCTATCTAGTTGAGTGTCTAGATGAGATCGTGGAAGAATGCCTACCTTCTTGGATTCAAACTGCCACTCAAGGTAGAGGATTAGATCCGATAATTGAGTTTCCTGAGGATGATGAGGAAGATGATGAAGAGTGTGAGCTAGCCTTGGTGGCTGCAAGTGAAGACCCCCCTTCCATCTCTGAGCCATTAAAAAACTCTCTTGAAGAGCCCCACACACGAGCTGAAATCACTTCCTGAAGGTTTGAAGTATGCTTTTCTAGGGGCGAATGACACCCTCCCGGTGATCATTTCATCCATACTTTCACCCAAACAAGAGGAGGCTTTGATGAAGGTTCTGAAGAAGAACATCCAAGCTATCGAATGGACCATTGCTGATTTCAGGGATATTGATCCCTCCATCTGTGTGCACCGAATCTATCTTGAAGAAGATGCGAGGCCAACCTGCCAAATGCAAAGGCGACTAAATCCGAGATTGAAAGAAGTGGTGACTCAAGAGGTAGTAAAATTGCTTGATGTCGGAATTATCTACCCTATTTCTGACAGCACTTGGGTGAGCCCCATCCAAGTCATACCCAAGAAGGGTGGAATCACAGTTGCTGAAAATGTCGATGGGGAACTAATGCCACTGAGAGAACAATCTAAGTGGAGGATGTGTGTGGAATATCGAAAACTCAATGAGAAGATGAAGAAAGACCACTATCCCCTCCCATTCCTTGATCAAATTCTAGAGAGACTGGCTGGACATAGTTTCTATTGTTTCCTTGATGGGTATTCTGGATACTTTCAGATCGTCGTACACCCCGCCGATCAAGAGAAGACAACATTCACCTGCCCGAGTGGCACATTTGCTTATCGGAGAATGCCATTCAGGTTGTGTAATGCCCCGTCCACATTTCAGAGGTGTGTTACATCAATCTTCGCATATATGCTTGATTCGTCCTTGGAAGTGTTCATGGATGATTTCTCAGTTTTCAGAAAGACTTTTGATGAATGCTTGTTACACTTGGCTGCCGTCCTCGAGAGATGCGTGAAAGTTCACTAGTTCTATCTTGGGAGAAAAGCCACTTCATGGTGCCCGAAGGCATCGTTCTAGGCCACCGGGTCTCTAAAGACGGGATTGAAGTTGACAAGGCCAAAGTGGGCCTCATCTCTACCCTCTCCATTCCTTCCACTGTAAGACATGTTCGATCTTTCTTGGGACATGCTGGTTTCTACCGCCGTTTTATTAAAGACTTCAGCAAAATTTCAAGACGGTTGTGCCACCTTCTTGAAAAAGATGTCGAGTTTCACTTTGATGACAAATGCATTGAAGCCTTTAATCACTTGAAGGAGAAGCTAATTTCTTCTCCAATCATGCAGCCCCCCGACTTCTCTTTTCCATTTGAGATCATGACTGATGCGTCTGATATGGCAGTGGGGGTTGTGCTGGGCCAAAGGATTGGCCGAATTCCTCATGCCATCTACTATGCAAGCAAGACTCTTGATGAAGCACAAAGAAACTACACCACTACTGAAAAAGAGTTGCTCGTCGTCATCTTTGCTCTAGAAAAATTCCGCTCCTATCTTCTGCAAAACAAAGTTGTGATTTATACGGATCATGCTGCACTTAAATATCTCATGTCTAAGAAGGATTCGAAGCTGAGGTTGATAAGATGGATTCTATTGCTGCAAGAGTTTGATATCGAGATAGTGGACAAGAAGGGAGTAGAAAATGGCGCAGTCGATCATCTCTCCCGGATTGATCACCCCTTTGATGAGACAAGGCTAATCAAGGAAACCATGCCGCATGAACAACTCTTCCTCCTTTCATCTTCTCGAGGGCCATGGTACCAACACATAGCCAATTTCTTGGCTAGTGGGAGGATACCTAGCACGTGGACAAGGGAGGAGAGCAAAAGACTATTTGCTATGGTGAAGAATTATGCATGGGATGACCCTCACCTTTTCAAGTATTGCCCAGATCAACTTGTAAGAAGATGCGTGCCGAAAGTGGAACAACAAGACATCCTCTCCATGTGCCATTCCGGGATATGTGGAGGACACTTTGGAGGAAAGCGCACAGCTGCCAAGATACTTTAGTGTGGTTTTTATTGGCCCTCGTTGTTCAAAGATGCACATGAATTCTGCAAGAGCTGCTTGAAATGTCAAAAGGTGGGAAATATCTCCAAAAGGGACATGATGCCTCTATCACCCATTCTAGTTGTAGAGGTATTTTATGTATGGGGAATTGATTTCATGGGTCCTTTCCCTCCTTCATTTGGGTATATCTACATCTTAGTTGCAGTGACTATGTGTCAAAATGGATTGAAGCCATTCCAACTCGGACAAATGACCACAAAGTTGTTTGTGATTTTGTAAAATCAAACATCTTCAGTCGGTTTGGCATTCCAAGAGCAATGATAAGCGACGGGGGAAGTCACTTCATCCACCGCACCTTTGAGGGATTGCTTAAGAAACATGGAGTGAACCATAGAGTTGCCACTCCATATCATCCTCAAACAAGTGGCCAAGTTGAGCTGGCCAATCGGGATATAAATCTCATTTTGGAGAAAATGGTGAGACCGGACCATAAGGATTGGTCACTCTGCCTCAATGAAGCTCTATGGGCATACCAGACTACTTACAAAGCCCCTATTGGCACCACACCCTTCAAGCTCATCTATGGCAAAAGATGCCACTTACCGGTAGAGATGCAACATAAAGCGCTTTGGGCTTTGAAGAATATGGACTTTGATAAAGAGAATGCAGCAATGAAGAGAAAGTTCCAACTCAATGAGCTAGAGGAAATGCGCCATGAGGCGTATGAGTTGTCAAAGAGTTACAAGGAGAGAACAAAGTTCCTCCATGACAAGATGATTAGGAAGAAGGACTTTGAGCCCGGAAAATGGGTATGGCTATACAACTCGAGAATGAAGTTCTTTCCCAGAAAACTCCGGTCTAGATGGGAAGGACCCTATCTTGTCAAGAAAGTATACCCATCAGGGGCTGTGGTCATTTGTGAGAAAGAAGGTGCAAAGGAATTTACCGTTAATGGGAAAAGGTTGAAATCTGTTGTTGAAGTCGGCCCGGACAAGGCCAATCAAGATTTTGATATTGTTATGCTTGTAGAGGAAGAATCTGATGAAGAAGAGTGCTTGGATGAAGATGAGAAAGGAATTTACTACAAGGATCTATTGAAGGTTCCAAAGAAGTGACAAATATCTACAATCAATAAGCCCGACTGAAGGCATAAAATTTAGCGCTAGTGGGAGGCAACCCACGTGGTTTGAGATTCTCGAACCTTGCTTTTTGATACTTTTGTTTTTCTTTACACAAACACACACGCACAATTGTGCTTGATAGTTTTCTTTTGAGTTTTGATGTTATGGTAGGTGATAGACATTAGAGAGAGAGGGTATAGAAGTGAATCATGGTCATTCAGTCAGATTTGTGGCCAAAGAACAAATGAAGTTGAAGTGCAAGTTTTGAATTTAGAAAACTGAAGGAACAACAACACCACGGCCGTGGAGCTCTACCACGACCGTGTCTCAAGTGGCCAAACACGACCGTGGCACATGGCCACGGCCTTGGGAATTAATGCATCTAATTGGCCAAAGTTACAGGTTGTTTGCAAGAATCGCCACGGCCGTGGGCTTCAGCCACGACCGTGTTGAAGAGAAACGACCACGACCGTGGTATCCTGCCACGACCGTGGCGAGGTCAAACCGAGGAGTTCTTCATCGACAACACGACCATGGCACCCGCCACGTCCGTGCTACCCAACCCTGGCCACGACCGTGGCCACCTGCCACAACCGTGGCCGAGCCCGGTTCAGCCAAAAAAATATAAGTTTTAAACATTCAAAACCGACCCCACCCTCATTTCTTCATCTTCCACCTCCAAAAAACGACCGTGGAGGCGACAACCACCCCCGTGCTCCCCAAATATCCACCTCTAACCACCAAAAACACCCCTGTTTGGACCCCAATCAACACCAAATCGATCCCCAGCCATCCCTCTACCATTTCCACTGAAAAATCTCTCTCAATCACCCCTCCATCTCCACATCCTTCTCCACATCCGCCCAACAGCCACCTCCACCAAAACCTCCACATAAACCCCTCTTTTTCACCCAAATCAATAACCAATCACATTTCCACCATCCATACATCACTATCCTTCCATTCCACCCACAAAACCACATCCATACCACTCTCCACATAAAAATCCGAAAATCACCTCACCTCCACCATGAAAAAGTTTGGAAAGGCCATAACCAAGGGAACCAACATCCTCACCAGAGGGAGGCGGCGTTCCAAAACTGCCTCCTCCGATGTATCTGTGCCATCCCACACACCTTCACCTACCACCTCCGCCCACCATTCCCTCCATCGTTCGCAATCGGTGAGCGGATCACACTCCCGCTCATCCGATAGCCACCACATCACCGACGCCACCTACAAGGGTGAAGATGATGAAGACAAGGAATCAATGGGGGTTGATTTGGACCACCTTATTGATGAGATCGAGCCGACGTCCACAAAAAGAAGTCAAAAATCTAAAGCGGCACCGTCCTCATCCCGACTACCACCGAAGCCTACACCAGCCCGCCACTCGACGTCCCAGGTGACGGCGAGACGTGGTGTGGAGCTGCAACCCTCGCGGCAACTACAACAAGATGAGGAGCAATCGGCCCACTGGTATAACTTGGATACTAGTTCGGGGTCTCAGTCCTACATGATGGAGGAAGACGATGGTGACAGCGAGGAGGATGAGGTAGAGCTTGAGCATGAAGGAGATGATGTTCTGGCACAGCTGGAGGCGGATAGAGAAAAGACCCTGGGAAAAGCACCGGTGGGAGTGTCCTATGGTAGAGGACACAGGCAAAAGAAGGTTGATCTTATGTACCCCGAGTGCATGACAAGGCGAGTCGTCGCCACCAAGTACGGGTCTCAGAAAGTGATTGATGATCTAGGGATCAAGGAGGCAATGGAAGAAAACTTAAAGAGAATAGGGTTGTGAGATATCCTTTTCACACCCCAACCAACCTACGTCGCCTTGACCCGAGAATTCTTCGCCACTCTCGAAAGGATGAAAGTGAGAGGTTGTGATGCAATCAAGTTTGCCATAATGGGAAATGTGCACACCCTCACATCCCCTGAGCTGAATGGGATATTCGCTGCAAGTCCTGAAGAAGCCATGAAAATGGATGACGGCTTGTTAGAGAGGGAGAAAGAACTTGATTATGCCTATTTCTGGGAGACAATCACATGCAGTGGCGTGTACGATGCAGGAAGATCAAAAACAGCCACCATAAGCAACCCAATGATACGCTATGTGCAGAAGGTCTTGGCAAACACAATTGTGGGGAGGTATGATAATCAAGGCTCCATTTCACAAAAAGATATGTTTGTCTTGATAATGATGCACCTCAAGAAGTACCTAGACCTTGGTGTTCTATTAATTGATCATATGAAGTCCATACCCTACAAGAGCTCAAAACCCTTTGTTATGGGGGGGGGGGTTGTGACTTCAATTGCACTAGCGTTGGGATACGATCTCTCGGGGTTACAAGACGCACTTGAGGTAGAGTTTGTTGACCTCAACTACTTGGTGCGCTCGCACACTATAAAGATGAAGGAAAAGAAGATGATCTATCTTACTACTAGTGTGCCGGACTTCGAGCTTGAGTTGCCATACCACGCGGTGCCTCTTCTATCCGCGTTGGGAGTTCTTTTTAGATTAAAAGAAAAACTTTTGACATGGCAGCAAGAACACCCAAGAGAAACGTATACGAGGGGAGCCACTGTTGTACATGAAGACATTGCTAAATCTAATATGCAAGGGCAGGAGCAAGAAGATGCAGAACAAAGGCAGCCCCAAAGAACAAGAAGGAGGGATGAGGGGACATCCCAGCTGCAGCCACCCTCAGGAAACACCTATGACATGGCAACCATCCAGGCACACCTTGAGAGTATTCAGAAGACCCAAGGTGACATGCAGCTTATCCAGCAGTACATGTGGCAGGATCAACAACAGATGCACCATCAGATCAACCACTTGTATCACTACAACCATGCCCAAGCAGCACGAAACCCCAAATGGGGTGCAAACTTTTGGGGTGGTATAGCTGGATATCCACAGGCGTACCCTCCACCCCAAGATGACTACTGGGGGCACTACTACCAGCATCCTCCATCAGGCTCAACTCCATCCTCAGCTCCTCCTCCAGATCCTCCGCAGATGCCAGACCAGCCACCGCAGCCATGACACTTCCCCCTATCTCCCCTAAGCTATAGTTTCATGTTGAGGACGGCATGATTCTAAAGTTTGGGGGTGGGTAGAGCGGTATGCACCACCCTATCTCTCTCATTTTGTCATTTTGTTATCACCTCTTCCATTGAGTTTAGTTTTATTGTTATTGCACTGTTCATTGCATGGCATGTAGTTGATTTCTGCATTTTTGTGTAATTTTTCAAATTTTTTGCTTGTTTTGCTTTTCCATATCATGCATTGCATTCTCATGTAGTTTTTGATAATTCCATTTGCATGTTAAGTAGGATTTGCTGCTTTATGCTTTAAATTCCCCTAAAGTAGGTTTAGATGTGATTTAGTGCAAATTGGCACCACAATTTTGCCCAAATTTGAGACTTCTTGTCTAAAAAGTATGTTTTGACCCAATCTCTACTGTTTTGAGTAAAAATTACAACCTTTGACTAGTACAAGTGAAATGACATTCTTTATTTCTAAGTGGTATCAATGTTTGACTTTTTACATGTGCATCACCTCTCTTGTGATTGTGATTGATTTGGCTGAATTGTGAACTTGAGCAAGCTTTGAACGCTTAGTGTTTTTGGAATCACTTGTTTGATATATCAATTTGATCTTGTTCATTCATGTGGTGTGATATCTAGGATGAAGTATCGGATTAACTTTCATGCAGGATGTCTTATGTGGAAAATCATACCAATGACCCCTCTTTGACCCGATTCTTCTTCCACCATCTTCATACCCCTCTGCCTCATAAAAAGATGCCCTAGTGCACATAATCAGCCTTGGCCACCTCCAAAAGTTTGGGGTGGCCATATCTTTATCTCCCCGCTTCACTCTATCCACAATTTGCCCTATCTACACCAAGGGCAAGAAAGAAAAGAAAAGAAAAAGAAAAGCAAAAACAAAATGAAAGGATGCTCCTGTTTAAGAGCATTCAAATAAAGAAAAGATGAGTGTGTAAAAACACTCCAAAAATCTTACCGCAACCCTTCCCTCCACTTTCATACCCATTGAGCTAAGAAGCATCAAACTTAGCTCATTTTGCCTTTTTCCACAGCCACGTGGGTCATCTAGTATGATTTGAAATATAAGACTGAATGCATGAATGTGAAACAACACTCCTAGTCATCCTCGATTAACACTATCATGAAACAGTTTACCCGGAACTTTATGGAAGAAGTATGGATAACTTGTGTATTCTACGCAGTATATTTGAAGTTCATGTGCTTTGTGCTCTTTTCATGATTGGATTGTGAAAGTGCGAGAGGAGAGAGGTGAAATGCATGCATTCAGTCATCTTTGATACCATTCAGCAATAATCATCATTTACATTGCATTTGTCATTTCTTGTTTGTGGAAAATTTGTAGAGAGATTGAGTTAGAGAATACTTGAGGACAAGTATGTTTTAAGTTTGGGGTGGTGATGTAGCCCTATTTTAGGGCTCCATCCTATGCCATTTTGTACTTAAGTTGCATCTAAACATGTTAGATTACAAGTCTTTTTCCCTAATATGGTTATCATTGCAAATATGTGTATGGATGTTCTTTGCACTATTTTTCAGGTACTTGAACCATGATTAGATGGAAGAGAGAGAAAGAAGGAGTTCTAGGGTTCCCCCACTCATGGAGGGACCCAAAGAAGGCCCCAAAGTCTCCCTCAACCTACCTCCAATGGTCAAGAATCGTCCCCAAGCAAATACATCTGAGAATGACGAAGATTGAAGTGTAATTAAATGAGGCCAACCTCACCACGGCCGTGGGCACTATGCCACGGTCGTGCCTTTTTTTAGCAATATGACACCAAGTTCAACAAGTAAATCCCACAGAATCACACGGCCGTGGCCCTGCTCCACGACCGTGGCCATTGAAGACACCACGGATGTGGCCATCAGCACGGTTGTGGTCAGTAGAAGAGAAAACGGCCGGGGAACCCTGCCACGGTCGTGGGAATTAATTGTCAAAAACTCAACTTGCAACAAGGTTTTTCCCCAGAACGCCACAACCATTGCCACATGCCATGACCGTGGCCGAAGAAGCTCAAGACGACCATGGTGATTCTCCACGGTCACCTCCTCCTCCTCTAAAAAATGGCCGTGTTACCCAACACGGTCGTGGTGCATAATACCCACCACGACCGTGGCACTCCGCCACGGTCGTGGCCCACCACCACACTTAAACCTTTTACCATTCCCTCGCCACCATGACCGTGTTCACCCTCCATGATCATTCTCCACCACCCTCACCATGGTCGTGGCAAACCACCACGGCCGTGGTGGTCCACCAACCCTACCCTACTTTTCACTGCTTTTCCTAAACTGCCCCTACTTACCCTAGTGCTTCCACCACCACCTATATATACATGGTTGGCGGCCATAGCACTAGGTTAGACGCCCCCAGCTACTCCAAGCTCCATTCTCCTTCCTTGATCTTTGAGTGCAAACCCTTTGCATTTTGGCTCACCATCCACCATTTCCACTCTCATTCCACCATGGAATCCTAGTTTCCTAGGTCTCCATCCATAAACCCCTACCATTTCATGCACCCCTGCACCCTTGGAGGAGGGAGGACGTCTACAACAAGCTTGGAGGTGAAGAAGGAGGCTTCTACATCAAGCTTCATGGAGTCCCTACTTCTTCTACCTCTTTCTTTTCTTGTTTCCTTGATCATGTGTAGCTAAGCCCCTAGTGGTGGGCTGTTTGGGGTTAAAATGTAACTTTGATACCATGTTGGGGGAAAATTGCTTGTAATGAACTTAATTCATATCTATGATGATTACTTCTTGCTTCTATCTCATTTCCTATTTTATTGCATGTGGTTTGTGCTTATAACATAGATTGCTTGCTTTGAGATGTTTGATGACACTTAGCTTCTAGGAGGAATTGGAGTGTATGTGGCAATCTTAGGATTGGCTCCTAGGTCCAATTAGTGGATCCCTAGCTAGCCCCCTTTGTTCCTACATACACATCCCTCCTTCTACAAGTGAGTGTGAGATTTAAGTAGCTAGTGTAAGTGAGAGTGATGCAATTGCCTAGGGCCTTCTAAAGGCTAGAGTGGCTAGTGGCATGAGGTCAAATACCCTCATCTCTACTCCCATATCTACCTTCAACCCTCAATTGCTCACTATCACTTACCCTAGAAACCTAGATTTGGCTGATCCCATTAGAATTACACCTAACCCTAGTCTTCGACTAGTAGTATAGGGTATATTCTAATGCCATTGCCCTTGTTGTTTGGTTTGGTAATCTAGATATGAAATGAGAACCTTGCATGTTTAATGATCTCCCCCAACTAATATCAAAGTTACATCCCCCAAACGGCCCACCTACCCTAATCAACTGCTTAAAACCCTAATTGCTCTGTTTGCTTGTTCATGCTAGTCTAGTTTAGTCGATTTTGCTTAATCTAGTTAATCGCTTAGTTTTGCTCGTTAGCGTTAACTTAGGCTCTTGCTCTTGCTAGTGGTTAGTTTAGTTCTTAATTGCTTCTTGCCTTGCTAGAGTAGCGTAGCTCTTCTTGCTCTTGATTAGATTAGTTTGATAACTTAGTTTACTAATTTGCTTGCTCATCCATAACTTAGTTTCCATCTTGCATTTCCTACTTTCTCATTAGTGTAATCAACAACAAAAACCTTTTAAAACCCTAAAACCCTAAGCTCCGCAAAAGGAACATAGCCCACTCTGTCTAACTCTAGTGCCCCCTCTATCTCTGTGGTTCAACCCCTTATCTTTCCAATCACCTATACTACAACTGTACCATGTACGCTTGCGGGCGACCTATTTTAGTCTTAGTGATCGACTCGGTTAGGGATAACATAAATTTTCGAAAGCATAAGATCACCCATATCTCGTGCGCTCCGACCTCATGGGGTGTAAAAGCACCACTAGCGGGGACGCACCATCCCTCCTGTTGAGAGTTTGATATCTCAGGCCCTTGACAAGAGAGACTAAGAAATACAAGGTCATGCTCATGTGAGTCAATATATGATATGTGAACTCATTGTATCTCAATAGAATGCTCTGGTTTAAGAAACATAGATTGTGTATTAAGAGGATGACTATTCCTTCCTCAGATTCAATCTGAATATCAGAGACAAAGGAACTATATGATCATATTAACACTAATCACGAGTTGTAGGTTTAAGTTATTCTCTAACTTTCAAATTACTTGGGTAGCAATGATGTGTTGCTAGATACCACTTATTGCTTGTGTAGTCATAATGGTTATGGACTTTACTACCAACGTTATACGGGATCTATAGGGTTTCATACACAGGATGCACTTGGAATAAGATTTTACTCATGAATAAGATTTAACTTAGTTACTAAAAGAGTTTAGATAACTAAATTAAACAACACCGGCTATGCTAATCATCTGACTGGAGTGTCCATACGATTGAGTGGTGTGCCAAGTCAATCGGCTGGATCTTAATAAACCTGGCTGATGGAACCAACAATTCAACTGGTTGGAGTGTCCAACCAACCAAATGAACTAGATTCCCAACATATGGTCAGAATATCGAGTTGACCGACCCGATGCGAAACGTCTAGTTTGACTGGGTCAAAGGACCAGTCTGACTGGGGCAAATGATTGATGATATGTGTAATGATGTCCATTAATTATCACATCAAAAGACAATGTTATTGTGTTTCTGACCACAAGCCAGTCGACCAAATGGACAGTTCGGTTGACAGAATGGTATGTTAGTCGATGGAGTACTTGTCTGCAACAGTCGTCAAGCCATAAAATCAGACTTTTCATATCCCCTAGATTCTAGAAACCCTAATTCAACCACTCCTATATAAGGAGGAGGTGTCCAAGGCTTAAGATACAAAATATATACAAAGTTTAGAGAGGAAGTCAAGAGATTGTCTCAAGCCTTTAGTATTTTAGGTTGGAGACAGAGTGTATCTCAAGGTCTCGCCTTGGAAGGGAGTTCTTAGGTTTGGAAGAAAGGGAAAGTTAGCTCCTAGATTTATGGGGCCTTATCCAATCGTTGAACGGATTGGGAAGGTAGCTTATAAGCTGGAGTTACCACCTGAGTTGCACAAGTTGCACCCAGTGTTTCACATTTCCATGCTAAGGAAATGTCATCCTGACACAGAATCAGTTCTGCAACCTATGGAAGTAGAATTAAATGATGATATATCTTATGTTGAAGGACCCATGTTGATTCTTGATAGAAGGATCAAGAAGTTGAAAAAGAAAGACATTCGTCTTGTAAAAGTCCTCTGGAATCATCGTGGCATTGAAGAAGTCACGTGGGAGTTAGAGGAAGAGATGAGGAGGAAATACCCTACTCTTTTCTCTTAATGTTTTTGTTAATGATTTCGGGGACGAAATCCTTGTAAGGGGTGGATAATTTGTAACATCCCTGACCTGGGTTATGTTCTAACCCTAGGTGTTTTGCCTAATAAAGTTGATTAGATGCTTTCTTTTATCTCTTGAAAGGTAATTAGGGCTTAAGAGGAACTTATATTTCAATTTCAGACCTTTTTTAATAATGTTGAAACATTGTTTTGTTAATATTGGACTAAAGTGCAAATTACCCAAGTTGAGGGGTTAACTTGCAAATTGTACATGATAAAATGTTCCTCTGATGTTGAGACATCATAATAATGAATATGATGTAGTGGTATTGTTTCCACAAGCTTGAGCACCAAGATAGAGCTTGTTGAGCCATGTTTGTGCATTAAAACCTAGTTTTGGTGTAATGTGCAATTTACCCAAAACCTAGGGTTCAATATGCAAAATAACACCTCTAGAGGGTCCCTCATGTTTCTTGGCATCATTTAGAGAAAAGAAAATGAGAGGGGCGCCTCATTTGAATTATCTTGGAGGAGAGAGAATCTTGGTATTAAAATAATCAAGATTTAAGCATAAATGGAACTTTAATTCAATTTAATGCAAAAACAAATATATTAATTGAGGATCCCTTCAACCAAAAGTTGAGGGATGAATTTTAAAAGTGTTTGACGAGCTTTTTCCTTGCAAAGGCACGAAAGGATCTTGAGTGAGTGGAGACTCCACTCACATTAAGTTAATAAAAAGTATTATCCACTAAAAGTAGGATATTAGTATAATATGATTAAGGTGCTTAATTTCTTTTCCTTTAATTCTTGTATCATGAAGGGGTTTTGTAAGATAATGAAGGTGGCTTCGTGTCCAAGGAATTGAGGGGGAAGTGGTGGAAATAATTTTGGAAATAAAAGGAATTAATTCCATTTTCTCTTTCCTTGAAAATTCCTTATACATATCTCATTTCCTACCCACTTAAGGATCTTTTTCAGAATTCCCTTTCCTCTTCTTGCCTTGGCTGACCACGAGAGAGCTCAGGAGAAGGATAAGGACGACCCTAACCTGTTGGTAAGCTTTTGATCATCTTTCACCTTGATTTCATGGTGAAAACTGAAAATCAATGCTTGATTTCTTGTTTTCTCCATCCAATCTTCAACTCTAGCCAACTTTTTCATCCAAAAGCTCAATAACGGACCTTGGGTAGTTGTCAAAGCTCATACACCATTAGATAACGTGGAGCTTGAAGCTTGTAATCAGAAGAATGCGGGTTATATAACTTAAACCCTTAAACATTGATATTGCATTCAATTCTTTATAATTTGTTGTTCATTTTGTTCTAGTTTGAGCTTCTTTGATTCATTGCTGTAATTTCCATGAAAACGGCAGTAGTTCTTGGATGAACGAAGGAAGATGATGATGACATCATCTTGGACACTTTTCCCAAGTAAATTCTAGACCAAACGGTTTCAACATAAGTGCTCAATCGGTTTCACAAACCGTTTGGGAGTAAACGGTTTCACAAACTATTTGGGAGTAAACGGTTTCAAACCGTTTGGGAGTGTTGACCATAGTTGACCATTTGGAGAATTGATGATAATGATAATGGTTAATGACCCATTAAATATAATTGATTAGTTTCAAAGGGATTGTTAGTTGAAGGTCCATCAATCACCAAACCCTAATCGGGCTAAGTGTTGATTTCTAATTAATTGATTTGGAACCTTAGGTTGATTAACCCAAACGGTTTCAAAACCATTTGGAGATCACCCAAACGGTCTCAAGACTGTTTGGAGGTCAACCAAGACCGTTTGGAGGTCTAGGGTTGAGTATGGTTGGGTAATTGAAGATCTAAAGATACCAAGTTAAAATGTAACCAATAGTCGATTGGATGATCAATCCAACGGTCCAAACCCTTATTGGATGTCATGGATTTTGATGATGGGGTGGGCAAACGGACTCAAGACCGTTTGGAGGTCATCCAAACAATCTCAAGACCGTTTGAGGTCAGGTCATGTCCAAATTGAATGGTGGTCCAATGAATTCAAAGTAACTAGTTCCCCAATGTCTAATATTGAAGGTTCATCGATTTCAAACCCTAACCCAATTGGATTCAAAATCCTAATTGATGATCAATTGAATGTCAAATCAATTGAAGGATGATTTGTTAAGCTCAATGGAAGTATAGTGTTAGGTTCAATTGATGAGTGGTTACATGAATTCAATCAATGAAGGAATCAATCTTGGAAAACCTAAATCAATTTGAGGAGGTTTGGACCAAACGGTCTCAAGACCGTTCGGGACCAAATGATCCCAAACCAATTGAGACTCAAACTGTTTCAAGTATCAACTTTGTTAAATGGTTTCAAGCACCTACTTTACCAAACGGTTTCAATTGTTTGTTCAAGACCGTTTAGATGTCTAAACGGTCTTAGACCGTTTGGAGGTATTGCAAGAAAGACCGTTTGAGGTCTGATTGGTCAAGACCGTTTGGAGTCTAAGTTACCAAGATTGTTTGGAAGATAATTAACCAAATCGTATGGACACTTATAGTGGTTTAAGGTCAATTGTTTAATTGAACAATTATATGATGTAAACCAAGGGTAATTATAATAATTGCACCCTTAATAAGATAGGGTGATTAGTACCTTTTGAATAATTAATCTTTAATGATCATGGAAGTAATGACATAATCCATTGTTTTAATTATTCTTTCAAATTGAGTTGACTTAATCCAATCAAGTGTGAAGTAAGTATCATCTTATAGAGGATGAGAGAGAGAGGACTTCCTACATGAATGATAATCATGTAGTGGCTAATTCTCAACACTTTCAACATGAATGAATGTCTAATTAGGGTATGATCCTTGATAGGGAGATCATGAAACCCTAATTAAGAAGGTTAATGAATCCTAACCCCAATTGAAGGCAATGATAAGTGAAACCCTAATCCCTAGTGATGACATGATCCTAAATCAGGGTAATGAAACCCTAATCCCTAGTGATGACATGATCCTAAATCAGGGTAATGACATGAGAAACCCTAATTCAGGGTATTTTGATGATCAACCCTATTTGGGGTGAATAGTAAACCCTAATTGTGGGTTATCAAATATAAACCCTAATCTAGGGTGATGCAATGTGAATAGTAAACCCTAATTGTGGGTTATCGAATATAAACCCTAATCTAGGGTGATGCAATGTGAATAGTAAACCCTAATTCCAAATGAAGTGAAGGTGTATATGAAACCCTAACTCTGGGTTATATTACATAGCATGAAACTCTAACCTTGTACAATGAGATGATAAGTCATTGGTCCTAATTGAACAAAGGGGATGAATAAGAGGAAACCCTAACCATAGTAATGGAATAGTGGTGTTACCCTTGAATAGTGATGCTATAACTATTTTGCATGATACTGATAGGAAGTTGATGTAAATGTTATCATCGGTACTAATCTTACAGGTATCATGAGATGATGAACATAGCCAGGTATGAGCTATGATGTTTTATTATTGAAACTACCTTATGGGCCTTGTGAGCCATAATATGTTGTGTTATTTTGAAAGAGGTAACAAGAGATATTAATGGGCTTTAAGAGCCATGTGAAATACCTGCATTGCAATCATCATGTTTACACTAGTTAGATGACCTGAAGGTATTAAGTTACATGTTAAAGTGGTAGCAAGTGTTCTGATGATCTAAGGGTTTGAACACCCATATTCTTGAATTATGATGATGAGATAAAAAGGGACTGAGATCCCAATGTTAATAAAGTTGCGAAAAGAACTTGATAGAAATAATACTCATTCCTTATAGCAATTGTTATAATGGTATATGTTTGAAAACATGTTTGATGCTAAAAGAATATTGTAATGTACTTAATTAATCAAGTGAAATGATATCATGTAGAGCCCTGACCATAGATCCATCATTGTCAGCAGTTTGGTGATGGTGAAACAGGTTTTCCTACGGGAACTCCTGGAGGGCATACTTTTGAGTATGTGGGGGTTATGGGTGTGAATATCCTTACGCCCTAATAGAAGAATTGATGTGAGATAAACATTAAATCTCTCAATCCTTCATTATATATATGCCCGGATGGATGTAACACTGATCTCCCAATGATGTTAATGTCGAATCGATGTGAGATAAATATGAAATCTCTCGATTGTGAAGAGAGTACAGCATGCCACTGTAACTCTAATAGCGAAGTTGCCAGTATACCCTGGAAAGCTATTTGGCAGAGACACGAGATGTCCTGCAGTTGGTCCTCACACTGACTGAGGAAGATGAGGTCATGGAAATCCGGCTCTTCTATTGACCTATGTATGGTACCGATTTCGATTTCGCAATGGTCAGTTGGAGTATGAGCGGTATACCTCATCTCCTCAGGGCATAAGTATGTTTGTAAAATGTAATCAACCGTGTAGCATATTAGCCTAGGATTGAATTATGAGAATCAATGGTTGATGATACATTGCCTATTATGTCTTATTTCGATAAATGCTATACATGTTCTTCATATTCCTTATTGAATAAATGACATGCTGCATTATCAAGACATAGCTGTAATATCTTGAGTAGAGAATACTGCTCTAATTAGTCTAGACAATGATTTAGCTGCTGTAGAATATTTATGATTCTTCTGCTTAGTTTTATTCTATTATCTGCAATAATAATGTTTCTGACGGAGAGTTATATCTCTCGCTGGGATAATTTTCAAATTGTCTCACCCCCGTGGGATTCAACTTTTTAGGTAGACGTCGAGGAAAAGGCCGAAACCCTACAGTGGGTGAACAACAGTAGCGCAGCTACAACAAGGACAGCAGTGATCCTCAGGTTGAGACATTGTCTGTCATGTCCTATAAATAGAGAGTCCTATGTGTCATCTCTGTACTCTCAGGTCCTAGGAGTCAGTAGTTAGTTTAATATTGATCTGAGATTTTGGCTTGATGCCTCGAGATTTTTATACTGCTTATGTATAGTTTAACAGGGAAGTTAATGCTTGTAACTCTCGAGAAGAAATGGTA
Organism: Alisma plantago-aquatica; assembly: GCA_963693085.1. NCBI lineage: Eukaryota > Viridiplantae > Streptophyta > Magnoliopsida > Alismatales > Alismataceae > Alisma > Alisma plantago-aquatica. Next base: position 445,016,948 of record OY856412.1, on the reverse strand, counting down.
CAAGAGATGTACTAATGAACTGGAATGTACATAACTTACTTTGGTTCTTTATGAAAGAGTTTTTCAGTTTATGGATCTCTTTGTAAAAAGTTTTAATTTTTAGTGATTTTCAGTAAATCCGCTGCTAATGATACGCTTCCGCATTAGTTAATCGTGATTTGTGGGTTGGTTCGTCTCATAGCCAAACAAGGTTGAAGGTTAGACCTAAATAGATGTTTAGTATAACCCCAATGATATAATGCATGTATAGATCACCTTAATGTAACCTAATGTTCTAACATTAATATTAGGTTTATAATGGATAAATAAAATATGCCACATAACTCATTTTGGTGGTAATATGAAGATAAGAGACTTAATTGGATGAATAATTTAGATAATGGGTCGTTAATGGGCCATATGACATATCTCATAAAAATAAGTCTCAAAAGTAGAAACAAACTTCAAATTCCAAATTTACATATCAAAATTATCCTACAGGTCAAATTCCATCTAATTTGGACCACCTTAAAATATTAGGATAAGTTTAGGTGAGAGAAAATAAGTAAAAGGCATAACTAATGAATAATGTGATTATATAACTTCAAAATATTAAAATAATGACAAATTTGCATTCAACACATCAAAGTTAACTTGTGTATGAAGTTTGGTCCAATTTGGAAGTTGTTTGTGTAAGTTATGCAATTTTAGGTACATTCCGGACTTTTCTACAATTTACCCAATTGGGAGGTTTTCTTTGCACATTATCATATGAATTTTAATCCTTATATATTCCCTTACCATTATCGATATTTTGAACCATGGGGCACCTAGTTGCACCTTGGTTTGAAGGTGTTTCTTTCCAAGGGCATTTTTGGGATTACCCTCTTTATAAATGAGCTTATTTTTAGAAGCTATCAACCAATGGGGTTATTTATTTGATTGTAGGTCGGTTGGAATGGCCTAGAAGTGTCCATAAACTGACATTTGATATTTCAGAAGCCTCTATGAGCTGTCCTCTTGCATGGCCATGATATCCCTAGGCTAAGGATACATGGAAAGCTCCATGGACACCTCATGCTTGACTTCTTCCTTATCCATAAAGGTTTGCATGTCCATAGGCACCCTTAGCATTGGACACATGGAAAGTAACTTGACACCTCATTCTTGACTTTTTCCTTATCCATAAAGACTTGCATGTCCATGGACACTGATGTGCACAAATCATATCATCTTTTGGATCATGTTTGGTTGCATATCCATGTTGTTTTGACTCAATTATCACTCTCATTCATGCTAGATTCTATATTTTTAGCTATTCTTACTTGTCTCATGGTTTGGATTGTAGGAACTATATTTTTTAATGAAATGATGAGGAATATATCATATTATCTCTTATCGGGTCACTCCTCAAGTATCTACATGTTTTGGGGTTCGAAACTACACAAATACCACTTTTTACGACATGTAATTCAGACCTACACGCTGAAAGTTATGAGCAAAATATACAACAACCCAGAACAGCCAAGTGCACGCCGTGCACCTGGAGCATCGAGCAGAATGAAAGTTTCTGGAAAGTTGCATGGCGTGCACCTGGGAGCTGAAAGTTTCTGAAAGGTTGCACGGCGTGCATTTCTTCAGCGCACGTCGTGCACAGTGCATTCTGGAGCAAACTGAAAGTTTTTGGAAAGTTGCACGGCGTGCACTTTGGGTGCACGGCGTGCCCCTGACAGTTTCAGCATTTTGAAAAATATGAGTTTTTGTTTAAAATGAAGTGGGAACTTAATGAGCGGTTATGCTCGGTCATTTGTGTCAGTTCCCTCATCCCAGAGCAAGCCTAGAGCATAGGAGGGCGATTTGGAGGAGAAAAGAGGTGGTTCCTTGCCAAAGAACCTCCATTCTTCTTCTCTTCTTCTCTAAGCTTCTTCTCCAAGGTGCGGTAGAGCTTCTTCACTCCACCAAGCTTCTTGGGAGAGAGGTTTGCCCGGTTTGGAGCAACTGTAGAAGTGGGATTTCATTCTCAAGTCGGAATTCTACCTTTCTTTGGTTACACCTTGGGATTGCTTAGCTTTTCCTTCTCTAAACCATGCTAAACTCTGAAATTTCTGCACATTTTCTGTTGTACACTATCATGGACGAGTAGACTCTTTTTCTTGGGCATGGGAGAGTAACTCCCATGTCATAGCTTGTATGAACATATGAATTTCGTACTAAATGTTAGTTTCTTGCATGTTCCAAGAGTTGTTTTAGATCTAAAATGCTTGTTTGTGTGATTGGCCATCATACTTGCATGTTTTATGCTTTCTTTCATAATCTGAGAAGATGTGTTTGAGAGTATGGAGTTACTCTTTTGGCAACTTGTCCTTGACCGCGAGAGTGGGTGGGATTATGTTGAGGAGCAAGGTTTGTGATTTGAAATGAAATACATACACGAGAGTGATGTATGGAGTTAAAATTGTCATCACTTCACCGGGAGGTGAGTGATGACTACAAACCTCCTTTGCAAGTTAATTAACATGTTTAAATTCGTATTTTAATATAAGCTATGATGTGATAGTGAAATCCCAAGTCTAAGATCCTTCAAAATCTGAATCTTAACCTTTCTTAAGTGATAATTTATTGTTTTGTTTTAGATCTATAATTTAGTTGTTCTAATCCAATCATCTTGTGTACAACGATCTAGATTATTGAAAATCATAACTCTTGCGCCTAACTAACCAACGCTCCTTGTTTTTGACCTCGACTACAACTACTCTCGTATACTTGCGGGATATAGCTAGTTGAGTAAAAGATCATTCTTATGATTGAAACTCGTTAGCCTAAACATCCAATAGACACCCTTATACATGACGCATGGAAAGTCTCATAGACACCTCATACTTGACCTCTTTCTTTATATAGCCATATCTACCCCTTCCCAACTCCCAATTCGAAAACCCTTGCTCTCCTTTATTCCCTATAGCTTAGAGCATTATTCTTACTCTATTTTTTCATGAAGGTGATGTCCCAAGGTAAAAGGAGGTGCCTACCTTGGTGAAGAAGGCTCCTAGGGTTCCAAATTTACTCTATTTAGGATTTCTTAAGCTCCTCCTTGCTGATTTTAACCAAAAATAGTAAGTATCCTCCTTTCCTTTCCTACATTCATGTTTTTAGTCTTCCTTCCACCTTCCTCCAGGTTAGAACCATGGCCTTCCATGGTGAAACCCCACCTAGAACCCATAAACACCTCATCTCCATGTTCATTTGTTAGGGTTTTTCGCCTCTAACGTGGAGAAGGTGCTTCTTGCTCGAGATAGGAGCTTTTTTGTAGAAACCAGCCTCTCTAAGCTTGGGAACATTACTTATAAGACATTTCCACCTTCCCTAGAGGTTCTTTGGAGGCCTAGGCTTGACTTGGACTGTTTATACTCTAAAGTTGAGGTATGAATGCATCCCACATTATCTCTATATTGAGCAATTTCTAATTCTTCACTCTAATTGTATGATGTATCCCCTATTCTTCTATGCTGAGCAATTTCTTTCTCTTGTTGTATGATGTATCCCCTATTCTTCTGTGTTGAGCAATTCACCTATGTTTATTCATTATCTTTGTCCTATGGACATTAGCCTATAGAAAATGTCTTTTCTTTTGAAAATCATGGTTTATGTGAACTACCTTATTTGATATTGATCATGTGATCATGGATATTCTTTTGAACTCTTATCTTATGCTTTGTTCATGATGGAACTCTAAAAGATGACATGTTATGTCTTTTTCCCACTTATGAGGTGGATGTATATGTTGGTCACTTATGTGGTGTCTAGTTTATATATTCTGACTATACTTTCTACTTTCCTCTACATTTAACATGTTATGAGATTCAATAGCACTAGAGTAGTGTAATTGCATTGGTTTTTATGGAAGATGTGTTATTTCCTGCCGAGCAGATGTGATATTTCCTGCTCTTTTAGGATGGAAAGGAACCTCATACCCAAGGCAAGATGTGTGATTCTTGGCCCATGTTTTATATATTTGGGAGATTGGCAGTATTCCTTTCTCTATCAGGTTTCAAGTTTATGAGACTTGGCCACCTTTGTGTTTATATTGTTCTAGGGCTATGTTTATCTCACATGCATGCAGGTTGATGATAAGGGGTGTGTGCCCTAATTCTTTACATGTGCTTGTGTGGCACAATCTTTATGTTTTATTAATGGCAAGTATACTTTTGTTATCATATGATTTCAATTCCTTTTCTCTTGATACTCGTTTGGGTGGTCCTTATCTTTTTCATGGGAGGCCTTTACACTTTGATGTCCTTTATTCCATATATTTCTCAATTTCCTATTTAGTATGCACATACCAACCTTTGCTGATGTCATATATATTCTCTTCTTGTTGGGGTATGCTTCCAACCCTAGGTGAAGGACTTGGATGATAAGGCATGAAGTTTTGGACTAGCTTAAGGAGTTAAGCTTGGAGACAAAGTTGTTATGGTTTAGATTTTCCTCTACTTAGATCCTTATGTTGTATCATACATGTAAACCCTGATGGAATATTATGATGTACTTTTGTAATCTTTTGTAAAAATTGAATATAGTTATTATTTTTATTCCATTACTATACTTTCATTGTTTTGAATACCATTTATTGAAGTCTGGAAATTTTGCACCTATTCCAGAATACGTTTGAGTGTGTTTGGAATGGATGTTTTATTCTTCAAATCTTTAGTAAGGGGGTGGCCCCGCCTCCTTACAGCATGGTATCAGATCCCATGATAGTTGGAATCTGACTATTTCAATTTTTTCTCCCTAGTTAGAATACTTGCCTTACCTTTAAGTGACATGTTTGCCCTAGAGTTGATCAATAGATGATGAAGGGTTGATTTAGGATCCTATAGTTTCACATTAGAATAATGATGAATCGATCCTTAAAAATACTTACAAGTAAAAGATGCATAAGGAACCATAGTAACTTGAGGTCGTTTAGCTTGGCCTTTAGGCAGGTACTAGGACATGAAGTTGAAATCAAAGTTGTCTAGAAAAGATCAGGGTTCGGGGGCCGGAGGACTCTCGAATCCATATGATATCGCCCTGGCTTGAGCTGATATGAATTGTTCAAAATAGCATGCTTTTAGGCAATAGTAGCCTTAGAAATATATATATGATTTATCTTTAGGGACCCTAATATGTTGAACTTGTCTCCCAGGTGTAATGACTTGTTTGAGGATGGATACCCAATATAGTTCCCTTATGACCCATAGAACCACATGTTTGGATAGTTATCCCTAGAACCTAGACTTTGAAGTTTGGTGTTTAGTAAGCAATCAGAGTGCGCAGTGAAGCGTGATGGATCTGGTATATGGTCTAGTTAGACTCACCCTTTTACCTCTAGATTGGTTTGGCTTGGTAGGTTAAATCCTTTAAGGGTTGGTGAACAAGTTGTCTTCTTATATGTGGCTTTTTTTATTTTGAGGACGAAATCCCTTTAAGGGGTGGTGTGATGTAACATACTAGATCTCGGACCCTACCCTGGAAGTTGACATTTTGGACTTAGCCAAACAAGGTTGAAGGTTAAACCTAAATAGATGTTTAGTATAACCCCAATGAGATAATGCATGTATAGATCACCTTAATGTAACCTAATGTTCTAACATTAATCTTAGGTTTATAATGGATAAATAAAATATACCACATAACTCATTTTGGTGGTAATATGAAGATAATAGACTTAATTGGATGTATAATTTAGATAATGGGTCGTTAATGGGCCATATGACATATCTCATAAAGATAAGTCTCAAAAGTGGAAACAAACTTTAAATTCGAAATCTAAATATCAAAATTAGCCTACATGTAACATTTTATCTAATTTGGACAACCTTGAAATATTGGGATAAGTTTAGGAGAGAGAAAATGAGTAAAAGGCATAAATAATGAATATTGTAATTATATAACTTCAAAATATGAAAATAATGACAAATTTGTATTCAAAACATCAAAGTTAACTTGTGGATGAAGTTTGGTCCAATTTGGATGTTGTTTGCGTAAGTTATGCAATTTTAGGTACATTCTAGAATTTTCTGCAATTTGCCCAATTGGGAGGTTTTCTTTGCACATTATCATATGAATTTTAATTCTTAGATATTACCTTACCATTCTCGAGATTTTGAACCATGGGGCACCTAGTTGCACCTTGGTTTGAAGGTGTTTCTTTCCAAGGGCATTTTTGGGATTACCCTCTTTATAAATGAGCTTATCTTTAGAAGCTATCAACCAATGGGGTTATTTCTTTGATTGTAGGTCGGTTGGGATGGCCTAGAAGTGTCCATAAACTGACATTTTATATTCAAGAAGTCCCTATGAGCTGTCCTCTTGCATAGCCATGATATCCCTAGGCTAAGGACACATGGAAAGCTCCATGGACACCTCATGCTTGACTTCTTCCTTATCCATAAAAGTTTACATGTCCATAGGCACCCTTAGCATTGGACACATGGAAAGTAACTTGACATCTCGTGCTTGAATTCTTCCTCATCGATAAATACTTTCATGTCCATGGACACCCTTATACCTGACACATGGAAACATCATAGACACCTCATACTTGACCTCTTTCTTTATCTAGCCATATCTACCCCGTCCCAATTGCCAATTCGAAAACCCTTGCTCTCCTTTATTCCCTCTAGCTTAGAGCATCATTCCTACTCTATTTTGCCATGAAGGTGTTGTCCTTAGGTAAAAGGAGGTGCCTACCTTGGTGAGGAAGGCTCCTAGGGTTCCAAATTTGCTCTATTTAGGATTTCTTAAGCTCCACCTTGGTGATTTTGACCAAAAATAGTAAGTATCCTCCTTTCCTTCCCTACTTTCATGTTGTTAGTCTTCCTTCCACCTTCCTCCATGTCAGAACCATGGCCTTTCATGGTGAAACCCCACCTAGAACCCATAAACACCTGATCTCCATGTTCTTTTGTTAAGATTTTTCACCTCTAAAGTGGAGAAGGTGCTTCTTGCTCGAGATAGGAGCTTTGTTGGAGAAATCAGCCTCTCTAAGCTTGGGAACCTTACTTATTGGACTTTTCCCCTTTCCCTAGAGGTTCTTTGGAGGTCTAGGCTTGACTTGGACTGTTTAGACTCTGAAGTTGAGGTATGATTGCATCCCACATTATTTCTATATTGAGCAATTTCTAATTCTTCACTCTAAATGTATGATGTATCCCCTATTCTTCTATGTTGAGCAATTTCTTTCTTTTTTATATGATGTATCCCCTATTCTTCTATGTTGATCAATTCACCTATGTTTATTCGTTATCTTTGTCCTATGGACATTAGCCTATAAACAATGTCTTTTCTTTTGTAAATCATGGTTCAAGTGAACTACCTTATTTGATATTGATCATGTGATCATGGATATTCTTTTGAACTCTTATCTTATGCTTTGTTCATGATGGAACTCTAAAAGATGACATGTGGTGTCTTTTGCCCACTTATGAGGTGGATGTATATGTTGGTCACTTATGTGGTGACTAGTTTATATATTCTAACTATACTTTCTACTTGCCTCTACATTTAATATGCTATGTGATTCAGTAGCACTAGAGTAGTGTAATTGCATTGGTTTTTATGGCAGATGTGTTATTTCCTATCGAGTAGATGTGATATTTCCTACTCTTTTGGGATGGAAAGGAACCTCATACCTAGGGCAAGATGTGTGATTCTTGGCCCATGTTTTATATATTTGGGAGATTGGCAGTATTACTTTCTCTATTAGGTTTCAAGTTTATGAGACTTGGCCGCCTTTGTGTTTATATTGTTCTAGGGCTATGTTTATCTCACATGCATGCAGGTTGATGATATGGGGTGTGTGCCCTAATTCTTTGCATGTGCTTGTGTGGCACAATCTTTATGTTTTATCAATGGCATGTATACTTTTGTTATCATATGATTTCAATTCCTTTTCTCTTGATACCCATTTGGGTGGTCCTTATCTTTTTCATGGGAAGCATTTACATTTTGATGTCCTTTATTCCATATATTGCTAAATTTACTATTTAGTATGCACATACCAGCCTTTGTTGATGTCATCTATTTTCTCTTCTTGCTGGGGTATGCTTCCAACCCTAGATGAAGGACTTGGATGATAAGGCATGAAGTTTTGGACTGGCTTAAGGAGTTAAGCTTGGAGACAAAGTTGTTATGGTTTAAATTTCCCTCTACTTAGATCCTTATGTTGTATCATACATGTAAACCCTTATGGGATATTATGATGTACTTTTGTAATTTTTTGTGAAAATTGAATATAGTTATTATTTTTATTCCGTTGCTATACTTTTGTTGTTTTGAATACCATTTATTGAAGTTTGAAAATTTTGCACCTATTTCGGAATGCCTTTGAGTGTGTTTGGAATGGATGTTTTATTCTTCAAATCTTTAGTAAGGGGGTGGTCCCGCCTCCTTACAACATGGTATCAGAGCCCATGATAGTTGGAATCTGACTATTTCAATTTTTTCTCCCTGGTTAGAATACTTGCCTTACCTTTAAGTGACATGTTTGCCCTAGAGTTGATCAATAGATGATGAAGGGTTGATTTCGGATCCTATAGTTTCACATTAGAATAATGATGAATAGATCCTTAAAATACTTACAAGTAAAAGATGCATTAGTAATCGTAGTAACTTGAGGTCGTTTAGCTTGGCCTTTAGGCATCTACTAGGACATGAAGTTGAAAGCAAAGGTGTCTAGAAAGGATCAAGGTTCGGGGGCTGGCAAGATTTTCCTCTGCACCACTAGATTGGTTTAGGAGGGCTCCCAAATCCATATGATATCGGCCTCGCTTGTGCTGATATGAATTATTCAAAATAGCATGCTTTAAGGCAATAGTAGCCTTAGACATCTATATTATTTATCTTTAGGGACCCTAATATGTTGAACTAGTCTCCCAGGTGTAATGACTTGTTTGAGGATGGATACCCAATATAGTTCCCTTATGACCCATAGAACCACATGTTTGTATAGTTATCCCTAAAACCTAGACTTTGAAGTTTGGTGTTTAGTAAGCAATCAGAGTGCGCATTGAAGCGTGATGAATCTGGTATATGGTCTAGTTAGACTCACCCTTTTACCTCCATATTAGTTTGGCTTGGTAGGTTATGGTGAACAAGTTATTTTCTTATATGTGTAGGTTTTGATTTCGAGGACGAAATCCCTTTAAGTGGTGGTGTGTTGTAACATACTAGATCTCAGACTCTACCCTGGAAGTTGACATTTTGGACTTAGCCAAACAAGGTTGAAGGTTAGACCTAAATAGATGTTTAGTATAACCCCAATGAGATAATGCATGTATAGATCACCTTAATGTAACATAATGTTCCAACATTAATCTTAGGTTTATAATGGATAAATAAAATATGCCACATAACTCATTTTGGTGGTAATATGAAGATAAGAGACTTAATTGGATGAATAATTTAGATAATGGGTCGTTAATGGGCCATATGACATATCTCATAAAAATAAGTCTCAAAAGTGGAAACAAACTTCAAATTCAAAATCTACATATCAAAATTAGCCTACATATCAAATTTCATTTAATTTGGACTACCTTGAAATATTAGGATAAGTTTAGGAGAGAGAAAAAGAGTAAAAGGCATAAGTAATGAATAATGTGATTATTTAAATTCAAAATATGAAAATAATGACAAATGTGCATTCAACACATCAAAGTTAACTTGTGGATGAAGTTTGGTCCAATTTGGATGTTGTTTGTGTAAGTTATGCAATTTTAGGTACATTCTGGACTTTTCTACAATTTACCCAATTGGGAGGTTTTCTTTGCACATTATCACATGAATTTTAGTCCTTAGATATTCCCTTACCATTCTCGATATTTTGAACCATGGGGCACCTAGTTGCACCTTGGTTTGAAGGTGTTTCTTTTCAAGGGCATTTTAGGGATTACCCTCTTTATAAATGAGCTTATCTTTAGAAGCTATCAACCAATGGGGTTATTTCTTTGATTGTAGGTCGGTTGGGATGGCCAAGAAGTGTCCATAAACGGACATTTGATATTCAAGAAGCCTCTATGAGCTTCTTGCATGGCCATGATATCCCTAGGCTAAGGACACATGGAAAGCTCCATGGACACCTCATGCTTGACTTCTTCCTTATCCATAAAGGTTTGCATGTCCATAGGCACCCTTAGCATTGGACACATGGAAAGTAACTTGACACCTAGTTCTTTTCTTCTTCCTTATCCATAAAGACTTGCATGTTAGGGTTTTTCACCTCTAAAGTGGAGAAGGTGCTTTTTGCTCGAGATAGGAGCTTTGTTGGAGAAACCAACCTCTCTAGGCTTGGGATCCTTACTTATTGGACATGTCCACCTTCCCTAGAGGTTCTTTGGAGGCCTAGGCTTGACTTGGACTATTTAGACTCTGAAGTTGAGGTATGATTGCATCCCACATTATTTCTATATTGAGCAATTTCTAATTCTTCACTCTAAATGTATGATGTATCCCCTATTCTTCTATGTTGAGAAATTTCTTTCTCTTATTGTATGATGTATCCCCTATTCCTCTATGTTGAGCAATTCACCTATGTTTATTCATTATCTTTGTATTATGGACATTAGCCTATACACAATGTATTTTCTTTTGAAAATCATGGTTCATGTGAACTACCTTATTTGATATTGATCATGTGATCATGGATATTCTTTTGAACTCTTATCTTATGCTTTGTTAATGATGGAACTCTAAAAGATGACATGTGATGTCTTTTGCCCACTTATGAGGTGGATGTATATGTTGGTCACTTATGTGGTGACTAGTTTATATATTCTGACTATACTTTCTACTTGCCTCTACATTTAACATGGTATGTGATTTAGTAGCACTAGATTAGTGTAATTGCATTAGTTTTTATGGCAGATGTGTTATTTCCTGCCGAACAGATGTGATATTTCCTACTCTTTTGGGATGGAAAGGAACCTCATACCCAGGGCAATATGTGTGATTCTTGGTCCATGTTTTCTATATTTGGGAGATTGGCAGTATTCCTTTCTCTATCGGGTTTCAAGTTTATGAGACTTGGCTGCCTTTGTGTTTATATTATTCTAGGGCTATGTTTATCTCACATACATGCAAGTTGATGATATGGGGTGTGTGCCCTAATTCTTTACATGTGCTTGTGTGGCACAATATTTATGTTTTATTAATGGCAAGTATACTTTTGTTATCATATGATTTCAATTTTTTTTCTCTTGATACCCATTTCGGTGGTCCTTATCTTTTTCATGGGAAGCCTTTACACTTTGATATCCTTTATTCCATATATTGCTAAATTTCCTATTTAGTATGCACATACCAGCCTTTGTTGATGTCATCTATTTTCTCTTCTTACTGGGGTATGCTTCCAACCCTAGGTAAAGGACTTGGATGATAAGGCATGAAGTTTTGGACTGGCTTAAGGAGTTAAGCTTGGAGACAAAGTTGTTATGGTTTAGATATCCCTCTACTTAGATCCTTATGTTGTATCATACATGTAAACCTTATGGGATATTATGATGTACTTTTGTAATCTTTTGTGAAAATTGAATATAGTTATTATTTTTATTCCACTGCTATACTTTGGCTGTTTTGAATACCATTTATTGAAGTTTGAAAATTCTACACCTATTCCAGAATACCTTTGAGTGTGTTTGGAATGGATGCTTTATTCTTCAAATTTTTGGTAAGGGGGTGGTCCCGCCTCCTTACAAAAAGTGTGATACATTTTTAGACCCCTAGATTTTTTATAATTTCCTATTTTTAGAGATATTTAAAGTTTTGGATAATTCAAGTGAATTAAGCATTATATTGATGTAGATACCTACCCATTTAAAAAATGAAGAAATAAAAATGAGGTATGTCTGATAAAATGTCATTTAGAGATTAGTGAAAATCAAATTGATTAAAATATGTAAAGTTATAAATCTTGGCTATATAACTGTAGTTTATCTGATGATTTCTTTTTGTGTAACATCAAATTTGATACTCATAATTTAGCTTCTTAACCTAGGAAGGTGTACATGACCTTAGATAGATTATATGGACCAAGAATCATTAGCTACTCAGTTGACTCTTTATATTTGATGGAAATCAAAGACTCCCAAAATGTAAACAGTTGAAAGGATGAAGTAGTAGTGGTTAGAATATGGACATGAGGTGATTGTGACTTGGTTCTTGCATTGATTTTAACCAATTTTCAGTTTTTCATCAGAAAGTTTTGCCATTGAAAAATTATTTTCCTTATATTACTACATTTATAAAAACAAATGATTTTATTGAACTTCATTCGATGATTTATCGTGCTAAGTCACAATCATGGAGATATGAGAAAAAACTACATGAGAGTCAAATAAAACCCTCAAAACCTGCATGGTGATAGTTAAGAGAAATTGAAAAATACTAGACACTAGTTGACATAGCCTTTCACATCCCTAGGCTTTTAGTTGAATCCTTTTATGGGGTGAAAAATAATACTTGAGTAGACCATGGACTTATTGATTTTGAGGACGAAATCCACTTTAAGGGGTGGAGAGTTGTAACATACTGGATTTTTGGGTTCTAAGTTTACTCCTGAGCTATAATTCTTCTATTTTTTTCCTTGACCTTAGTCCTTCATTTCACGTTGCATTCATTTATTTTGACCAATCTTCTTATTCTTTGGTACTAATTTCACACCAAGTGAATGCCTTATGTCATGACGAGTTCATCTCTTCTATCTTGAGTAATGTTTACAAATATGCCCCTCAATTTGGCCTCATTCATCATTTGATGTCAATTTGAATCATTAATTTTGAGATATCTTGAACCTCACGTTCATCGAGTACTCAATTTGCATATTGATGGCTTGTATTTAATGGAAAATATAAACTATATTAAAAGAAAATGTACATTATTGATTATATTGTAATCATGGCCAAGTAGTCAAAGCTAGGTGTTGATATTTGAGAAATGATCTAACGAGAGGTTAAGCAAAGGGTCAAATTCTCAAATATCTAGCTTATGAGTTATAAAGAGTTCTAAATAGCTACATTAGTGATTAATGAATACATTGAATACAACTTCGGTTACCCTAGCAAGAAGAGACTCGATAGTTTCCTCCTCTACCGCCACCGATAGTTATGAGAGACGTGACGCCGTTTCCTCCCACTCGACGACCTGGCCGCGAAACGGTCCCTCCTTTCTCTTCTTCTTCCATCCCCCACCCTTCCTATCTTCCCCTCTCATCTGATAAATCTCACCAACCCTAGTAATAAACGGGGACCAGATCTGCAACAAAACTTGCAGTCTTCCCTAACCGGCCTGCCGCCATCACTACCATCAGAACCGGACCCCATTGTCCCTCTGATCAAGCACATCCATGAAACAACCATGCTCACCCTGACGCACAGGCCCCTGCAGCTCCTCCGACCTTATCACCGACGACGACTCCTGCTCCCGCCGATTTGTGCGAAGATGAGGACTGCACATGACGGTCTTCGCTCTCCTTACTGGAGAGCACTACACCCTGAGTCGATATCTCCGACGTCGCCTCACGATTTGCAGACCGTTGTCCTTACTGGAGAGCACTACCAAAACGCGCACCTCTCTGGCCTGCTTCAGGGATGTCGCCGCCAATCTCCTATGATCGCCCATCATCTACGGTGCCGCCCTAGGAGCCTGCACGATGTAAACGGTAGAGAATCCATCCCTGCCCCCCTCGCCAGCAACCTATCGGCAACACCACAGCACGGAAGAACCACTGCAAACCTGCAGAGAGTGCGGGCCCGTTGCCGCCTTGCTTATCCACCCTATCCCCCACCCTAATCAAACGTACTGGCGGCCCAGAAGCCTGCTGCGACGCATCCACAACTACCACCACGAAATCTCTCCAACCTCCCTGTCATGTTCTTGCTAAGAGAAGGACCAATCTTCCCTTCCACCACCAGTGCTGTGACCACGGCCACCAACTATCGACAACCACCGACGATCAGTGTAGACATCATCTCCAACCCATCATTGCCATGTCGACCAACAACCTGAGCAGCCGTGGTAACCATCTGCAGATCCGAATTGTAGAAGACGCACCCTAGTGCGTTGAAAGGAGTCTCGACCTGCTGCTCGCTCGGCATGATCAGATCCAACAACAGCAGCGTCACCACCTTTGCACCACGTCCTCCAGAAGCGCCACCATCACACCACTGCCGCCCCATCTTTTTTTTCGTGTGCCAGTCATTAGAGGGCAACACATCACCTCCTACTGGTTTATAATGTTCTGACCCAAATTTCAAGCAGATCTCCAAAACCTGCAAACACACCCCGTTGGCCCTATAGCCTGCATACACCTATGGACTCGATGGTGCTGCTCTTCCGACTTCCAAAGTTGATCAAGAAGATGCTTGGGTTGAACCTGAGGAAGTCACATGTCCAGAAGAGTGAACATCGAAGGTCTATGAGGCCATGCATGACTTGTTATTCTAGGTTCCTGGGTTAGTCAGCCTCATCTTGGGGAGCTTGACGAGATTTCTCTCCCGCCTCCTATAAGTCCAGAGGACGACAAAGGATAAATCGTCGTTCTACTTGGTAAGTTTGATATCCCATCTGCAAACTCATGTATTGACTCAGTTAGTGAGATGGATGCACACCTAGTAATGATTGAGGGCCTTAATTAGTTAATCTAGTATTAACTTGAACACATATCATTGGATGAACATCTGAATATAAGAAACCATTACCTTAAATTTATAAGTACTAGAACAGCAGCGACATATTAACAACTAGGACTGTATAGAAGGATTTATATAGTAGTAATATGCAATTATTAAGTGATAAGCACGACTACAACTATGGATTAGACTATAAATACTATCATACATTGTAGCCCTTTATAATGGTAAGTATTCAATTGATCACATTCATACGCTACATATGATGTATGTTCCAAACACAAGTACATTATATATATCTTGGTATAACATACCCTTCATTTCGTAAAATCATTTATTAAGATGATAGATATTATTGATATAAATATCACTAAGTATGGGTAATGTAATTATAAACGCAAAGTGAGTTTAGTAAATATAATTGAGAAGTTATAACGACCAATGACACATATGTGTCATACACATATATTAGATTTGAGGGGCAAAATGGTAATTCTACATAATATAAATGTAACGGTCTATATATCTCAAATGGATAACATATGCTAAGTCGGAACATCTAAACCCTAAGAATTTATATAGAAGATGTCATGGACAATTTACTAATAAAAATAGTTACAAGAGAGAGAGAGAGAAATACTGATAGATATAAAATCTTTTGAATAAAATAATATTGGTAACACTAGTGGTATCTTACTAATATATAATGTAGGCACTAGCTATATGATGAGATGATACTATGTTTATACACACCCGGAATGAAACATTGATCATATACATAACTCAACTAAAAACCCCAAAAAAGGGAAAACATGGAACATTAAGCCTAGATTGAAAATACAATCCTATGTAAGTCAAATTGAGAAAATTTGATTCCAAGCCAAGAAATATCAAATAACTCTAGTACATTCTCTTTTGCTAGATTCCTGAGGAATTGTCATGTTGATCCTTGAGGGCACCTTAATCTAGAAATTCTCATATGGAACAGGTACTAGATTCTTTCCATGTACATTGTTTGGTGGTGAACCCTAAACTATTTTATAAGCCTTTCCTGCTTTTGAAGGTCACCACCCCTAAATTCATTATTGTTGGATTTTGTTTTATATTAAGATAGCACTGGAATTCAATTCTTGGAGTTTTGACTCCCTGGACTTTGGCCCTTTTGGGATTTGTCCCTTTAGAGCTTTGGCTCCTAGAGGTTGGGTACGTCCCGCCGCCCTGTGCACAGGTTGTAATGGATTAGTGGTCCCCCAGTATACTGGTTAAAATAGTAGGCTAATGTGTCATTCTTTCATAGATGATTGAACACATGACATTGTAGCCATATATAAAGAAATGATATGATAGTGCTTAATCCTAATATTTAAATTGGGCATCTTGTTGCAAATAATCTTGAATATTTTTATATCTTGAACTTGGAAAATTGTGTATAATTGTTAACATTGTCAATATCATGTTGAATATTTTGATCTCTTGAACTTGGACAATTTTTGTAGAATTGTTAATCTAGTCAATACCATCTTGAATTCTATATATGGAAACCATTGATACATGTTATTCTCTTTTAGCTAAACTAAGTCCACCAAATATTCCCTCCTAGAATTCATCTTATACTTGAATCATGTTTTGTACCTATGTTTTTAATAGCTCAATGATTGGATTTACTACCAGCTTTGCTGACCTTTATTTTCCCTTCAATGGGGTTCATGCATGGTTTCATCCCCTTTGGGAATTCATGGGCATGTGGCTTGAAGAAGTCGTAGAAGAGACCAGCAGGAGATGTCGTTGATGGATTGAAAACTAGATAGGACTTATATATATCTTTATTTAGCTTCTGGACTCTGATGTACAAGCATGATTGTAATAAAGATTGTTTATATTTTTGATACATTTTGTAAATATTTGACCGTAGAGATCGAGTCTTTACACCCATGGTATTCAATCTTGTGAAGAAGCTTCCTAGATCAGTTGAATAGATGGGGACTATCGACCAACACCTTATGTGTTCTATGTAAGGAGCAACCTAAAAGTCACCCTCATCTTTTCTTTGAATGTAGGTTCACTAAATATCTACTCACTCAGATTTTCATTAGGATGGAGTGGGGTGTCTCTCACTCGTCTAACATGGATAAGATGATTTTTGGTGCTTGGAAAAATCACACGAGAAGGGTAATACCATGGCCCTTTTTGGCGGAGCTTTTACTGCTCTTTGCTTCTCCATTTGGCAGGAGAGAAATCTTAGATTCCATGGTACTGGTGTACATGATTACCTAGTTGTTTTTTGAGAGAATTGTATAAAATCTGGGTTGGATGTATAAAACCAAACCTAGAATTGGGCGGGGTGTTGATATCCTGATACTTAGACATTGGGGGTTTAGTAGAGTAACCCACGTTGTATACAAGATTTTGTTGTGCTCCCTGTACTTGTAATTTCATCGTTTTTAGTAATATTTTACACTCTCCCAAAAAAAGGTCAAGTTCAGATGAATTTGTGTTAGACGTATATATGTTTGAAATTTATTTAAGATAATTAGGGTTTTGATTCAACATTAACTATTAAGGGATTGTTTAGATCAAGTTTGAGGACTGTTACACATTGTTTAAAAAAAAAATTGAAGTTTTTGTAAACCAATTAAACGTTCCTCTAGAATTAAGTAGCTTTCTGGGAATTACAAAATGTATCAAATAAAGACTGACAATTGTGTATGTGGATATCTCAAGCTTAGGTGAAAAAAAATCTAGAATTATGAAAAAGATATGTTTTTATTCTTGATAAAAGACAATTCAATTTAATGGTTGACTAAAATGATCAAATGGTACTTCATTCAATACATTAGATATAAGAGAATGTCATGGTTCACATCACCTAAGAGATGGATTGTAGAGAAGTTTACCTCCTTGTAGGTTCACCAACCAAGAATGAGCTTTGTGATGACACTCTGCACTACTAGGTGTGGTATGAAGGTGCTTGACACTATACTTACAGTCCTAGAGTTTACTTTGGTGGGATGGATCCATAATGGAATGCCTAGGTGGGGTTCCTCGACACCAAAACCTAAGTGAAATGACTAAGTGGTATTTAACATAGAACTAGTTGCAAGGCTAATAATGGTCTTAATAAAACCAAGGGCCTAACTAGCTACATTGTCAATGTCCAATATCATAAAGTCAATCTCACTCTACCAAGGTTTAATCAGCGACATGTGCATGTGAAATCTTCATTTTTTTATATTTCTCAAAGAGTGATGCATCTCAGATGCAAACATAGTTTGCCCATTCAACTAGCACAAGGTTAGTACTAGTTCTAAATCTTGTTTCCATATGGAAAAAATCAACTTATTTTAGTGGTAGTAGGTATAAACTAAAAACCAAATGAAAATTACTAAAAGATTTATTGGTATCATACTATTACTAAGTATTCTTTTCTAAATATAGAATATTGGTAGATATATATTTCGTACCTTTCATGTAATGAAATGCAGCATTATTATTTTTACTATTAACAAAAGAGTGAGTTGCTTACTTTTTCACAATAATGTCATTTTCTAATTTCTGGAAAAAAATTGATGACATGATTTTGAAAATGTTATCTTCTCTCACAGATTTTCATGTCTTCTCTTCAAAATTATTTATTTTCTCTCTTTTATTTTAAAGCTATGTTTCACGAAAAAGAAAATGAACTGTAAGCGGGGGACTCAATTTTTATTGGTGCACCAATTTTCTAGTGATCCATGTCATAATGAAACAAGAATCTTCACCCTCTAAGAGATGATATCTGATAGTTTGAGAAAAATCTATAAGAATCCAGTCCCATTCTTGCTATCCTCCACTACAAAAATCATTCCTCTCTCCATTTCTAAACTTGTAATGCTTCTTGCTAACTTGCTCGCTTGCCCACTTCTCTAAACCCCTAATTTACTCAACATATTCCTCCCTTCCATGACATCATAGTCACATGATCACAAGACATACGTGAAGCTAGTAGTTATTGCAGTATTCCATGCATAAATGTGAGTTTGGAGTTACCAATAGTATGGATTTTAACATTTTATGTTTCCTACACTAATGATCACGTGTTTCCCCATACCCAGATCCAATAAAAGTATTTAGTGTCAAGATTTCTAGAGAATGTAATCAATCTCCCCCCTGCATTCAAACAAGGGTCAACCTAGTCCTTATGGAGAATTGCATTTTGTTCAACATTAGACATCACAGATAGCTGCATTTACATGAATCAGTAGTACGTACTGGTATATAATTACCAGAAGAAAAAAAATTAGGAATTCACTACTTTGTAAATTTTCAAACACATGAAAATCACATATAGCGATTACATATTTTGTGAGTATCTTAACAATATGATATGGCATTCGATTTGTGGTTTAAGATGCTATTTATACATAGAAATTACAATCAAAGTCAATCATGTTGCATCGGATAAAGTACCATCCCACACCAATAGGGACGTCTTCCACTATCCCAACAGGCTTTGTGAAAGTATGGTTGGCCAGTTGAATCCTCATTCTAGTCTTTACCATATCTGTGAGTCCCAACCTCTAGGTAAGAGTCAGGGGCATGAGACTAATACTCACTCCCGTGTCTCTGAGTCTCTGTCTTACCTCATCGTCTCCAACGTTGAAAGGAATTGTAAATGCTCTTGGATCCTTCTTCTTTGTGGGCATCTTGGCTTGAACAAAGGCACAGGCCATTTTGATTAGCCTCACTATTTCTATGTGGTCTCCCAACCTTCTCTTTGTAATCAAATCTTTGAAGAACTTTGTGTAGGTTGGCATCTCCTCAATCGTGTCCAAGAATGGTACATTAAGTTGCAATTTCTTTACTGCATCTAGAAATTTCTCATATCTTTTATTGATGTGAGCCTTGATCAGCTTATAAGGGAAAGGAACTCTTGGCGAGTATGGGTCCCCATTAGTGAATTCCCCCTCGGTTGAGTCAGACTTCTTCTCTTTGGTGATCTTCTTTCCCTATCTTTCTCGGTACCTACTTCCTCCTCAATTGCTTCCTCTACTGTCTATAGTTCGGGCTATGATTCAGCGTTGGAGTTTCCCTCTTGGTTAATCTTGTCCTTAGGATCCTCTAGAACTTTTACAGAACAAAGAGCGGTCATTTTCGCACTTTTGGTATTGGATGGAATCTTTTGTTGCGGTTTTTTATAAGTTCTGAAAATTGTGCTAGTTGTTGTCGATATGCTTCTAGTGTATATGCATGTCGACCATTTGAGTCTGCATCACTTTTAAGGCACCCGACCATTTGAGTCTGCATCACGCTTAAGGCACCCGTATTGGTGTTAGCACTCTATGTTAATTATTCATTTACTGTGGCTTGCCGTTTTGCAAACTTGAAGAGCTCAAATACCATGTCAGGTTGGTTGTTGCTTTTGTTCTGACTCTGATCCTGGTTTGATCTATTCGAAATTCTTTTTTTATCTTGGCTTTGTCCTTTACCTTGATAATTATTTCTGCTTTATTGGTAATCTGTAGTACGGGTGTACATAGCTTGTCCCCCGCCTCTCCCAAATCCAGGTGGTCCTTTAGATGGATTGTTGAGCTAGTGGGCATTCTCAACATCATCTTTGTTTCTATAGCCAAAACCAAGGTGTTTTGGTCTCTTGAAGTTGGCATAAGAAACATTATCAGTATCTTCCTCATTGCTATCTTCTTCTAGTTGAGTATAGATACAATTGTCAACACCATGGCCTCCCTCTCCATAGATAATGCACCCATGACTTTCTTGGACTTGCCTTTTCCTTTGTTTCCAATTTCCTTCACTTGCTTCACATCTGAAGCAATATTTTGGATTTGAGTGTTTATGGTTTCCAAGGCCTTATATTCGGCAGTAGGACCTTTGAATGTTGCCTTCTTGGCTGAACCCCTGCCACCTCTTTCATAGTGCATACATGCTTGTAGAGAAACCATGTTATCAATGATTTTCATGATTTTCTTTGGGTTTTGGCCTAGGAAGTCGCTTCTTACAGCGGCATTCAGCGAAGTCCTTTATGTAGATGTTAGACCATTGTAAAATGTGGTCACTAGAAATCCTTTGTCATAGTTGTGATGAGGGAAATCTCTCTAGTATTCTTGGAATATTTTACTAGCTTCATAGAGACTCTCTCCACGCTTCTGCATGAATCTAGTAATCTTATGCTTGTTCCTTAGAGTCTTCTCAATTGGGTAAAACTTCTGACAAAATCATCTGCCAGTGTGCCCACCCATTGAGGGTCTTGTCTGGTAGAGCAAGGTACCATGTCAATGCCTTGTCCCTTAAGGATAAGTTAAACCTATTACAGTATATCACTTCTTGTGGCACCCTTTTCATCTTGATTGTACCACATATGTTCTTAAAGGCATCCAGGTCGTGATAAGGATTCTCATCCAGGGTATTTCCTACAAAGGTTTTGTTCTTAATCATGGAAATTACCACGGGCTTCAGTTCAAAATTTGGAGCATCGAATCTTGGGATGATGATTAGGCACCATTATTCATTGGCTCTTGTACCGGCCAATTCACAAACAGAAGGGCTTCTGATATCATCTTTGTCATCATTGTTGTTATTTTCAGTGTTGTCCATGTTCTCGTGGTTGTTCCTCCCATTCCTCCTTGCTCTGGGATGACGACCTTATTCATAATGTTGTTCCTCATGCCCCTCATCATCATGTGGTGGTGGGATTCCCTGAGGTGGGCTTTCAAACCCTACTTCATCAGAGTTGTATTCCTCATATTCAAATTCAAGCTCAGGATAAGGTTGTTCAACCCTCAGGTTTAGGTTGCCACCTGAATGGCGTCCACCCCTACAAGGAGGCATGTTGAACACAAATGGGTGGTTGAATTTGCTATCCGCTCCTCTCCAAGCTACCTAAAACAGTTTGCACAATTGAGTTAGAAATTGGACGTGTGAATCAAAGTATTTGAGATTGTTAGATATAGTGGATTAGATCTAGTGCGGTCAAGTCTATTACTATAATTGAGGCGCAGGTGTATGGTGAGTAGATTTAGCTTCTTAACAGTGTCATTTGCCTTATCCCCGACAACGATGCTAAAAAGTTGAGTGGCCTAAATCACGCGTCCAAAAAGAAATTGGATCTAGAGTAGTCAAACTCTTAAATTTGTAGCATGACACTCAAGCCCCCACAACTATTATATGGGGTCCAATGTAGTAAGTCGGGGTCAATCCACAGGGACAAGGAGTGACAAGTGCTAATAGCATAGAACATTGGCTCAGTTACACCAATTAAGAAGTAGATTAAGTGTGATGTTCCTTAGGGAACTATGTGACTCCAAGCAATCAAATAAAGTAAAATAAGTAAAACAATTTGAGAAGTAGAACAAGTTAAGAAGTAAAGACAGGGAGTGATATAACAAGTGTGGATGGGAACTTGGATTGAGTTTTACCATCTAAGTTTCCTCACCAACATGCAATACTCACACTCATTGTACACCCTTAGAAATATTACAAGTAGACATCATATATGTCTATTCCTTCCTCTCTAAAGCTTATCATAGATCTAGATTACAAGGTTGTCTCTCTCTTGAGATGCAAACAAATAATAAAAAAAATATAACCATATGACCATAAGATTAAGCACTCCAACATTCTCATGCATTCATGAAACTCCATAACACTTAGATAAGGTTAGTGCTACTCTTTAGAGACATTAACAATCAAGTATCACAAGATGGCAAATAATCATACGAGTAAATAAATAAGAGTAAGCATACAAAGATAATCATTTCTAAGAGAATATATTCAATGGATATAAGTATTTTACATGTTGGAAGAGCCTCAGTGGCTACTCCCAACCCAGGTAATATGTTTAGCCACTCATGGTAGTGAGTAGCATTATGGGTTTACAAATGTAATGAGACATGTGAGAGAAAGACGAAATGATGAAGTAGATGGATGTAGATGAACAAATCTATAGGGGAAGGAGGAAGGTACAACAACTGTGACCACAAATAACCAAATTTGATGCAAGTCTTCTTCAGATGTGGATCTGGAGCGGGCGTAAGAGGTGGATAAATATTTTTTTTGAAGAATAGGCTAATGAGGTTGGTGATGGTGTGGATCCTCTCTCTCCTTTGGACCTTCGTCTTTGGAGATCTACGACCAATGAAGTGACTGATGGATCGAGGCTCTATAATGTGGTAACACTTTATCGTCTCTCCCCAGTCATGACCCATTCCATGGATGAAATGGTTAACTATTTATAGGAACGACCCTTAAGGCAACTGACTTAAGCTCAACAGCCATTGAGACTGCCGTCGATTAGTTGGTCACTGAGACGCATTGGTTGTCGAAGTGATTGCTCCCAGTGGTCGCTGAGGTGATTGCCCCCGTCGATCGCTGAGGGTGGTTGATGCAAGCGATCGCTGAAGTGTCATAGGTCACTGATGTTGATCAGGTCTTCATCGACCATTGAAGGTGGTTGATGGAAGCGACTGCTAAAGTGGTGCTTTCATTGGTCACTAGGGTGAGCTTGTCCGACAGTTGTCAAGACATCAATGTTAGTGATTGTTGATGTGATTAAGCTCTCACTTGTCGCCAAGACGTAGGAAGGTCAGTGACCACTGAAATTTGTGGACCCAACGAGCACTGAGGTAGCATCCTGGTAATTACTTGCCTTAGGCCTGGTGATCGCCTAAATGTGATGTTATCAGCAGTTGCTTAGATCCAAGTCCACTTCTAATAGTACTATGTGCAAATCAAGGAAGAGGGAATGAGATTAGGTGGTTATATCAAAACTTGCCAAAACAACTAAACTTATCTAGATAAAACATCATTGAGATGATAATATGATGATAAAACAAGCACTCAAATATCCACAAAATTTGATGTTATCACAATTGTTATTAAGTAATCATTGAAATCCTTTTAGGAAGCACGAAGTATGGGTGGGAATGATGTATTTACACTGAAAAATGAAGTAGCAAAAAATTTGTTTCCGTTTGTAAATTCTACTGAGATTTTCTATTTGAAAATTCAAATACATCATTCTTAATATGTATAATATAATCTTTATTTAATTCCATTGATGACATATTATTCTCAATTTATAGATGCTAATGTTTTTGTATTATTTACAATTACCATGTTGAGATACTA
This sequence comes from Alisma plantago-aquatica, assembly GCA_963693085.1. Classification (NCBI taxonomy): domain Eukaryota; kingdom Viridiplantae; phylum Streptophyta; class Magnoliopsida; order Alismatales; family Alismataceae; genus Alisma; species Alisma plantago-aquatica. Next base: position 444,993,183 of record OY856412.1, on the reverse strand, counting down.
ACAATGTGTATAGTTGCAAGTTTGCTGAGACAAACATAACAAGTTACTAAGCCTATTTCCTAGGAAGAGGTTTGTCCAGTAATGCCAAACACAGTGATTTTTAAGTTCTATGTTCTATGTGTTATCCACGGTGTTTACAACAAACCCGTGAGGACTGAACATGAACATGCACACATCCAATATATGATGCAAATGATATTCCTCATCATAAATTTTGCATACTTTAGAAATGGAAAGACAAACAATCTTAGTTGCAAATTTCACTTGTAATAAATTATACTTCCACATGAACTTGAGAACAATTTATTAGGTTGTTATTTTCCCTTAGTTGTTGTAATTAGGCACTTAATTTGTATTTTAACTTTTAAATTTGTATTGGTGGATGCACATTGCTTATATCTACATGTTGGAAAATTTTTAGGTATCTTGTAAGATTAAAATCTTGTTTAAATTTTGAATAATTAGTCATGATTTTCTTTCACGTAAACTAATTAATTATTCATGTAGTTTGTCAACTCGGGAGGTGTTTTCTCAAACTTCAAACACTTGGTTTATGTCTCCGTATATAATTATGTACACAAGTTACTGTTATACTCACTCGTGATGTAATATGGCTATCAAATATTTTCACATAATTGTATATGAGTTAATTACTGGACATTTTAACATTTCAAATGTTGATTAGTATGGCATAATTAAGGTACTGAAATATATTATTTTTGAAATAAAATCATGTTGAAATAATTATTAATCTTTCTTATGATCTCAATGACATATTAGATTATCTGTTATAATTGTCACATCTCTAAAAATAAAATAGCAACAAAAGTTAACATTTACATACTACATAGTTGAGTAGGGATTTGATTGTGCATGTTTTTGTGTCATTTCCAAGTTCAACAAGGAAATCAATGATGTATTGGCCTCCCTGTCTTGCTAGGTGAGCTAAGAAAACATCTTTTCTTGGTTAATTGATTTCATCTCCTCAACAAATGTTTGGGCACAACTATGAAACATATAATTTCATGTAATTTATGTCATTACTAAAGTTCAGAACAAATGATAAGTTTTTTTAAGGAAATTTGCCCACTCCCTACATATATGTGTGGATTCATAATGAATTTTTTTTACTCTTTCTAGATACACATGTAGAGGTATATCAAATGAATTCATGTGGACATGTCATTTTTTATGTTAATGTGGTCATGGGACTCATGTTGATTTTGATTGGAATTTAGTTTTACTGTCATGGGAAATATTTTCTTACACACTAACAATTTACTTCGTGTAAGTGCATTATTAATTCACACAATAATATGTATATTCATAGATATTATCATTTCATTGTATTTACAACTTTAGTTATAGTCTCCCTTTAACTTTATATATTGTTTTATTCATTTATAAGGAACCTAATTAACTTACATAAAGGTGTTTGCCAATGTAGTGACACCCAAATGATAAAGCTGATGTTGTATGACTGAGAGGTCACAAGTTCGAAACCCCCTGGCAACGAGATGAATGAATTGCTGATTTAAAAAAAACTTACATAAAGCTTTTCAATTGGTCTCTTCTCATTTTCACCTACACACACTTAAATATAAGATCTATCATTTATAATTTGGTGATAAATCTTAAAGCAACGACATTAGCTTTCTTTGTGTAATTTTCACATAAATTAATAAAAAATGTATGCAATATTTTATAGAGAAAAATTATATGTAATGTTTTGAACAAATAAGTTTTGCTATCATTTCTCTGGTAATGATAAAGTTCACAAAAATCATTTTATGGTTATTTGTAGAGTTTTTTATACCTATACATGGCTGAAGTTTAAGATAAATAGTTGCTATATTTTTTTGAACAAAAGAAATAAGTATAAATAACAATCATCATATTGCCATAGGATGTAATACATGTTTTATTAATATGTTGACAACTAAAATTGTATTAGCTTACAAAATTATTTTATATGTTCCCAAATACATGATAAATAGTACTTTAATTTTTTATGAGACAAAAACTTATAGACCTGTCAAAATGGGTCAGTGCTTGCGGACACCCACGGGTCAACTTGTTTAATATGGATTTGGGCAGGAGTTTTGACCACCCATTTAATTATGGATTAAACCAGACCCAACCCATTTATTAAGAGAGCCTCATGTATTGACCTGCGGGCACCCATGGTGCCCCATTTAAAAAAGACATTATTTTAAAATTAAAATTATAAGAAATTGTAAATATAGTTATATCCCTAGTGACCATTTGAATATATTGTATTTTGTACTTACATGTAATATATATTTGACATACTTGAACTTACATATATACATATTTATGAATGTTTTTCTTTACATTTGCCTGGCTAATATTTGTGTATCTATAATAACAACAAATATTTCTACTCTATACTGATAGAAATGATAGCATCATCCTATGTTCTTATCTTTAACTTGTTTCTATGTGTTGAATATTTAAATGCATCAACAAATTATTTCACTTTTATATTTGATATTAAACACAATAATTGAGTATTTTTAGTATTTTAAACACCAATTTATAACACAAATAGCTTTCTATTATGGTTGATGTGAAATATAATCGACTAAATATTGTAGTTTGTGTTATACATAAAAAATAATTGCATGAAAAAAATAATATAAAAAGTTATGCCTATATTATTTTGAGCTTTTCTATACAGATGAGTTTTTCAGACGAGATTCCATACAACCACTTTGTCATTTTCACGCTATAAAATGTGGGCCGGTAGAACATGCTGTCCAAGACGGTTGTAAAAACAAAAAACCTCACACCCGTAACATCATGTCTCAGTGTTGTACCAGGTCCTCTTCCCCAACGTGAGAGAGATAAACGTGAGGGGGAGAAAAAGAGAGAGAGATTGAGGGAGGGTGGAGAGAGGAGAGTGGGTATAGAGAGTAGTTGTAGGAAAGAGAAAAAACAAATAAGCTATTTTTGTTAATAACTTTTGAACGGTAACATATTTTTTGATAAAATAAATACCATTGCACTCCGTACAAGATCAAGTTCAACATATTAAAAAAAACATATACAGTTAAAAAAATGAGATATAACGTGATTGTAAAAAGTCAAAAGGAGGAGAGAGAAAATAATTTCTCTTATAACTTTTAGTCTATAATGGATTTTTTAACGAAATAAAAAAAGTTATAACATGGATAACATGTACAACATGGATAACATGTATAACATGGATAACATCGATAACATAATAACATAAATAACATGAATAACACGAATAACATTGATTATAAAAAGTCAAAAAGGAGGAGAGAGAACTATATTTCGTTTATAATTCTCAAACCGTAATGAATTTTTTAACGGTATAAAAAATAATGGGTTACGAATAAAAAATACATTAACATAAGACTAACGTCGACATACTTTGATAATGATTTTTTTTACAAAATAAGTATAACATGTATAATAACATGATGTAAAATGATATAACAACACATGGTATAAAATATATCAACATAAATAACATGGATAACATAGAATAACATGAATAACATGAAATAATGTGGATAACATTGATAATTTGGAATAACATGGATAACATGTATATGATGGATAAATGGATAACATGAATAACATAGATAACATAAATAATATAGAATCACATGAAATAACATGGATATCATGAATAACATGAATAATATAGGATAAAATAAAATAACAAAAATAATATGAAATAATATAGTAAAGTATTTTTATTATGAATAATATAAGATAACATGGGATAACATGTTATATATATTATCCATGTTATTCTATATATTTTCATGTTATTCTATGTTATCCATGTCATGTCATGTCATGTTATCTCATATTATCCCATGTTATCCCATAACGTATAGAGATAGCGTACATTTGGAGCGAAGATAACGTACGATACTACTTTCAACCTATTTTTCATATTTTCTCTCTCTTTGAAAAATAAATTGGACTTGAAATAACATACAATTGAATCGAAAATAATATATAATTGGATCGGAGATAACATACGACACTACTTCCCTCATGTTTTAGATATTTTCTCTCTCTTTAAAAAATAACTTTAACCTGAGATACCGTATAATTGGGCCAGAAATAACATATAATTAGATCAGAAATAACATACATTTGAATAAAAAAATCATAACACGGATAACATGAAACACTATAAAGTTTGATTAACATGGGTAATATAGAATAGTAGGGACAACATGAAATAACATGAATATCATGCAATAACATGGATAACATGGAATAACATCAAAAAAATTAATTCATCAAAAAATTCATCATAATTTGAAAGATATTAGCAAAAGATACAAAGAATATGAGAGAAAGTGTGCATTTATTTTTTAATCAAAATATGCTGATATTGGTCATATTCTAAAATATTTTTATACACAACACATTGATATTTATTTTATCAAAAAATTCATTACGATTTAAAAAGATATTAGTAAAATTATACGGAATAGGAGGGAAGTAGAGTCATTTTTTTATCAAAAATATGTTGACATTACTCTTGTTTTAAAGTATTTTCTGTAAAAAACACAATGAGTTTTGTTTCGACAAAAAATATACTATAGATTGAAAGATATTAACAAAAATAACATGGACAACATGAAATACTATAAAGTTTGAATAAAATGGGTAAAATGGAATAGTATGGATAACATGAAATAATATGAATACCATGCAATAACATGGAATAACATCAAAAAAGATTATTTCGTAAAAAGAATTCATCATAATTTGAAAGATATTATCAAAAGATACAAAAAAATGAGAGAAATAGTGCATTTATTCTTTTTAATAAAAATGTTTATATTGGTGATAGTCTAAAGTATTTTTGCACAACACATTGATATTTATTTCATCGAAAATTAATTACAATTTGAAAGACATTAGCTAAATTATTTAGAATAGGAGGGAAGTAGAGTCATTTTATCAAAAATATGTTGACATTAGTTTTGTTTTAAAGTATTTTTCATAAGCAACGCAAGGATTTTTATTTCATCAAAAATATACTATAGATTGAAAGATGTTAACAAAAGTAACATGGATAACATGAAATACTATAAAGTTTGAATAACATGGGAAATATGGAATGTTATGGATAATATGGAATGACATGAATAGCATGCAATAACATGGATAGCATGGAATAACATACAATTTGACATGGGATAACATAAAAAAATATTTCGTCAAAAAATTCATCATAATTTGAAATATATTAGCAAAATATATGAAGAATATGAAAGAAATAGTGCATTTATTTTTTTAATCAAAAATATGTTGATATTTGTCATACTCGAAAGTATTTTTTTACACAACACATTGATATTTATTTCATCAAAAAATTCATTATGGTTTGAAAGATATTAGCAAAATTATTTGAAATAGGAGGGAAGTAGAGTCATTTTGTATCAAAAATATATTGACATTAGTCTTGTTTTAAAGTATTTTTCATAATCAACACAATGATTTTTTCGTCAAAAAAATACTATAAATTGAAAGATATTAACAAAAATGACATGGATAACATGAAATACTACAAAGTTTGAATAGCATGGGTAATGTGGAATAGTATAGATAATATGGAATAACATGAATATCATGCAATAACATGGATAACATGGGATAAAATAAATTTTGACATGGGATAACATCAAAAAATTATTTCGTCAAAAAATCATCATAATTTGAAAGATATTAGTAAAAGATAAGAATAATATGAGAGAAATAGGGAATCATTTTTTTAATCAAAAATATGTACATATTGGTCATTGTCTAAAGTATTTTTTTCTATACAACACATTGATATTTATTTCATCGAAAAATTCATTACGGTTTGAAAGGCATTAGCAAAATTATTTAGAATAGGAGGGAAGTAGAGTCATTTTTTAATCAAAAATATGTTGACAATAGTCTTGTTTTAAAGTATTTTTTCATAAGCAACGCAACGAATTTTGTTTTGTCAAAAAATATACTATAGATTGAAAGATATATTTACAAAAATAACATGGATAACATGAAATAGTATAAAGTTTGAATAACATGGGTAATATCGAATAGTATGGATAACATGGAATAACATGATTAGCATGTAATAACATGGATAACATGGAATACCATAAAATTTGACATGAGATAACATAAAAAAATTATTTCATAAAAAATGCATCCTAATTTGAAAGATATTAGCAAAAGAGACGAAAAATATGAGAGAAATAATGTGTTTATTTTTTAATAAAAAATATGTTGATATTGGTCATAGTCTAAAGTACTTTTTTGTAAACTACACATTGATATTTATTTCATCGAAAAATTCATTGCAATTTGAAAGATATTAGCAAAATTATTTGGAATAGGAGGGAAATAGAGTCATTTTTTATCAAAAATATGTTCACACTAGTCTTGTTTTAAAGTATTTTTGTAAGAAACACAATGATTTTTGCTTCATCAAAAAAATACTATAGACTGAAAGATACTAACAAAAATAACATGGATAACATGAAATACTATAGTGTTTGAATAACATGGGTAATATGGAATCGTATGGATAACATGGAATAACATGATTAGCATGGAATAACATAAAATTTGACATGGGATAACTTCAAAAAAAAAGTCTTCAAAAAATTCATCATAATTTGAAAGATATTAGAAAACGATACAAAGGATATGAAATAAATAGTGCATTTATTTTTTAGTCATAAATATTTTGATATTGGTCATAGTTTAAAGTATATTTTGTACACAACACATTGATATTTATTTCATCAAAAATTCATTACGATTTGAAAGATATTAGAAAAATTATTTGGAATAGAAGGGAAGTAGAGTCATTTTTATCAAAAATATGTTGACATTAGTCTTATTTTAAAGTATTTTTTAAGCAACACAATGATTTTTGTTTCATCAAAAAATATAATATAGATTGAAAGATATTAACAAAAATAGCATGGTTAACATGAAATACTATAAAGTTTGAATAACATGGGTAATATGGAATAGTATGGATTAACATGGAATAACATGAATAGAATGCAATAACATGGTTAACATGGAATAATATAAAATTTAACATGTGATAACATCAAAAAAAGTTATTTCATCAAAAAATTCATCATAATTCGAAAGATATTAGCAAAAGATACGAAAAATATGAGAGAAATTGTGCATTCATTTTTTTAATAAAAAATATGTTGATATTGGTCATAGTCTAAAGTATTTTTTGTATACAACACATTAATGTTTATTTTATCAAAATATTCATTGTGATTTGCAAGATATTAGCAAAATTATTTGGAATAGGAGGAAAGTATAGTCATTTTTCATCAAAAATATATTGACATTAGTCTTATTTTAAGTATTTTTCGTAAGCAACATAATAATTTTTTGTTTCATCAAAAAATATACTATAGATTGAAAGATATTTTAAAAAAATATGGATAACATGAAATACTATAAAGTTTGAATAACATGGATAATATAGAATAGTATGGATAACGTGGAATAACATGAATAGTATGAAATAACATAAAATTTGACATGGGATAACATCAAAAAATGATTTTGTCAAAAAATTCATCATAATGGGAAAGATATTAGCAAAAGATACGAAGAATATGAGAGAAATAGTGTATTTATTTTTTAATAAAAAAATATGTTGATATTGGTCATAATCTAAAGTATTTTTTGTACACAACACATTGATATTTATTTTATCAAAAAATTCATTACAATTTGAAAGATATTAATAAATTATTTGGAATAGGAAGGAAGTAGAATTATTTTTTATCAAAAATATGTTCACACTAGTCTTGTTTTAAAGTATTTTTCGTAAGAAACATAATGATTTTTGTTTTATCAAAAAATATACTATAGATTGAAAGATATTAATAAAAGTAATTTGTTCTTTTTTCCCTCTCCTGCAACCTCTCTCTACCCACTCCCCTCTCTCCACTCCCCCTCCATCTCTCTCTTTCTCTCCCACTTCACGTGCCTTTTTCTTACATTGGAGAAAGCAACAGCGGTTACTTTTTATTTTTTGGATACCGTGCAACATCAATCCAGCCAGCACTATTCCATTTTTTGGGTATCGCGCAACAGCAATCACAACTACAGAATCTACCTTTAGTGTCGGTTATTTAAAGCCTTTAGTGTCGGTTTATAAGCGACACCTATGTGGGCGACACTAAAAGTCCACCCATTAGGCGTCGGTTCCAAAATCGACGCCCAAACTCTTCGCGCGCCATCAGAAGCGCGCCATCAGGGGACAATAGGCGTCGGTTATTAGATAAAAAACCGACGCCCAAAACGTTCGCGCCACAGAAAGGGCGCCAGCTTGGCCACTATCAATGTCGGTTATTTACAAATAACCGACGCCATATATTAGGAAATAGACGTCGGTTGTTACAAATAACCGACGCCTATTGTTTTTTTTCCCTGTCAGTCTGCAGACCTGCTGTGGCTGGTCGCAGGATGAGAAACCTGTTCAGTTCAGTTATGAACTGCAGGTTTTATGACATCCATTGATATCAGCCGACAACAGGCCGCAAACCTGCAAAATTAACAATAAAAGAGTTCCATTCATTCACACATTTATAAACATTCACACATGCTAGCAATCTATAGTTCCATTCATTCACATTCACACATGTAGAAACATTCATATAGCAACGAACACTTTCATTCATTTTCACTCAGACACATGTAGAAATATCCAGACATGTAGAAACATTCACACATATATTATAATTCAGAAATTCATTTACAAAGTATCATTGTTTAGTCATTATTCGCTATCAGGATCCCAATTATATTTTAAAGCCCCCACTAATTGTATGGTTGTTGCCCATTCTTCGATTACTTCATTTAATTCACCCATCGTATAGGGAGCATTAACATTTGGTAAGTCTTTTCCTGTAATGGGGTAAGCTTTAAACACCTGTAAAGAGAATGATGTATATATATAATTAATGAGCTATAAATAAGATTGATATATTTCGATCATATTATCTAATGAGACTATATAATACCTGAGCAATACATTCGATATCCAGTGTGGCATGTTTGATAATCATGTGCATGTATCGCATGACATAGTATCCACATGCCCATCTGTTGTCTTGTATAGCACACTATAAATTCAAACATACAAAATATTAACAAATACAACTAATTAAGCATTGTTCACGTAAATAATATATACATATATTGCAGTCGGGAACTTACGTTCACGTTCTTCCAAATTATTGGCTGGTTCTTTTTCATGGGGACCTTTCCTCCAGCCTTTTTGTACTCCTCAAAACCCCTACATGTTAATGTAACACAGAACATCGCAATTAAATAGTAATGTAATAACATATGTTAACGGATATGAAAAATGAAATATTTCTCACCAAAATATTACCATTTTCATTATGTGTCCAAATCTTGTATTCAATTTACCCCCCTTAGGATCTAGATAATACACAGTGAACGTCTCGGGGGCAATAACCAATAACTCCCAATGCTTACCCCTAGAGGAAAAAAAGTTAAAAATTAATAACTCAAAATCCACAATAAAATGTAATTTTCTTAAGTCCAAATTATAATAAGCAGAGTAAACTTACTCTACATTGAATGGAGCCATTATCACCGTCTTCTTTTTTACAGCAAAAATTGAAAAAGCCTCACAGCAGTATTGTTGAACTGATGTAGGGTCTTTAGCTACTAGACTAATCAAGGATGGAATCAAAAACCCTACATGTTCGAATCCAAAATCTGCACATATGTTGTCTAAGTAGCTGCAAAATATGTATTAATTACGCATGCATTAATAAATAAGAAACCAGATCACCAGATCATACACAAGGTATATGGATGTATAAAGAATATCTCACCTTATCCATAGCTCTATCACAGATGTATTTAGCCAATCATATCGAAACAACTCCAAAATATCTTGTATAAATAGTTTTGTTTCGTATGACTGACCTGTAGAATCTGAATCAGAAGAAACAGTTATAAGGGAGTTTATATCATGTTCCCCTAACCATACTGCCATATCCCTACAGTTAGGACCTAACGAGACAGGTAGGTCCTGTGGAACCCAACTAGGTAATGCAGGAGGTGGAGGTGGAGGCCTAGATGTTGTGGGTGTCTTCTTTTTAACCTGTATATATATATAAAATTTCAGATCAACTGCCAGCATATACACACACTAATAATTGAACGTAATGTAAATTTACCGCACCTTTTCAGTAAAGAAGACATACGCTTTTTCCCACAATATCACTCCGCCTACTGCCTCACTAAGCGTTTCACAATCGGGGTGGGCATATGGCAGTGGAAGATCCATCCACTGGGGGAATATATGTATTGGGCTCACCCGAATCCAACCAACTGGTACTGGAGACCCGTGACACGTTTCCCCTGGTAGGGATGGGTAAGCCGACGCCTCTGCCACGACATATTCTTTACTTTTTAGACGGCATGGCTTCAACCCCTACAAATTTTTATGTAAAGAATGTTATATACATATATACATATCATCTTTTTCTTAAACGACTACAATTTCATATATACGTATCATCTTGAATTAAAAAACTATTTACTATGTCATAAAAATACTTACAGTGGATGTGCTAGGTGGTGGTTCTACAGGATTACTCCCAACCTCTGCAGTAGGAGTAGGAGTAGAGTCTACAGTAGGTATTGTCTGGTAAGTGGCAGTCTGAGATCACTGCCACTTTTTCATTGCTTCTTCGAGTTTTTCTTCGAGTTTCCTGTCAAATAGCTTATCCACCTATACATGGATAAAAGAAACGTCAAATTCTAATTTTTGAATTCTCTTTTACAGTAACATTATAAAGAAAGAATATGTTACCTCTTCTTGTGAAAGTCCCACTTTTGGGACATGTTTGCGCTGGGATGACCCAAAAAAAGATTTGATGCCCACACCAGCGCCTGCAGCCCTAACACGTCCAGGATGCTCTAGGTTACCCAGAGCAACTGTCAATTCATCCTTTGTTCCCTCAGGGATGAACTTTCCTTGTTTCCTCAGCTCGTGCAGCTCCCGCTAATCGCCAAAACAAAAATTTGTACTTAAGTAAATAACACAAATAATCAATATTTGAATGATTGCTGTAAGAGTTGTATTTTACCATTTTTACAGTCGCCTCAGCAGTTGCGGCCTTAGGTATTTCTCCCTTCTTATTTTGCCTCCTAGCTATCCAGACATCATGGCGAGGCAGAGGTGTGCTACCTATGGTAGAGGACTCCTGAGTAGCAGCAGACTGAGCAGCAGTAGCCTCACCCTGTAGTCTTTGGCGAACGCCTGTATACCCCTTTGGACCCATTGTGTGGTCATGCACATTCAGTGCACGCCTTGATCTTTGTGCCTCACTGAGGGCCTAGTTAGTATGCAAATTAATGATTTGGTTAGTAACACTAAATGTTAATCTTGAATAAGTGAATACAACATATATTAATTAATGAGATTGACGCATAATACCTTGAATTCATCAGTTTGTCTTGAAGCGACAAATGCGTCCCATTCTTCTTTGTCCAGGAAGTTCCACTGTTCAGTGGCTGTCTTCTTCCTCTTGTCGGCTTCTTTTATGTATTCTCTGGTGAGATTTGTCCTATAGTTCCTTAGGACTCTCCCATAGCGTTGCATCACGCATTTACGATGCAACTTTTCATCCAATTCAAATATACTATGCAAAATAGAATTGTTATTAACTAGTATCCAAAAAATTAGTAATCTACAAAATAGAATTGCAAATTAATAATAACTCACGCATAAATCCCTCCATATTAAATCTTTCTTCTCCTTAGAAACTTTATGCCAAGAATCTAAGCGACAACCGCAATGGCTACGAGTAACAAACCCAAGATATGAAATAAATGAATTGCGATTCACACCACATGCATTTCCTGCATTATCGAAATCCACAACAAGTTTGGGTCCATTGCCCTTTTGCGAAATTAACTTCTTCATCATAGTGATGCCCCTTCTCTTGTCAACTTTTTGGTGTTGTTGATCAAGTGCCTCAAGTGCTTCAGCTGGTACCTGCGCATCATCAACCTAAAATTTGACAAAATAATTCACATTTACAAGATATAACTATAAATGGACATATAGATATAAATATATGATATATTTTTAAAACTTACATTGTGAGGCGGCGCATTGATGTCCTCACCCTCACGGTAGTCATCAGCACGGTCATCAGGAGAATGGTCAGCCATCTGTAAATTTACATTCAAATTGTAAAGTTCACATTGTAAAGTAGTAATTCAAAGTGTAAAGCTCACATTGTAAAGTAATTCAAATTGTAAAGTTCACATTGTAAAGTAATTCAAAGTGTAAAGCTCACATTGTAAAGTAATTCAAATTATAAAGCTCACATTGTAAAGTAATTCAAATTGTAAAGTATCCATTCTATGATCAAAGAGAAAAACAAGTATATATTAGGACAAGATTAGGCCAACAAATACATGTGATGTCATTCTTATATATAATAAATGTGTACCACCTATCCCATTCTTGAACACCTAATCTCACTAGTAAGTGTATAATGTATATTGGGTTTTCGAGAAAATTTCGGCAGCATTTCCCCGTTGTTCTCCAAGTACATATGTACTTAGAGAACAAACGGGGAAATGCTGCGGAAATTTTCTTGAAAACCCAACACACATTATATACACTTACATCCTAAGCGAGATTAGGTATTCAAGAACAGTCCCAAACCGGGGACTATCCAAGATTTACTCCTAATGAGTAAATCTTGGATGGGTTTCTAGGCCAACAAATAATGTGTTGTCATTCTTATACCTAAAATCCTAGTTCTTCAAGTTAGGGTGATTATTGATGTCTTTAAAAGCATGATTGGCAATTTAGGGAAAAGTTCATCATTTGCATTCCAAGCATGTCACATGTGTGCATTACAGTTCATCATTAAGTAAAAGAAGGGTGATTAGGATTCTCAATATACTCAACAATGAAACAAGTTAAACATGTGTGCATTACAGTTCCTCATTTACATTCCAAGCATGTCACATGTGTGCATTACAGTTCATCATCAAGATATCTATAACTTACTTAAACATTCAATTATGAAGTAAATATACACTTAATTCAGAATAGCATGAGGCACAAATAAGTAGATGAAAAATACAAATAAGTAGATTCGGGTCTGGGCCTAAAGTCCAAACTCAAGGCTGTGATTTTCGTGGTGTTTCCCGGGCAGAACTACCCCTGGTTCAGACCTGCTTCATGCACAGGTGGAAAGGGCTCAGCTAGAAACGCAGCTAGGTGCTGCTCGTGGCTGAGGGGGCTGCGGAATCAAGTTTAGGGCTCTTAGTCGGAGTCAAGGGCGGCATTTGGTAGTGTTGGTCATTCCCAGCTACTCCTGGACGACGTCGCTACAGCTGCAGCTGCTACTTCTGGCCGCCGGCGCTGCTCTATAGGTCGGGCACTGCTAGGGTGAGGTAGAGGAAGAAGAAGGGCGGAGGAAGGTCCAGCGGCGCCGCGATGGTTGGGGTTGGGGCTAGGGTAGAGGCGGTTGGGGTGGGGTGGTGGTGGCTGGTGCGGGAGCGGCTGTTGGCACTGGGGAGGCGGATGGCGGTGTGGATGTTGGTGCTGCCGCTGGGGATTGGGTGAAAGTGGTGGCCGTCAGGGAAAAGCAAGGCGGAGGAGAAAAGGGTTACCTTGCTGGCGGAGCAGAGCGGTGGCAGCACCGAGCGGCGACGACACCGAGCGGAAGCTTTAGCTGGAGGCAGCACTGAGCGGCGACGGCGGCACGGATGGCAGGGAGCGGCGGCGGCGAGCAAAAATCACTGGAGCTAACTAGCTGCAATCGGGAATGAAACAGGGAAAGGGGAAGAATCGGTCGGGCTGGTGAGCTTAAGTTGACAATAAGTGTCGGTTATTTAGTTATGAACCGACGCCATATGTAAAATTTTGGAGCCAATTTTTTTCGCTGAAATTTTGGGTTTGGCGGTTGAGTTTAGGTGTCGGTTGTTTATTAATTAACCGACACCTATTAAAAGCGGTACCCGTGTCTGGGCTCCCTAAGCAGATTGGATGTCAGTTTATGTTATCAACCGACACTGTAGACATTAGGTGTCGGTTTTTGTAAACAACCGACACCTTGAAAAGTGGCTTTATAAGCCATTTTTGTAGTAGTGAATCTTGCAAACAGTACCAGACAAAAGTTGTTCGGGTGGTCATATGGGCTCATTTTCCTATTATTTTTAACAAGATCTATGAATTTTACTATAAGTTATATGGACACCCGCAAGTTGACCTGTGACCTGCCGAATTGAGTTTGGGTGAACTTTTGTACGACCCATTTAAAAGTGAGTCTTTTTGACCCGCACCCGCAAGACCCACACCCCAACGACTCGAACCCAATCCAACCCGACCCACTCATTTGACAGGTCTAACAATATTATATAAAATTGATGTAGAAAATAAAATAATTGAAATATAATATAAGTATGAGTATACACCTCTGTCGATTGTGTGGGTTTCTCAAGCTATTCAATCGCAAATGTATTATATTTTTTACGATTATACCACATTCTCTTATTGTAGATGGATAAAACAAGTTAGAAAACAACATTTTCAAAGAAAAAATAGATTCTCCTTGACTCTCTTTAATCACAAATTCTTTCTCTCTCTCTCTTTAATATAGACTATAATAAAAAAAGTGAGTATGTCTTTCTAAAACAAAACTAACTTTAGCTCTCCTCTTCTCATATGGATACATAGCATTTATCATCAAATATTGTTACCTCTCTCCACTTGTTTGTCTCTTTTCATGCAAGAGTTTTTACTTGCAATAGTCCATAGTTTATACAAGTTGTCCCGACACTTTCTTTTCTTATTTCTCCCTCATCTTACTATTTTTACCCAAAATCTCTTTTTATGGTGGTTATGGTTACTCATTCCACCTTCGTATGTGGTAGAAACCTCACATATCATATTAAAAATAATTATCTCACTCTTTTTGGCCACTCCCCTAAACAACATGTATGCATTACTTCATTAATACGTAACACGACTATACATGTTTTCTCATTGTTTGTATAGATATCATATCATGCCATTTAATGTCATTCAAAAACTTATCATTGATTACATTTAAAGTATTACAGTTCATTTGTTTTTTTTGGTCAGTAAAAAGTCTTGTTGCTATTAATTGAAACCAAACTTTAGGTACAGAGGTTTGCGCCCCTACAAAACTGGGATGATAAACATCTGAAACAAACCTAGAGAGTCCAGAAATGGACCTCCTGAAAGATCAAGAAAAAAAAGAGAAAACAAAGGCAACCAGCAAACAACTGACTCCAGCCAACAACTGAAGAGGTCAGCAACCATGCCACCAACACTGATCACTAGCATTATGCACACCTTCAAAGAGTGACGTCTTTGGCTTCTGGAGGCTGAGTCAAGAGTTGCAGAAGAACATCAGCAGTGCTAGTTGCTAAGGCTCAGTAGCTTCTCAATCAATCCTAATATATACTTCACAAGGCAATGAAAGTCACACAAGAATCCATCAACACGCTGCACTGCACACTGGGATCCTGCGATTAGTCCACCTACTAGGCCTTCACTGGCAATAATGAGCACCCACAAAATAGTGAAGAACAGATAGATCTGTAACCCCATTCCTCCAGTCAGCAGCAAAACGGATCTTAGAATCCAAGTAGGACCAAACACCAGGTCCTTGATTATCGATAGAAGTTGTTTGTACGACAACAAACAAAAATACCCAAAAGGTGTTCCCTGCACGCAGCAACAGAACGGGCAAAGAAGAGAGGAAGAAGCTACCCCTCTTTGACCAAACCCCTCGTGATGCACCTGAAAGCCTCAAGACTTTTCGTCAAACACCTTGAAGGTGTTCCAAATCTACTATAGCGGAACCACCACCGTGCGAGATTCGATCATCTAGGGGCGACCCAACCCGTAGCAGCAGAAGGCATCAGGACGCACCACAGCGTTGCTCTTCCAATCAGTCGGAGTAGACCCGCGGACGCTCAAACACCTGAAGAGGTGTAACATTCACAGCAGTGGCATAGGGGCCAAGGAGGAGAAAACCTGAAAACAAGCTTCTCCCCATAAGCTCGATTGCCCTTACCTTCTTGAAAGCTTCTGATTACTCAAAAACGTTTCGTCGAACACCAAGAGGCCATCTCCACATGGCAGCAGAGAAGCCACCAGCCTGGATTCGTAGAAGCCACGACCACCTCACGCTGCACATGAGACCCAAGAGGGAGAAGAGAATTGCTCCCCTTGACCCAACCCACGCAACACCAAGAAGCCATGGGCCATCCGTCGGATCGGCAGGGAAAGAATGAGAAGCTCGAGCTACCCCAACCACCCTGCATCACGCGAGGCACCTCCATCGAGCATCAGAGAACTCCGCACTTCGCCTGGAGGAGGTACCTCCAACGATCATCAGAGAACTCCCAGCCACCCATCGGTGATCCACCACCGAGATGCCAAAACACCATCCAACTGCTAAACTAGGGTCGCATCACCCTGGAAAACCAGGTACTCGGAGGAGGAGACGAGAAGTCAGTAAAAGAGGGGCGAAACACCCAACCTTCACCAGCGCAGGTGGCTGCACGGATCCTAGATCTGGAAGGAACGACCCCTCTCCCACCGTCGCTCTTGAACGGTGTGGAGTCGACTAAGTCGCCATGCCGCCTCATTCCCAAGTCTAGTTTCACGCGCGCCCCCATCTCTCGTCCACCTGAGCTACCGAGGAACACCCCGTCAATACGGCTAGACCTCACCCTAACTCCAAAATAGCCACCGCAACCTTCATCTGCAGGCTCTGACCAAGCCATTGGGGGCCAGGGGAGGGACGCACAGAGCAGCGTACCCTCCCCCCAGCGACAGCTGCTGGGAAAACCTAGAGAGAAGACAGAGCGGAGATCCTAGAGAGAAGACCAGTGTTGCAATCTTGTTGGACAATCACTAACCCTCATTACAGTTCATTTGTTCTATATAAGAATTGCATTTTTCCAACAAAGATTTGCCTCAACATGATTCATAGTGTGAACATGATCCAACTTGTTAGAATATATTATTAGCCTATTTGGTTAATATGATAATTAGTTAGTTGGCCTAAGTGTCTCCGCCCATATAGCCTGTCTTGATTCCCCTTACACCTTTCGACACAACTCAAATTCAAAATTAAAATGGGAGAATTGCCCCCACGCTAACTGCAAATTGACGTGTAACGATAAAATATTTCTTAATGAAAATGAGGCTTTACACAAATGGAGCTTCAAATTAATATTGTGTTCATTTTGTTATTTTCATTGAAAATTTTCCATTGCATACGAGACTCGCAATGACTTCATTAAAAAGTGGCATAACCATAACATTATGCATTGTAAAGTCACGAGTTTCAAGTCTATGGATGTAGTGCTTTTAGCCTGCGTTTGGCACGGGACCGAAACTCGGTTTCGTGTTGTCTTTTAGTGCCAACCCTGCCAAACAACTGTCGGTTCAAGGCTGGTTCGTGTTTGGTTCAAAACCCCGAAAATCCTCCGTTATGGGATAACGGAACCCCCAAATCGGGGTTGTCCCAGTCCCACGAGGGGCGGGATTCTGGTTCACAAACCGGTTTACGCGATCCTCTCCTCCCCTCGCCCCACACCCATCCCGACATTCTTCTCCTTTCCCCTCTACCTGCTCTATCTGCTCTGTGGTCTATCCTCTCTTCTCTCCCGATACCTCCTCTCTCAAGACCTCGAGACGAGCTCTGTGGTCTATCCTCGCCATTACTATTATCACCAGTAATAAAGCTGAGGCATCGTTTCCATCGGTCGTTTCCAGCGGCAGCCATGGCAGGTGACTGGCGTACCCTAAACCCTGCCCAGTGGAGTAGGCAGAGTAGCAGGTCAATCAAGCGGCAAAGCTGTGGTGTCTCGTCTGCAAGCTCGTCTGCAAGCGCCGAGCTACTCCCGAGTTGTCAACTCGCATCAAAGCGCCGTGCAGTAAACCCTAGGAAGGGCAACCAGTATCCCACCTGCTATATACTTGTGCACTTCATCATCGATATGGTCGCCTTTCACCTTCGAAGCCTCGATACAATCTTCTGTTCCGCCGCCGCTGTTGTGGGAAGTCACCGACCTGCTTGCAAGGTAGGTATCCGCCGCCCCTTTTCAGTAACATTGCAAGGTTTTCAGTATAAAATTGGTATATGTCTCCGCCGACCTGCTTTTCAGTAACATTTCAAAGTATCAAGGTGTAGAGTACCTCGTAATTACACTAATTTGTGGGACAAAAGTTTAATTTTTGTTTGACACTCTGTAGCCCAGACATCACCGATGTTAGAACCACAATCTTCCCTACCTTCCTATTGTGCCCAGCATAGCATCTAATTCCTAGATCCTCTTTTCTCTACTTTGACATTTCTCTACAGACAACAAGTCACCAACCTATCGATTATGGCGGAAGCAAGTGATCCCCTGATTTTCGTAGGTGGCGACACTCCTAGCTTTCATTGTCGAGTATTTCATCACAGATGAAGAAACTTTGTAACTTTCTAAGTCATTCTCCATGGGAAAGAGGTTGCCTTGAGTTGAGGGGTGGTGATCTTTGATTCCTATTCAGACCTACTTCATGCATCTGCATATGCATCCAAGGCGACTTTCCTGATCTGGGTTGCAGTTTCATTGTCAACATGTTGTCTTCTAATTAAAAATCCTGGATTTGAAGGCCTAATAACATCAAAATATATATGTGATTAATTATCCCTCATGTACAACAACTGCAATCAAGAAGCTATGCTGCAACAAGCACCTCATTCTCACCCTTTTCTATTGTTTCAGAAATCGTGACTGTCACCATATTAGCAAACAACACCAGTAGTCATCATTTTGCATGATGACATCCTAATGTTATATTATTGCAAATTGAAACAATATTTGGATTATTTTATGACATAATCAACAAAGATGCATTCATTTTCTATTTAGAACTACATTCGTACCTAAGGTCTCAACAAATATTCTTTAATTATTAAGATTTATCTAATCGGGTTATTTAGCATATTGACTCATGTTATAAGTTATATCGATGAAATATTGTAAAACAAAAGACCCCGTTCTAGTTTATAAAGCACCATAAAAGGGGCATTGTGCTGATTTTTCCCTCTCCATTCATAAATCCTCCTACCACCCTTCATGTGTGCATCAATTTCCATGTGAAGGTGTGTATTGTTTCTTTTCTGCACCAACTATACAACAGCTTTTAAATTGGTGTGGGGGAAAAACAAAGGAATGAGAATATATAAAGAGGGACAATGAGAAAGACGACGTGTGTCAGTCTAAGATATTCTGATCTCCACGGAGCTTCATTTTTTTGTATATCATACTCCCTAATGTATTTGTGAAACTTAATTTCTACTAAGAATAATGCTTCCTGTGCATCATTAGTATATCTTTCTCAATGTCATTGTGCTTCTAGGGTATCATTGGCACTTCCTTCCTAATGAAACTATGTTTTTTGTGTTCTTCCACAATGTGTGCACAGATTGCCTTTTTGTTCTTCCTTATTCTAGTTTTCTACAACTTGAATGCATTGAAGGATCATAATTTAAACACTGACACCATGTTTTTCATGTTCTTACTGCATTTTGTATCTCATGACAGAACTTGTTATGCAAATTACAACATCTTATTTGCTTTGTATTAAAGATGTTTCAGTTGATCATTCTTGCTATATTCTAGTGAGACTAATAAGGTTACTTCTTCACATCAGACATCTCTTTCATTTCCCACTCCACTGTCATCTTGTCAAAGTGGTCAACTAAATGGGCTGACAAATGTGGTTCTATCCCTCTTTCTCCCACTTTAAACTATCCTCTATCCATCATGTTTTTATTTTTCTACACACTTCAATTATGTGGGTAAACTTGTTGGCCTTTATGTCATACTTGTCAAGGTGCCCCAAGGGGGTGAGCCTTGACATGCGCCTTAACCAAAATGTCGCCTTAAGTTTTTTATGGAGTCATGAGTGTATATATAGATATTTAATTATTTATTTGCTATACACATGTCCTAATATACAAATGAAGTATATATATCTATGTTTGTTGTACAATGTCATTATTTTCTAGATAGTACTCTTGGTATTTATTTTACTATTTTTCCTGTGGTAGTTGGTTGAATCCGATCTTGATGTTGAGGCATCCCTGTATAGCTATCCAATTGTACTATACATAGATTGCAGCCATATTAGTTGATTGAATCTGATCTTGATCTTGATGTTGAGGCATCCCTGTGCTAGTTGGTTGAATCCGATCCTTGGTATTTATAAGAAATCCCTTCTTGCTTATTTTAGGAAGCTTCAAGCAGCCATATTAGCTGCAACAGCTCTGTATATAAGTTGAATATAACCCTAAACTAATGAAAATTATCTACTGAAATAAAAAATTATATACTGCTGCTATTTAAGCACTGCTATCCTTAATCCGTTACTTAAGTCCAAAATTGTTGTATGGTGGATTACAGAATTTATATAAATTTGTTTTGTATATTAGTAGAACCTCAAATACCCATTATTGCCACATTTACATCTATGCATACAAGTATAACTTTCAAAATTATGTATATATCTATGTATGCAACAATACAACTGTATATATTGAGGTTTAGTTGTGTTTAAATGTATATATCTATGTATAAAACAATAAAATAATTATCTTCCTGTAAGACATGTATATCAGTGGATTAACCATAATTTTATGGATTGACCTACATTTATGTATCTGAAATATAACATATATATGAAAGGGGAAATGATATAAAGATCATAGGATGTGTATTGATATAGGTAAAAATAACATATCCATGAAGGGGGATGTAATAAAAATCATAACACATGTATAGACATAAGTAAATTGTACAAAACTTTATTTTTTCTTAAAGCTTCTCTGTATATTACCTTCTATATATCAGGACACATGCTCCTGACTAGGTAATTAGTGATATTTTTGCACTGTGGTCCTGAGTGTATATATAGGTATTTAATTATTTATTTGCTATACACATGTCCTAATATACAAATGAAGTATATATATCTATGTTTGTTGTACAATGTCATTATTTTCTG
Organism: Alisma plantago-aquatica; assembly: GCA_963693085.1. Taxonomy (NCBI): domain Eukaryota; kingdom Viridiplantae; phylum Streptophyta; class Magnoliopsida; order Alismatales; family Alismataceae; genus Alisma; species Alisma plantago-aquatica. The sequence goes on along the minus strand of OY856412.1, from coordinate 444,972,014 downwards.
GATAGTACTCTTGGTATTTATTTTACTATTTTTCCTGTGGTAGTTGGTTGAATCTGATCTTGATGTTGAGGCATCCCTGTATAGCTATCCAATTGTACTATAAATAGATTGCTACTTATAAGAAATCCCTTCTTGCTTATTTTAGGAAGCTTCAAGCAGCCATATTAGCTGCAACAGCTCTGTATATAAGCTGAATATAACCCTAAACTAATGAAAATTATCTACTGAAATAAAAAATTTATCTACTGCTGCTATTTAAGCACTGCTATCCTTAATCCCTTACTTAAGTCCAAAACTGTTGTATAGTGGATTACAAAATTTATATAAATCTATTTTGTATATTAGTGGAACCTCAAATACCCATTATTGCCACATTTACATCTATGCATACAAGTATAACTTTCAAAATTATGTATATAACTTTCATAATTGCCACATTTACGTCTATGCCACATGTACGCATTTTGGATCTTATGACTGGTCCGGGTAATGGATCGTGTCTTAGCCTACTGTCCATTACATCATAATAACCTTAGCCATGAAAAGAAAACTATATGGCGGCAATTGTGCAAATTGTGGTTGTTGTGCTAGGGTTGTGATACATCAGACATATACCAATATTTTTACAATGTTACTATTGTACACACGAATTCTGCTGATTATATTGCAAATAATATCACTATTTCGGCTAATCTGTGTTCCCTCTAAATTTCTTGTATGTACCGTCTCTGACCTTGTCGCTGGCCGTGCAACTCTCTTCAACCTTCACTTGGGCTTACCAGGTATATCTCATGAGCAATACGAACACGTTGAATGTGAATGCCATGCTGAATGCTTGCTATTTATGTAGTTTTCCTGTAATGAACATATTTGATGATGCGTTTGCTACAACCATTTCAAATTTAACTACAATTTAAAATTTGTTGTACACATTTTGGATCTTATGACTGGTCCGGGTAATGGATCTTGTCTTAGCCTACTTCAATACAAGTTATTGCTTTCAACTGCGTAGTCTCATACTAGGTTCGTATGACGGTTTCGTTTAAACACCCACACTAAATTGATATATCGCAATGTCATTGCTACTATGGCTACACCCGACCCGAGGTTCCGTATTGTATGGTCGAAAGAGTTGGATGAGGCTCTGGTTGCGGAATTGAGGAGACAATATGACATGGGTAGGTGCGTCGATGGAATATTTACTAGGGACGCGTGGAGGGAGACGCTACGCGATTGGCATATCAGGATGGGGAGGAACGAGGGTACATTGGATCAGTTAAAAACTCGGTGGAAGAACCTCAGGAGAGACTATGCAAAGATAAAACTGGTAACCAACAAAAGTGGTGTTGGATGGGATGACAACAGGCACAAGCCAATATTGCCTGACACCCCGGAGTGGAGGGAGGCACTTGCGGTATGTCTAATAATATATACTCCCATGACTATTATATATTAAATTAAACTTCTTACTTTTGACCTAATCAGTAGTTGTCCCCTATTTTAGGCAAACAGGGAACTAGCGAGATTGATCAACAAACCATTCTACCACTACCACGACGTCGAGCTGATGGGGGGGGGAACATAGCTAGGGGCCATCATGCAATGTCCTCAACCGATAGACAACCTCCTTCTGATGTTGCATCTGAAGATGATGTTGTTGTTGACCTAGATGCATCTGATTCATTTGTCAGCCCAGAACCAACCGGTCCAGCCGGTTTCACTGAAGACGTGGTTAATTCTGGGACACAAAGTGAGGACACTAATGGCAGATCACACAACCAAGGTGTTGGTGCAACGACTCCCACCACAATCAGACGTAGGAAGCGAGCGTCAAGCTCATAGGACAGTTGTGTCCTGTCTAATGATGTTGTATCCGAATTCACAAAGGTGTTTTCCAAGGTACATGAGATGGGCAATGGAATTGCTGCTAGGTGTAATGATAAAGACGAATACCAAACCATTTTGTACCACTTTCATTCAACCTACCCTGACGCCCCTGTCCCAGTTTTTACCACTCTTGTGCACGCCATAAAAGATCCATCTAACTGTAACATTTACCTAAGCCTTATGGACACCCCACACAAAATTACCATTTGGTTGCAAGACTTGTGGGAAATGAAGAACACAGCTTCTGCATCACAATCATCCTTCATGCCACAATCTCCACCGTCTTTTGAGGTTGACTAATTTAATAAGTATATCAGTATCCTACCTTTTATTTGATGAACTTTATTAGAATTTGTTGTTGTACTATTTTATTCAGTTGTTGTTGTACTATTTTATATAGTTGGGAACAAGCTCTGAACTATAGTACTATGTAATGGTTTTAATGGAACAAGCCCTAATTTCATTTCTGCAATATCTCGATATTTCCCTGATGCGGATAATCGCTTTTAATTATAGACGTGATGGCTGGTATGCATCCATATGAAACAACTTATGACATTCTACAACTACTGCATGTTATGTCTGCTCCGGCTTATGACATTGCTAACGCAATATCCTACCAAATAGCCGACCAAATTTCCCACAATATCATGGGAAATTCAGACGCCTCAACCACACACCAACCAATACCGAGATCGGTTAGTATTAGGAGCAGCCATCAAAAGGTTTTAGAAATAATAACCGGCCATGAAAGGAGGGCGTACGATCTGTATCGTATGCTACCCAACACGGTTTTAGCCTTTGTTGACAAACTTGAGGGCCGAGGTTTGTTGAAAAGTACCAGAGGTGTGTCATCAGTGGAGGTAGTTTGCTACTTCCTTCAGATGGTTGGCCATGGCCATACCAGCCGTGTTCTTGCTGAGGACTACATTCACAGTGGTTAGACCATAAGTAGAAAGTTTAACGAGGTGTTGGATGCAGTGTGTGCTTTGTGCAGTGAATATATTGTCATGCCAACTGCATCTACAACTCCACACCACCACATCGGCGAGAGTCCAAGATTTTACCCTTACTTCAAGGTATGACCATCACTTAGTTGACCATTGTACATTCCATTGTTAATATAACCACTATCGTCATCGTTGAGTTTGGTATTTACTTGCGTATTTCTTATATACTTGTCTTAGGATGCCATTGGGGCAATTGACGGGACACACATCCCCGTTTTGGTGAAGCGCGAAAAGCAGAACCGATATAGAAATAGAAAAGGGAATGTTTCCATGAATGCCATGGCTGCAGTCGACTTCTCAATGGAGTTTACATATATCATGACTGGTTGGGAGGGATATGCTGCTGACCAAAGGGTACTTCAGGCAGCTACAACCACAGGCGGGTTCAAAGTACCCGCTGGGAAGTACTATCTTGTTGATGCAGGGTACGCCAACACCAGGCAATTTCTTGCACCATATCAAAACGTTGCTTACCATATAGCAGAGTATCGGGGTAACAGAGGCTCATACACAAGCAAAAAGGAAATGTTCAACCACCGACATGCTCAACTACGTAACGTTGTCGAGCGAGCCTTTGGTGTGTTGAAGAAGAGGTTTTCCTACTTTCGTAAAGGAGCAACTTTTCCCGTGCAGTCTCAGTCTCGGATTGTAATGGCTTGTTGTATCGTTCACAATTTTATCCGGCGCCAAAATGATGGCGATCCTATGATGGACGAAAACTTGGATGAGCCTCATACTACGACAGACATCTCGAACGAATTGAGTTCTCTGCAACAAACAAGCCAGGTCGATGCTAGAGAGGGAGATGTCTTGCGTGAAACTGTTGCCAATTCTATGTGGGCAAATCAGTGATTTATACATTTGTTTTGTAACTTGCAGACATTGAAACATGTTCTACAACATGTTTCACTTACTCCCTTATTTGTGTAACCTAACGGCCAACTTTTGTTCTCAAACTGTATTGTTCACCGTTTTATTTGCCTACTTATAAATAATGTGAAATTATGTCTCATTAGGTTTTCTGTCTAAAAATGGACAAAGACATGCCGTCGTGCCCATGTGGTCTGCAGTGCACCGTACCAGTGTACGTGGATGCCACAGACGCGGCAAATGGACGGTTTGAAGACAACAATCCCCACATGCCATATTTTACATGTGGTAGGGGTCTTGTACAAACCAGATGCCATATGAGGTTGCCAGCGCAGCAAGTACCACCTACAGTGGCTACACTGACTGCAATTAGGGATGTAATGGTATCACAACTCGCATATGCACGTAGCGAACGCAAGTTTTGGTCAGAACATTGTGCCTTTGTCTGTTCAACCAGAGCAGACACAGCTAGGTTACAAGAAGAAATTTCAAGTATGCGGGAGAGGTGCTGATATCTTCACCACCGACTTCAAATTACGAGCGATAATGACTCTTCATCAGAAGAAGATGGATAAAATACGTCATAGATATACTATATTATGATATGTCTAAATGAACTCCACTTGTCTGTTGCAACAATTAGCTACTCAGTCTTCATATTATCTTTGAAAACTATGTCATGAACCCGATATTTTTCTATTAATCGTCAATTCTGTTTTATTATATGTCGATGATTCCATCTGAGGTTCCGAGGTGTGATTGTGGGCTAAATGTAGCCTTGCGGCTTAACACAGAGGATGGAGGGTTAAATGACTTTGCCATTCTGAGTCAAAGGCCGGGCGAAATGTATTACATATGCCCTACTCGTGAGGTGTGATAGTACATCAATAAATAATATACTGTCCTTGTCGAGGCTCCGCATTCTTTGCCATTAACTTGTACCTCGTACTACATTTTAGGGAAAAGACCGATGCAAATACTTCCATTGGGCAGTCGATCTCCCCCCAACAATTGATTCATTGAAAGCGGAGATTATGTTACTAACTGTTGAGTGCAAGTCAATGTGGCGTCAGGCGATGAACATGAAGGACTTCGTTGAAATTCATTACAACTACGATGAATTATACTCTACCAAAAAGTATGAGCATGAGGTTTTAGAACGCAACGTTGCCAGTCTTGAGGAAAATTATCGTATGCTTCTCGACATCCCTTCACCTCAAATGACTCCATAACGTTGAATGGCAAATGCATTTACATTGTCTTCTCTATTTAGAATGACTATCAATGGATGTTATGAACATCATACACTTGTTTAATTTAGGCACTTTTATAAACGTCATATAACATTTTAAGTGGTATGAAATTTTTCTTCATGTTGATGAGTGTTTTAGTAATGATGTATGTTATTATTCAATTTTTTTCTTAATGTTAGCTCAAACCAAATAATACAATTAATTGTGATATACGCCCTTACTTTTTGAAAAATATATTACTTACAAAATCTGTTATATGGCTGGCCAACCGCCGACACCGTCTTTTATCTGGTCACACGGGCTTGATATGGTTCTCAGGGGTTTGATGAGAACCCAATATGAAGTGGGTAGATGTGTGAATGGAGTATACTCTACACAGGCTTGGATGGAGGCATGGCACCAGTTCGTATACATAACAGAAAGCCCTTACATTTCATTGCCCGAGTTGCAAATGCGATGGCAATACATCAAGAGAGAGTTTGTAAGAGACAATATGTTCATATTGGCAGATTTATTGCCTCCCCCCACATTGGCCGCGCAACAAGGCATTGAACGCAACTTCTTGACGACGCGTCGCACTTACCCACCATGGATTTTTTTTAGCACTGACAATTGAAATAAACAAATGAACTTGTAACATTTGTGCTAAATGTAGTTGTATTTTTGCGCCGAAACAATTTACATTGTCTACTTATGTGTTGCATTATTATATGTTGCTACCATAATGCGATCAAATTTCCTACTTCATTATTATCTTATTGCCACAGTTACTTTACGAATTCTGTTATTTGTTCATACCTTTGTTTTTATTAATTATAGATGTCGACATCACGTGCAAAGGCAAGGGCAAGGGCACAATTTGAAAAACTTTTGATGTCACCGGAAAAAATTCAAAAATATGTTGAAGATAACCTTTTATGCACAAAACCATGTTGCAATCACACAAACGAGGACGAGGGCAAAATTGGGACCGATGATCAAGTCAAGGGCAAAGTCCTCAAGGGCAAAGTCAGTCAATATGTTCCTCATTTGCCATTGTTGTTTGATTGGCCAAAAGACGACATCAAACAACAAAACAAGCAGCCGGTGGAGGAACCATGCCCAGTGTCTTGGGACGAGTACGATGAGGCCATAACGTTGCCCTATTTTAATCAAGATCCACATCCAACCATGTCCCCCCAAAGTGCCTTGTCAAAATCTTAGCTTTTGTTTGGGTGTTTATTGCTCCTATTTTTTGTCCTTCTCCCCTTACGAAGAACACCCATAAACAATTATGTTATTATCAGTGATCGTTTATGTTTCACTAATGACGATAATATGATTATTATCAGTTGCTTTTACTCACGATAATGTAATTTTTTTATGTTATGAATGCTTTACTGTTACGACAAAATCTTAGCTTGACTGTTACTGACGATAATGTAATTTGTCACACTAATGACGACAATTAACTATGATCAACATTACATATATACTACATGCAAATGTCAATCCAGACGACAGTATCGTTTCATTAATTTTTAATCACTATGTAAAATTAGAATTATCATATCTTATTTGCACTGTTATAAATATACAAAATAACACCCACACAACACAAATAAAATATATTTTTAATATATTCTAAACTTAGGTTGAAGTGACATCACAAATACACATTCAGCGTACTTGTTCAAACAGTGATGCAAGAACGTTTCATTAATTTTTAATCACTCCGTAAAATTAGAATTATCATATCTTATTTGCACTGTTATAAATATACAAAATAACACCCACACAACACAAATAAAATATATTTTTAATATATTCTAAACTTAGGTTGAAGTGACATCACAAATACACATTCTGCGTACTTGTTCAAACAAAACGTTTCATTAATTTTTAATCACTCCGTAAAATTAGAATTATCATATCTTATTTGCAATGTTATAAATATACAAAATAACACCCACACAACACAAATAAAATATATATTTAATATATTCTAAACTTAGGTTGAAGTGACATCACAAATACACATTCTGCGTACTTGTTCAAACAGTGATGCAAGAACATGACAGAATAAGCAGATACTGACTACGCTGCCAAACAGAATCAGACTTCCAGCCAAACAGATTCAGACTGCAGTCAGACTGTAATCAGACCAGCTGACCAGAATCAGACTGCGTTGCCAAACAAAATCTGACTGCATCCTGACTGCCCCAGCACCGGAATCCAGACTAACCCTGACTAACCCAGTCCAAATTCCAGAATCCCAGTCCTGTACCAAATGCATGCTTAAGGATTGAGTTTGTCATCCAAAAAGGACTGACAAATGCACTTTGTTGTATGTTTGCCTTTTATCACGTTGTAAATTTCTACCATCCCCCACTTTCAATCTTGTGGACTAAAAAAGTATAACTTATTCAGGCCAAATGAGAAAAATGAGATGCTTCGATTAAAATTACAAAGACGAGTGCACGAGTGCTTTCACTTGTTTACTTATAAGCAGCACATTATAACATGTTCTAAATGAACCATAAAAAAACATTATACGCCACGTACGTGAGCACGTATGCTTTCACCGGTCTACTCATAAGCATCACATATATAATACATTATGCGATTGAACATAAAAAACTATAAATTATAATGTTATAGGTCTGATATTCAAAATTACCGAACCATACGTGAAAATATGCTAATTAAACCTATCGGAGACTGTATACCACAATTTTGAAACCCATTTCTAGTTTGCGTGGCTAGCTCCAAACTGTGAGATGGCCTAACAGTGCGCCAGGTCAGTGGAGGCAAATATGGAGGGGGCTTAGAACGATGGCCCGATCTGCTACCAGCGCGATAACATCATCTGAAGCTCAGATAGCCACACCACGATACAAGTCAGCCGGGCCAGACGTATTTGGACCCAGCCGAATGGGTCAGATCTTTTGGGCCAACCTGATGGTCAGAAGGTTTTGGGCCAGCCTGATGGGACAGGAGTTTTGGGCTAGCCAGATTTTGAATAAAAAAGCCAGCCAGCTGGTGAAGTCACGGCCGTTGTGGGTCCCGCTACATGCTCCCGCCATTTTGCGCAAGGGCTTCCCGCCAAAGCCAACTCCCACCCACTCCTATTTGCCGCTCCTCACTACCCCGCCTCCAAACCCTAGCCAGTGCCCGCGCAAACACACCGGAGCATCACATCAACGGAAGTCAGCAGCAGTTGAAGGGCGAGAGGAGAGGGAGAAGGATCCTTAGTCCCTGATTCCATGGTAAGGTTCCCTATCTTGCTCTTAGGTGACTCCGTGCTTCTGGCCTCTTTGATCTTTCCACCCTTAGTCCCACTCCTCATTTCTCCCGCAGGACAACTCCGACATCCCGTCGACGCCCGGCGAGATCCCGTCGACACCCGGCGAGAACCCGTCGACGCCTGGGTCCCCGACCTCGGCGGGATTCAGCACCGACCGGCTCCCGCCCAACACCACCAGCAGGGGCTCCGAGTCCTACTCCGACGACGAGGAGGCCGCCGTCGACCCACGCATCATCCTTGATGACGACTTGGACGGAAATGCCAGGGAGGATGAGGAAGAAGAAGGAGAGGACCTGTTCAATGACAACTACATGGAGTAAGTTGCTGTCATCGCTGAAGCATCAGGCATCCCTTTGAGGCAATTGGGGAATAATTGCTCATTTCATCTGGCGATTGCTTGCAGGGATTATCGTCGTCTGGACGAGCAAGATCAGTACGAGTCGCTCGGAATGGACGACTCCATGGAAGACGAGAGGGATCTTGATCAGATTATGGCGGACAGGAGAGCCGCTGAGGCAGAGCTGGAAGCCAGGGAAGTCCGCACTGGAGACCGCAAGCTGCCTCATTTGCTGCGTGATCAAGGTGAGCGCTTTTGTAGTCTAACTCCCGCCTTGTCACCAACAATCAGTCGGTATAATGTGTGCGTTCTTTTGGTGTTGGTTAAGACATTTAAAATTCGACCATTTCGTGACTGGGATTCGTTCATCAAGCCTATAAGTCAGATTGACCCCTTTTCATCAGCAAAATGCCCCCTCCCCCACTCTGGCTGGTAGTAGTCGAACTGGGAACAGTCCTCACTTCACATTGAGTTCTCTCCTACATTTGTTGCATTTTCAAGGATCGAATTGTTGATGGATTACGATTGGGCGAAATATTTCCAATGCGATAAAAATCAAATGCCTGCTTTGTTAATTACTTCTGTGTTACTTGCTTAGACTCCGAAGATGACGTCCCTGGCAGGCGTCCCAAAAGACTGAGAGCTGATAACAGGCCATCTGGTGGCGCCAGAAGCGACGACGAGCCTGACACCTTACAAAGTTCACCTGGAAGATCTCAAAGAGCCTACTCAAGGGACGATGTGCCCATGACTGATCAGACAGAGGACGACCAATATGAGGTAATTGGTTGTGTTTTTCAGAGTTGTTTACATATGCAGCAGCATCACAGGCTCTAATTTGTTTTTGGTGTTGCGTTTTCTTCCTGTAGGAAGAATATGACGAGGACAGTGAGATGAGTATGTACCGTGTTCAAGGGTCTCTGAGGGAATGGGTGACTAGGGATGAAGTTCGTAGATTTATTGCTAAAAAGTTCAAAGAGTTCTTACTCACCTATGTCAATCCAAAGAATGAGCAGGGAGATTATGAGTACATTCGACTGATAAATGAGATGGTTTTAGGTAATGCCCTTATGTTGCAACCCTGTCAGCTTTAATTATTTCGACGAGATAAGCCTTTTTGGAGTCATTTCATAGTGGCTTCTGTTGATTGTTCTGATTATCATCTGCAGCTAACAAGTGCAGCTTGGAGATAGATTACAAACAGTTTATATATATACTTCCCAACATTGCAATTTGGCTGGCTGATGCCCCACAGTCTGTGCTCGAGGTTATGGAAGAAGTTGCTAAAAACGTTGTCTTTGATTTTCATGAGAACTACAAGAACATTCATCAAAAGATCTATGTGCGAGTAACCAACTTGCCAGTCTATGACCAAATTCGCAACATAAGGTATGTCGAACCTGTTTCTGCTCACGTCTTACTGACTCTTGTTTTTATCAATATGAAATTTGACACTGTATAATTTCCAACACTGTCTCAGGCAAATCCATCTAAACACCATGATCCGAATTGGTGGAGTCGTGACACGGAGGTCTGGAGTTTTCCCTCAATTGCAACAAGTTAAGTACGATTGTGGCAAATGCGGTACAGTCCTGGGTCCCTTCTTCCAGAATTCGTACTCAGAAGTGAAAGTTGGTTCATGTCCGGAGTGTCAATCCAAAGGACCATTTACTGTCAATGTGGAGCAGGTACAGTTGTTCATTGATGCAATGTTTTAAGCAATTTTCTTTTTTATAATATCAGGTTTGTAAGGTTTCTGTCCTCTCTAAAGTGTACACTGGATGGACCATTATGTCAATGCTCTCAATACATATGAGTTTTGTCCCAACGCTTTGACTGATTACTGCCTATACTTACTATATAAATTATTGAAATGGCTCTACTATTAGCAATAAAAAGTCAGATAATGCAGGTAGTGTTTGCAGTTCAAGATTGCTTATAACTCTTTTCTTTTGTAGACCATATACCGGAACTATCAGAAGCTTACTCTCCAGGAGAGTCCTGGGATAGTGCCTGCTGGGCGGCTTCCAAGATACAAGGAAGTGATACTGTTGAATGACTTAATCGACTGTGCCCGTCCTGGTGAAGAAATTGTATGTTTTTGGGTTTCTTGTTCTGCCCTGTGTTCACTTTAGACACATGCCTGACAACTTTTTGATATCCTGACAGGAGGTTACAGGTATATATACCAACAACTTTGACTTATCTCTAAACACCAAGAATGGTTTTCCTGTATTTGCAACTGTTGTCGAAGCAAATCATATCACCAAAAAGCAGGACTTGTTTTCTGCTTACAAGCTCACTGACGAAGACAAGGCTGAAATTGAGAAGTTGGCAAAAGATCCTAGAATTGGAGAAAGGGTAATTTTGCTTTGGATGACTAAATATCATGATTAGCTTCTTTACTTCCCTAGTTTTCTTCTTCTTTCCAGCTGACCTGACTAGTTTTACTTCTATACCAGATAATGAAATCCATTGCCCCATCAATATATGGCCATGAAGACATCAAAACTGCAATAGCCCTTGCTATGTTTGGAGGACAGGAAAAGAATGTGAAAGGGAAACATCGGCTGAGGGGAGATATAAATATTCTCCTCCTTGGTGATCCTGGAACTGCGAAATCTCAGTTTCTTAAGTAAGAACATCAAACCTTAGCGAGATGCAACTACTGTGAGCCATGTTACTTAATCATCTCAAATGTTTGATAGGTATGTTGAGAAGACTGGACATCGAGCTGTATACACCACTGGTAAAGGTGCTTCTGCTGTAGGACTTACAGCTGCTGTCCATAAAGATCCTGTAACTAGAGAATGGACCCTTGAAGGAGGGGCTCTTGTCCTTGCTGACCGTGGCATCTGCCTGATTGACGAATTTGACAAAATGAATGACCAAGACAGGGTGAGCATTCATGAAGCCATGGAGCAACAAAGTATCAGTATATCAAAGGCAGGGATTGTCACTTCTCTTCAAGCTCGTTGCAGTGTAATCGCTGCTGCAAATCCTATTGGTGGAAGGTAAATGAATAGATGAATTTTGTATTAAATTGTTACTGTCAGTCTGATCCATTTAAGTTAACAATGTGAGTGGTGTATAACCAGATATGATTCTTCAAAGACTTTGACTCAGAATGTTGAACTCACAGATCCTATTATATCCCGATTCGACGTGCTTTGTGTTGTCAAGGTTCGTCACTTCAGTTTTGATTTGTTTGTGTAATATCATTTTCCCCTGATACAGAAAATGTCAAAATGCAGGATGTAGTTGATCCGGTTATAGATGAGATGCTGGCTAATTTTGTTGTGGATAGCCACTCCAGATCAAAACCTAAGGGGGCTAATCTGGAAGATATCCCTCCAAGTGACTCTCAGGATGGAGCATCCACTGGACGACCAGTTGATCCTGAGGTTAACTCACATCATTAACATTCTTACTGAAATTGCTGCTACTTAACCTCACACGGTATTCGTTTACCAGATTATATCCCAGGATATGCTCAAGAAGTACATAACTTATGCAAAGTTGAATGTATTCCCCAAGTTGCATGATGCTGATTTGGACAAGCTAACACATGTATATGCAGAGCTAAGGAGAGAATCATCAGTAAGCTCTTTACATGTCTTGGTTAAATAAAGCTGGCTGATTTAGGGTGTCAAATTGTTAATATTCCTGGTTTGGACTACTGCAGAATGGCCAAGGGGTTCCAATTGCAGTTCGCCATATAGAGTCCATGATTCGCATGTCTGAAGCTCATGCAAGAATGCATCTCAGAAGCTATGTATCTCAGGATGATGTGGATATGGCGATTCGAGTTCTTTTGGAGTCATTCATTTCAACCCAAAAATTTGGAGTCCAGAAGGCTCTGCAGAAGGTCAGTGTTATTGATCCTTGCTTTTACTTGGCCATGATCCATAGCAATTAATAGTATTGACCCTTAGGTATCATACAATGATTTCTTTGAGAATTTTAATCGAGGATGAAGTTTTGTTTCATTTCTGATTGCTTTTTTGGGTAGAGATGCAGAATAGTATCTTTTATAGCTTATGATTTGATAGATCTGTCATGATATGCTCTTTTCTCTGTGTTCCGGACCATTCTATTTACTGTATAACAATGTTTCTTTGTGCAGAATTTAAGTTAGGTATTCTAGACCCTGACATTTATAACAATGTTTTCTTATGCAGAGTTTTATGAAGTATATGTCATACAAGAAAGATTACAACCAACTGCTCATGATGCTTCTTCGAGATCTAATCAAAGAAAGCCTAAAGGTTGAAGAAATAATCCACGGAACCACCTCCGGTTTGAACCACATTGATGTGAAGGTAGATGATTTGCTAGCAAAGGTATGAGTTACTCTCGTAAAGGTTTTAACAATCTCAGTTGCAAATTTAGATTCTTACAAACCCTAGGACATACCTTCAGCTAATCTAATTGTACTGCTACTTTGCTTTGGCTATCAGGCTCAGGCGTATGACATCCATGACTTGAGGCCATTCTTCAGAAGCACGCAGTTTAAAGACTACAATTTTACTCTGGACGAAGGGCGTGGAATTATTAGACACCCCCTTGTTAGATAAATAGAAGAATTGCACTTGGTTCTTGGAATCCAGAACAAAGCTTGCAAAGTCCAGAACAAAGCTCACAAAGTCCTTCAATTGTTTGTGTTTGACTTGAAAAAGTGACACTTTCAGAAATTCTTGTTCTAAAACTAGCTCTTTACAGCTGAACTAGTTGATCTACAGCTACATTGACCTGCGCCTTAAGCTGTAGCTCTAAGTTATTAACTCTCTTGCTGGCACACCACATCTTAACATGTATTGCGTAATTTGTTATTCAAGTACTAATATTTATGTTTTCTAGTCGGACCCATTTTACCTGTAGCGGCAGACTGCAGTTCTATGTTATCAATGCATTGGGCTTGTCACTTGAATGCCATTCCAATTGATCCTTATCATTGAGCAACTTGTAAAAACATTACAGCTAATGGAAAGAAATGGGGGATTGAGAAGTAAGCATCTAGCTACTAAGCCTTTGCCTCTGAACAACCCTCATATTCTTTGATTGACAATTAAGTTGCACTGTCTCTGGTTTTTTCATCTTCAACATGTAAAAAATATATTTAATCACATCCAATAGAAAAAATAGGGACTGAAATAAAAAATCTGGATTGCCTTCACCTCTGAACAACACCTTCAATTATTTAACTACAAAAATATTTGGAAGTTATAACATATACTGGCAGATTCATTTATGAGCAGTGTTGCACTGCTTTGAATGATAAGTATTCATTTAACGTTATGAAAACAGATGTCATCATAGGTAATGATTGCTAGGGATGATTATGTCTTAGTTTATGAAGGTATTTCCCCCTTGGTGTTGCAGCATAAGATGGAATTGATAAATACACGCACATTACGTGCCACTTTCAATGTTCAAATCCATGAAAGCAACAAGTAGGCAATGGCTGATGGGGTGGGCCTTATTGAGTCAGGAACGCATCTATTGTCATGTAGTCAGATACTTGGGCTTCAGAGCCTCTTGGCCTTATGTTGAGCAATCTATTGGTGGAGTAATTATAGTGGGCTTTCTTGCTTTGGGCAACATTTACATTGATAGCTTCACTAATTGTATTTGAATAAGATTTTCATAGGGAGTTTAAATTGGCTTTAATAATTTTTTACTTTTTCTTAGAAGTTGGAATGGTATGTGCTCACTTGTAACTATGCCAACATTAGCCTTGACCTCCCATAGGAGTACCAATGTATGTATGGTTTATAAGGTTGTTTTTGGTGAAGGGGGCACATCTTGCCCTTGCCATGTTTACACCCAACACATGTCTAGGGGTAGCTTGGACAAGGAGGGGATTTGGAGGCAAAGTAACTCTTAGTTTGCATGAAAGCAATCAGGATATCTAGTAACGTAGGAAATGCCCTCATATTAATCTATCATTTTTGCTCATATGAAGCAACAACACATAGTGCTAAGAAATGACTTTGGAAAGGCTAGATGAAAGAAGAAACAAGGCTCGAATGAAAGTGGTAGGAGAAAGATGATCACACCTTAATTCATATGGGTGAAGATTGATGTCAAGTAGCTTGTTCATGTCAAGGTAAATGTCTAGTGAATGTCATAGTCCCAGGACCATGACAAGGTTGTGTTAAAGATGTGATGGATTTTGTAATTTGGCTAGATATTGGGGATGTTAATTAGGTTGGCATGACAACTCACCCGCTTTGTGGTTTACAAGTCATTTAATTAGATAGACCCATTGTGTACTACCCTCCTACCTCTTCACCTCTTTGGCTCCGGCTATTCTAAACATACATGTCTCCTTCCTCTCCACCCCTTTTCAATATGATTAGTTTCCCCCCTCCCATATTTTGTGACCTATATCATACCTAATAAGATATTTTTGAAGATATATTGCTCATAACATTTGACTTAGAATGAGCTTGACAAGATAAATGATGTCATCTCGTTCACATCAAAGTCTCATTTATCCAGATTATTTGTCTTATAATATTGGATCAAATGTCTTTCTTCTATACTAATGGCACCACTTCCACCTTTATCTCTTCCTTGTAACCATCTCCTCCCCTCATAGTAGCCATATCCACCCCTTTTAATAAAAAGCCATGTCTCCTTTCTCCTATTCATACCACAAGATGAAATAAAGGATATTGATGTCCTAAAATATATAACCAAGCATAAATTTGGCATACTAGGTTTTTTTTTTGTTAGAAACAATTGCCATCATAGAGAAGATAGCCATATATCTACATGTATGAAAGACCCATACGAAGGTCAAGAAGAACGAAGGGCAACTTTGAGCAGATAACTTTGGCATACTAGATTATCGCTACTACTAATGTAGTGAGGGATTATTTAAACTCAATGGTGACATCACTAAACTATGGTGATGTCAAAAAGCACAACATGTTAGATTATCACACATCTTCATATGGGGAGGGTGTCTGAAGTGTAGTGTGGGAATGCCAAAATGTAGTGCCAAAGAGAAAGAGGGCATGATAGACTATAACTCATTATCCTATTTGTGACACATCATACATAATGAAATTAGATTTGGTCGGGTAAACCCTTGTTTTAAAGTGACAAATTGACATTGAGCAATATCTTGACACATGAAACATTAATATTCGTGTCAATTGTTGATTTGTAGAACTCTAAAACAACATACATATGGAAAAACCATTCTTCGCACATGGTCTACCACCTTTTTACACCAACACTTTGATTTACGAAGATTTCATATGTTTATCGCAAGATCGATGGTAAAAACATGTTGTACCATCGAGAAAAATTAAATGGACTTGTAGTGATATTTTTTTGGGGCTCCTTACAATGTTGAGCCCAAACTAATAGGAGAAAGAAAAATGCAACACATGTTCACATCTTTATTCAATGCCCTACCCACTTTTTGTCTCTTATCTCTTTTTTGCATGTATCAATGAAATCCATATATGCACCCCCACTTCCCCCATCACAAGATTACACCTCCCCCATCACAAAATTACACCCTCTCACTCTTATAAAGTCAAATGTCATTGTCTTATTGGCTCAAAGAGAATCCATATTTCCCTCCTTTCAGAGACCAGAGTATGATTGGGAGTGTACACCTAGCATTTTGTTCTAAAGATTTGCAATTGCAACTAGGAAATGATTTGATATTGTAAATTTGCAAAAAAAAATTGATGTATTACATGAAAATGACTTTAATATTGGACATGCTAACACATTCTGACAAGGTTTGGGAGATTGACTCCTTCATTGCCCCTAGTCAAGCTGCTACACATCCTTCTACACCCTTATATTTCCTTATGCTTTAGTATGCACTCCTCTCCTCTCTCCACTCCCTCTTATACTCTAGTGACACCCTCATGACGACAAATGCCTCTCTTTTCATCCATTGAGTATTAAGAGTATTATGTAAATATAGAACTCTCAACCCCCAAGAACTATACCAAACCCTCAAGCTTTTTGTAGGATCCACAACACTCCTCTTGGCTTCCACAAGCATTAATGTGACCCCTAAAAATGATAATAGTAGAAAAAGAAATATGTTATGAGAGAGGAATGTCTTTACCCATGATCTATGCTTTCCATCGACACCCCATTTGTGGATAACCAAGAAGACACTTAAGACTCCAGGTGGTCTTTATCTATATGACCAAGAGACTATAGTGTGGAATTGGAGCATCACATCGACTAGATCTTGTCCCCCAATATAGCATCTACCATGGTATCTAAGTGGCAACTAATTGTGGAGATACCTTTTTAGGGGATAAAGAGGAGGGCACGACACACATGTGAAAGAACACATCAATATTTTCTTATGAAATAAAGACTCAGTCCGGAGTAATTCTGCAACAAGACCTTCAGTTTATTTAATTATCACACTTTTTGTTATAGCAATTACAACCATGGCAACTTCTCAGAAGTTGTACAGGCACAAGTATGGTCCGAAGAATCCTTCCCTGCAACAACCTTCACCCCTCAATGGCTCTATCTTAGTATATCATTGATGAGAGAGAGAGTGTGTGTTAGAGAGAAAGAATGAGAATTTTAATCAAGATAGAGATTAGAATTTTAGTGGAGAAATTCATGTCCACATTAAGGACACATGTACCACTTGTCAGCTATGTTGTTGTAAACAAGGACATCCTCAAGTTGATTGATAGTGCGATCCAAGTGACCCCTTGCGATGTAGGAGGCAAAATGGAGAAAAGAAGTTGAAATTTGATGCATTGTGGTGAGCAAGAGTTGGGATGTACAAAACAAAATAATTGTGACACCACGAGAAGAAGTCACACCCTATGATCTTTGATGTAGCAACTTGACCATGTTGTCTCTTTGGGATAGAGTATAACTAAGAAAGCACACAACCACCCACTTTTGACATATACATGAAATCTATAGATGCATATTATATGTTCAAACTATATGACAATTTGTGCTTAAATTTGGAACAAATTTACTTGCAATTACAACCCACTTTGATTCATTTGTTTCATAATATTGTTGCAGACAGTCCGGCCATAGTAGCCCGGATGGTAAGAGCTCAGTAACTCCCAATGAAGGACCCAGATTCGAACCTCAGTGAAGGCACTTTGTGAACGGTAATCCACACTAATTTGGCACGGGAGGGGGGGGGGTGACCGGACCACACCCTCTCATGCCTTAAGATTTTATCATGTCGAGCTCGCCCGAGGTGGGTTCTCTCAGTCACCAAAAATATATTATTGTAGACAAGTGCTTAATGGTAATTTTTGAGGCACTTCACTCTGAGTTTACCTCTCTTGAGGTGATCATTGATTATTCTAGGACTAATGCTAATATAGTCTTACACCACTAAGGTTATAACCAAAATTTTATTTGGTGTGGGATATTTCCAACCTAGGGAGGTTCTCTTCAACAAGAAAACTTATATCATGTGATCCTTTGCAATTTTTCCTTAGAAGAACTTTACAAAAAAATTTAAATTTAATAGATGTTTCCATAAAAAGTCTAGAATAGAAACATGTCACTATAAATATGATACCATCGAGTAATATCGAACATAAAGAAACCATTCAAAGCAAAGAAAACATCAAATGTCATCACCTTAGGAATGACCAAAATAATGATGTGGGTGTTGAAAAGGTTATTTGATGAACTCTTATGTGTAAATGACAACCAACCGTTATGGTATGGATGCACATATTATTAGTAAGATATTAATTGGATGGTACAAACATTCACATGACTTTGTTGATGAATGAAAAATAAATTGTGTCATTTATTTTTTTAAGTGTGACACCATCAATCTGTGGTGGCTGATGTGGAGATTACTGCGCTAACAAATTCACCTAGGAAAAAAGTCCCTAGATTTTACCTAAACTATGTACAATAATCACCACCTCCAAGGGGATGGGTCTTATCATAGTACAATTAAAGATCAAACTTGAAGGAAAACTTTTTTAAGAACAAGTTACTTTTTAGTGCAACACTTAATAAGTATTTAACAATAATTCCAAGTTTATTGTTTTTTTTATAAGTGTAATCTAACTAAGCAAACGAATAATAGATCAACAATAAATTGAGACAAATGTATGATAAATAACCACAACATGAGGTTTCACCACACTGCATGTATATCTACTCTTTCACATTACATCACTCTTTCATACATATATGTAGTCTGAGGCCAAGGAATTTTATATCATTTGGGAGTATGAAATTCACAAAATACAAATTGCCTCATAGGCTCGAGGACTAGTTACCTACATATCGTTAATCCTTCGCCCCTGAAAACTCATTTTGTGATGTCATCTGGGATACACCGATATCGATTGGTATTATAGTCCTAGATCTCGAGGTATCTATGTTTAGAATTATAACAATCATAAAATATAGGTAGCTAAACTATAAAGCATGTAATAACCAATCTACAACCAATCCAAAAATCCACAAGAATGATACTGTATAACATGAGAGTACAAGATGCGGGCAATGTGGCTAATTTCTACACCTCAATATCTGAAATACTTCCTAATCATGTTCATAACACAAGTAAAAGATAAGTAAAAAAGCTCATCTAGAAAGTAGGATTGTGGAGGAGAAGCTTAGTGATCTCTCATAACTCTCCAAATGACAACTACAATATCTTGTCATTTCCTCTGGTGGAATGCGTCTCCACACCAAGCTATTGATATCTACCTCATAATCTCCTCGGTAGGAGTTAGGGTTGTGGATGGGAGAGAATAGGCCATGAATCTTTTCTGTACGTCGCCTAAGTCCTTTCATATCATCCTACAAAATATTAGATCTATCTAAGTTAATCCAATGCATGCCATATGCTTGTTGTAGATTTACATCACATGAGTTTTGAGTAACTAGAGGGCCATCCATACAAATCTAAGTGGTTAATAAATATATTCATTGTGTAGAAAATTTAATTGTGCTTCAAATCTAACTTGAATCGTCTAATTCCAATATCTATCTAAAATCTAGAGCCATTTTAGTGCCAAGGTATACTTTCTAGTCGGTCGACTCATGGAACTAGTTGAGCAACTCACTAACCAATGAGAATTTCCACCTACAGACGAGTTGGGAGACTCATGTGTGAATTGAACGACTGACAGATTCTCAAAACCCATGTTGGTTACTAACCAATTGAAATGAAATGCAACCACTAAACTAGTAAAACTAGTCAGCTGACTCATTTTCTACAGGTTCTTTAGCCTACAACCTAGTCATCCAACTCATAAAGGATTTCAAGGATGAGTTGGCTGAATGACCTTTATAGTATATTTACTTGTTTATAAGGCAATTTAATTGTTCATCTAATGGCTTTTATATCATCCAATTACAAGTTTGTATACGAAAGTTATGGCTATTTTAGTACCACCTAAACTTTAATGATCCTCACTCCAATTTTTGGAGTTGGGGAGTAAGGATATAATTTTTTTGATCAATTTCTTGGGCTTTTCATAAGTGATAATTTCTTCACTCTGTAACTTGAACCAATCCTACAAACTAAACATAAAAATGGGTTAAATGCCAAACAAGTTGCATAAACTACTAAATACCAAAACAAGTGAAAAATTGAGTGAAATGCAAGCAAAATATGCAAAACTGCATATAAAATGCAACTAAGAAACACGATGAACACACATTCATCACAACCTCAAGATTGAACATTGCTCATCCTCAAGTAACACAAAATTTAAAAGACTCCAAATAAATAATTTCAACCAATGTACAAGACTCATACCCACATCGTGTTTGAATCCCTACCACTAATATGACCAAGCAACCCAACCTCCTGAGATCACAAAATACAACTTATCCTATCTTCATTATTGGATTCACTTCACAATACCACTTCCTCACCACCATCCCCAATACCATATGTACAAAGAGTTCATGCAAAATCAAGGAATATCAAAGAATCACAAGTATGCACATATTCCAACATCGAGACATGTAATGGCTTCAAATAATATTGCAAGAATTAAGAACTAAAATGAAAACAACTTTAAGCTACCTACAATGTAAGTAAAATAAATGCAATGGATGCGTACAAAGCTAAAATGCTGAAATAAAACATGAATATAACAAAGAGATATGTGTGGGGGGAAGGGAATACATACCACTAAACCTCCACCCCAAGTTTGTAATTTTTACATCCCCAAGCAAACACTAAACCCGAGATGGAGGGGAATAAATCATCGACATTCATCCAAGTGGTCATGGAAACTCGAAGAAGGTCCAACTGAAAGGAATATGAACAAAGACTGACACATTGAATATGAAAGTTCCATGGTGCAAAATGTGATCATGTGGTTGTGGTAGCTCAAATGTACTGTTTGGATGTTGACGTAGTATTGCCTTTCACCCGCAGTCCATCCATTAGGATCCACCAATACTTATTCATTAGTTGAGATAATGTAGTAGATGTGTTTGGATGTTATTTCACAACTAAGGTGGTGTTTGATGAATCTGCCTCCTGTGGTGCTAGACACATAGGATCTGGTGGCGGATTTGGCTCAGGCTATTCTTTATCACTTGGGTTCACATGTAGGAGGTGCGATACTGGCGTGGAAGGAACTGTCTTAGTTTTAAAATCAATCCCATGAATATTTTTATGCAGATGCACATTCTCCTCTCCAACACTTTAGTTGTCCAGGAGAGATCTTCTGTAATATGATCCATGAACCCAGACATTCTCCTTAGTCGGGCTTCTTGTTCCACTATCATCCTTGTATTATCAAAGTGCATTTTCTCCAAAGGGTTCAACCATTCATTAGGATCATGAGAAGACTGAATTGCAGAGTGAGGCTTTCCACTATAGTACTCTCCAGAGAATTTTTCATTGTAGCTCCTTGATATTGTTTCTTGGGTTGTCAATTTTTCTTTCTATGATGCTACTTTGACTTCCCATAGTAGCCTTTCTCGGATTGAGACCTAAACTAACTCTATGTTGAATTTCTATCTCATCCATTACTATCATGCCTAAAAGGTAGAGAAATTCATGGTGAGACTCAAGAGAAAAAATTCGAATCAATGATAATACAAAATTTTTCATTTCAATTTCAAAATATCAGGCACCAAAAATTATTAAAATATAAAAGATAATAACAAGAAAAATGTAAGACAATAAAAATAAACTATGGAGCTAAACTAAAAATTACAAACAAAAAACTAAGAAATTATTGCTTAAACTAAAACTTAAAATATCGAACTAAAATTTACAAAAATAAACTAAGAATTGCAACAACAACAAAAACTAAGAAAGAAAAATATGAACTTCAACTTAATAGATAAAAAATTCAAATGCCCCATTCTCCCCAACACCGACACCAAAATTTGACATAGAAATTATTGCACTATCAAATTCACCTAGAGAGAAGTCCCTAAATTAGATCTTTGGTCTATTTTGAAAAAAAGTATTTAACAATGATAGATGAAGTTACCGACCAAACAATGATAGATGAAGTTGATTATTTGTTTATTTTAATCTAATTAAACAAATGAATAATAAAACAATATTTAAAGTGAGATGAATGCATGATAAAATAACTAGGACATGAGGTTTCACTGCCAATGCATGTGTATCCACTCTCCCGCATACATCACTAATACATATGTCTACATAGAATGGGGCCCAAAAATTTCTGATTTTTAGAGTATGAAATTCAGAAAGAGAATTCCCTGTATGCTTGAAATTTCTCCTTGCCTACAAATCCTTATTCCGTTGCCCCAGAGAATCCATTCTATGATCTCATCATGGATTCAAAGAATTGATATTCTAATAATAGATTTCAAAGTATCTACATATAGAGTTGTAACAATCATGCAAGATAGGTAGCAAATCCATATAATATGTAATTGTCAGTTGATAATCAATCCAAATATCCATAAGAACATCAACTTATAATACAAAAAGTATAAAATATGAGCAATGGGGCTACTCCCCACAACCTAGTAGTTGTACTACTCTCTAATCATGTTCATGATGCAAAAAAAGAGAAGTAGAAAAATCTCATGGAGAAAGTGGAGTCATGGAGGAGAAGCTCAATGGTCTCGTCGCAACTTCCTAAACAATGATTGCAATCTTCATTCACGTCCTCCTGTGGAACACGTCTCCACATCAAACCTTGGAATCCTATCTCCTGCTCTCCTTGGCAATATCTAGGGTTTTAGATGCGAGAGAATGAGTCATGAACCCTTGTCCTGGAGGTCCCCCAAGTACTTTTACACTAGCTAGCAAAATATTAAATATATTAAAATTAATCCAATACATGATAGTCAATCATTGTATATTCTTCTCGAGTTTTTGGTGGTTGGAAGGCCACCCAAACGAGTGAAAGTGGTTAGCAGATAAATTTGTTGCATAGAAAATTGAATTCCCTCCAACCCAACTTGATTCATCCAACTCCAACATTGTATGTCAGAATCTAGAGTCATTTTAGAGCCAGGGTATGCTCTCCAATCGACCAACTCGTGAAGCAAGTCAGACGAGTAGCAATCTGACAAAGATTTTCACCTATAGGTGAGTCAGTTGGCTCATGTGTGTAGTGTATGATTGGTAGGTTTTCAAAAACACATGTTGGTTACTAACTAATTGAATATGGATTCCAATCGCCCAACTGGTAACACTAATCAACCGATTCACTTTATACATATTTTTCAGCCTACAATCTAGTTGCCCAATGAACAAAGCGGTTCAAGGGTGAGTTAGCCTACTTCCCTATATCACATATATACTTTTTTAGAAGGTAATTGAATTGCACATCCAATGATTTTAAAATTATCCAATTTTGAGTTTTTAAGAGAATGTTATGGCTATTTGAGTGACCATTTATACTTTAATGATCCTTACTCCAATTCTTAGCGTTAAGGAGTGGAATCTGTGATCATTTTCTTGGAATTTTTATGAAGAGATAATTGCTTCTCTCTTTGACTTGAACCAATTCTATAGATTAAACATAGAAATGTATCAAAAACCAAACAAATTAAATAAGCCACTAAAATCCTAAAATAAGTGAAATATTATAAAAATACCAGCAAAATATGCAAATAAATCTAAATCAAAACTAAGAAACATGATGAATAGAAACTTTTCACTGAACACTATGATTCAATTTGTTAATATTGATGGCCTACATCATGGATTATCATAGTGGAATTGGGGATATAGTCTATGTAAATGACTAGTAGCCTCTCCTTTATCAAAGCACACTCTGACAAGAGGAACATGGTGCATAAGATAACAATGTGAACACTACCAAGAGTATGCTCCAAGGACAATGATGATGTGTCCTATTAAAGTATTCTCTCTCATTGTTTTTGACCCCCCTGACCTACAATACCTACCTGGTTACCGCCATTGTTGACTTTAACAACACAAGCATATGAATTGTGGGATACAATGAGGAGAAGAGGTGTATAAAGAGAAAAATTGTGAGGACAACATACATGACAAGAGACAGGTTGGGAATTGATGGTATAAGAACGAAAATGAGACTCCCTAATAAAGTCACATGGAATGATTGTTTTTGTTCATTTTCATATTACAAGGACTCAATCCTCTGCATTATAATTAATCTAAACCTAAATCAAACCACCCACTCTCATGAAACTATGTATATATGTATGTATATATGTATGTGTATGTATACATACATATATATATATATATATATATATATATATATATGTATGTATGTATGTATATACATACATACATACATATTGTAACACTTCAAATTTACACACATGAACATAACCAGAACCATTAATTCCTAACTCATAATATTGATGGGGGTTCCACAAACATTGAATATCACACATATAAAATAATTGAAAGTGTATCCATTACATGAAACATTATATTTCTCATTCTCAAAAGTTTACATAAAAGGGAAACTTAATACAAACTTGTGACATGGTTCAAAAGCCTAAGCATAAACAACCAATAGTAAAATATGAAGCTTAACTGAGGTGGATAACAACACCCACCAAGGCACTCCTAGTCTTTCATTAGGTCCTCCATGTTCTTAGTCTGATGTCATAATCCTCCTTTGTTCTTCACTTGTGGACATCTCATCCCCAACCATGCATTGGAAAAAATGATTATCAGTAAGTGGCATTGAGTATTCTATATATATTAAACACTAAAATAAGAAATGACTGTACACTATTCTTAACCAAGATGCATGAAGTCTAACATGAAAAAAATGAAGAAAACTTGAACATGAACATATAATATTTCTTTAAGCTTAGTTCTTATCTTTTTATGTAACTTATGTTGCAGACATGTACTCTGGTACCTAGGTCCCATGACCTACACTCTGGCATGGGTCATCTTATCTGAGTCGGCCTGCACTAAGGGCCTGGGCCTCATAACCTACATAAGGGCCTGGGTCATGTCTCTTGAGTTGGCCTACACGAAGGCCTAGGTCTAACTCCATATTCTGATGTCAACTTAATTCTTATCTTAATTTAAATCTTATTTCATGAAAATAACTTGAAACATGATTACTTAACATGATTAACATGATTACTTGAAGAATTAAGTAAATCAGCATGATTACATGACTGTGTATTTTATCTTGAGTTAATATAGTCCCTCTCCTAAATGTACCCAGTGCTCATAAGGCCAGTTAAGTCTTACATAAGTCCAGTTAAGGATCACATAATTATCCCACAGAGCTCATAAGACATGTTAAGGCTCACTTAAACATGATTGAGAGGACTATAAAACCTAACATGATTTATTAATCTTAAACATGATTTCCATGATTTCTTAATTCATTAAACATGATTATCATTATCTATTGATTCATTAGCATGGCACTGATACATAATATTTCATTTGAGATCATAAACATGAACACAATATAAAATATAACTTCTTAGCACAAACATGATTATCCATAAACATATAAAGCATGACTATCTCACTTAACAACATAGACATGTGAACATGCTAAGAATAATACATATTAAATACTCATGGGAATGGACCACTTACCTATATCAATAGTATCAAAGCTCCTAATATCTCTGTGACCTTATGTCTTAATCAACATGTGATAATAACACACAAGTTCTTATTTTGGTTTCTAAAACTTAATTACATTAAGTCTGATGCTTCATGAAAGAGAACCTAAATCGGTCCTAAAACCTATACCATTATCTAGATGTCAAAAAACTATTCAAAATCCATATATGGTTCTTCCCTATCTGAGCTCTAGATCAATTTGTAGAATTTATTGACAATTATACTCAGATCAACCAATAAGAAACAAGCTAAATCCCATTAAAAAAATTCCAAAAATCTCAGATCCAGGAAGGCTGTAAGACTATTTTCCCCTTTAGTATATTCTAACCAAGGATGTGAAAAATAATATTTAGTCAAAAACACATTTACATCGTCGCGCTATTGATGTATAAAGTCATATGTAAAATTCCGAGAATACGCATGTAACTGTGAAACCATGATTAACACCACATGGGCGTATGGGTAAAAATCATGCCTACCATCTTCTTCAGTACCATGACATCGAGCAATACCCTGAGGAGCACGAAGCTTAAAACCTAGCTTGAACATCCGCCATCTCTGTTGGGCACACAAATCTCTCCTCACTTGCCCAGATTGCCACAAACTCGACAAGACATGACTCGATTTTGTGGATCTCTAGAGAGCCATGAATGGGGCATTGTGCCATCATGTGGCCCAACTTTGTCCATGGCTAAATGGTACATAAAAGCAAGGGGTTTGTTTAGTACAGAAAAGCAAGGAATCTATTTTGCTAAAACAATCAACTGAGCAAGCTGAAGGTATTCTTTAGACCATGGCTATTCTAGAAAGCTAAAGTCAGATAGAAAGGGGTCAAAAGAACCTAAATTCTTCTGTAGGTGTGGGAACCCTGTACATGCCAAAAAAATAAATCTATGAGGCTCCCGATGTAAAACTGCACATCTAAGATGAAAACTCAAAACAAATATGGAATTAGCCCCGCCATGACCTACCGAAGATGGGCAAAGAAAATATAAGAGAAAACATTGTAGGAATGACCTGATGACTATCCACATCTCCGGTGAGATGGTGGAGTTTGTCGACTCAAAACTTGGGTGAAACACATCATTGCAAAACACCACCAGAGTAAAGAGGAGGATATAAGGAAGCTTATTGGGATCTACAATTAGCTTATGGAGGTTGGATATCCCTGATCAAGATTTCCCATTGAGAATGAAGGTCCAATTGATGGTGGCTCTTTAGCTGTCCATTGAAGAAATTGACAGAAGAGGAAGGTCTACTGGCAATCGTATACCCTTTATGGAACTATTGAAAGCTCTTAATGTACTGTTATCTGATAAAGTGGAGGCTGTGTGGACTAAAGAAGAAGGAGAGAATGGGTGTTTTCACCTGAGGCCGAGAGAGGGTTCCAAAGAGGGTTATTTGAGTTCAAAATGCTCTCACAAAGTTGATAGTGGTGAGAAAATAAGGAACCATGGAGTGTGAAGGGAGAAAGGGATCACAATAGTTTGTTGCGACTGTTGTTGCCCTCAACTAGTCGAAGTCGGGATCTTGATGATGCGGTCTTCACTGTTAGATAGAGATCTAAGGATCATGATGGAGTCAAGATAAAATTGACGCATGACACACACAACTAACATTACACTGGGAAAAACTTATGATAATGTGAATCGAAAGTAAACATTAGATAAATAGATCGATGAATATTATTTTTGTTCTTTTCTTATAACATTAATTAGCATATTTAGGGTTAACCAAATCAAACAAAACTTTCCCACTTTGCTAAGTCAAACATGATGATACCAAATATCCGATGAGATTTTAGGTTCGAGCTAGGTAATGATGTGATTTACCATATTTGGTACTTATGGTCATTAATGTGTTAATAATTACTGAAAATGGTTATGATACCAAATAAAAAACAAGGGAACCTATTATGCATATATGTAGGGTACATTTCTATTTAAACCCTGAGTAGTCATCATGTCATATTTAGGGCTAATTTGCACATACTATTCGATAGAGATATGGCAAATGCTTGAATCATCACATGTCAGATTTTATCTAGGGTTTTATATCTTTATAAGAAAACTAACTTGGTGACTTAAAGTTATTGAACATGTTTATTTTAGACTGAAATTCTAGGGATGTTACAATTCCACCCACCTAAAAAAAATTGTCCTTGAAATTTGCATGCACTAACATCGTACTACCCACCTTAAGGTTTCACATAAGTGTATGATAATACCTTGATATTGTCATAATGACTCTTAATTATGTACTAACATGTTCATTACATGGTTTCACATGGATGACTATATCCTGTATAACATGATTAACAATACTAACATAGGTATACATTACTAAATAAAACTAAACCATACCTTCACAATATACCATGAATAAAATATTCACATAACTTTATCATTTTCATAATCTCATTACTCACTGAGTCAATTAAGGTGAATTCTCCACATAACTTATACCAAAGTGTTCATTGCTCCAAAGAGCTCATTGCACCAAAGTTCTCATTTACCTTGAAGAGTCTCTTAATTGGCATCACTTTCTTAAAACCACTCTTATTAACCTTTTTCATTATCATACCTTAATCATAACCTTTACGTAAATAATGATTTTTCACTTACAAATGTATTAGGTTTGGGTTGCTATCTAATTTAGGTCCTTTATATTAGCCCCCTTTATGTCATCCCCATATATGTGTTGATCAAGAACATACCCAACGATGTGAGACCTTACTATACTACTCTCCACCAACATAATAGTGCACATGTCCCATACCACATGCACTAATAAGTGGTAAAGAGATGCACAACAAGTCTTTATGCATGTGACATCTCCTCTACAACCTTCAATTTGTGTGCACTGACCATTGAAAAAATAGGGGACATATCACATCCGAAGGTTAACACATAATATCCAAACCAGATGGACTTCTATCCCTAGTACACATAACCTAGTATACATAAACCTCTAAAATTATAATCCTTTCATGGTTCTCCCTTTAACAATTCTTCATATAATAGGATGTCTATTCTAAACTCTTGACTTCATTATTTCAAATTAGGATGCATAAGGATATTTGTGCCAAGTGGACCTAAATGGGAATTAACTAATTGAGAATCATAAGAGTGCTTGGTGGCCAACTATCCTTTTGCTCTGATACCAAGTTGTAACACCCCAAATTTGCACACATGCACATGAGCGGAAGTGTAAGTTCCTAACTCATAATATTGATGGGGGTTTCACAAACATTGAATATCATACATAAAGAATAATCGAAAGTGTAACCATCACATGAAACATTACATTTCTCATTCTCAAAAGTTACATCAAAGGGAAACTTAATACAAACTGGTGACATGGTTAAAAAACTAAGAATAAACAACTAATAATAAAACATGAAGTTTAAATGAGGTGGATAACGACACCCCATCAAGTCACTCCTAGACTTTCATTAGGTCCTCCATGTTCTTAGCCTAAAGTCATAATCCTCCTCTACTCTTCACTTGCAGACATCTTGTTCCCAACCATGAATTGGAAAATTGATTATCAGTAAGTGGCACGAGTATTCTAGATATATGAAATACTAAAATAAGAAATGACTTTAGATTATTCTTAACCAAGATGCATGAAGGCTAACAATAAAAAAATTGAAGGAAACTTGAACATGAACATATAATCTTTCTTTAAGCTTAGTTCTTATCTTTTTACGTAACTTATGTTGAAGACATGTACTATGGTACCTGGGTCCCATGACATTCACTCTGGCCTGGGTAATCTTATCTGAGTCAGGTTGCACTAAGGGCACGGGCCTCACGACCTACACTAAGGGCCTGGATCATGTCTCTTGAGTTGACCTGTACTAAGGAATGGGTCTAATTCCATAATCTAATGTCAACTTAATTCTTGTCTTAACTTAAAATCTTATTGCATGAAAATAACTTGAAACATGATTACTTAACATGATTAATATGATTACTCGAAGACTTCAGTAAATTGGCATGATTACATGAAAATTATGTATTTTATCTTGAGTTAATATGGACCCTCTCCTGAATGCACCACAATGGTCATAAGTCTGATTAAGTCTCACATAAGGTCGGTTAAGGCTCACCTAAGGCCAGTTAAGGCTCACATAATGCTCCCATGGAGATCATAAGGCCACTTAAGTCTCACTTAAATATGATTGAGAGGACTATATTAATCTAACATGATTTCTTAATCTTAAATATGATTTCCATATTTTCTTAATTTATTAAACATGATTATCATTATCTCTTGATTCATTAGCATGACAGTGATACATAATATTTCATTTGGGATCATAAACACGAACATATTATAAAATGTAACTTCTTAGCATGAACATGATTTTGCATTAGCATATAAATCATGAATATCTCACTTAACAACATAGACATGTGAACATGCTAAAAATAATAAAGATTAAATACTCATGGGCATGGACCACTTACCTAGATCAATAGGAACAAAGCTCCTAATATCTACATGAACTTATCTATTAATTGATTTGGGATAATAACACATAAGTTATGGTTGGGAAATACGGGCACAGAGTATAGCAGTGGAAACAAAATTTGTATCTATATGCATTCCCATAACAGCAAGATCGTGTCAACTACTATGAAATAGGAAGGATGATTTAACAAGTTATATCTAGTCCTGGAGCAAGTCCACTGACAAAAACTCCCTTCAATGCAATTGTCAACTAGTTGTTGTTGGAAGGTGGTTGTGTAGCTCCTAGTCTTCACCATGAACAATGAACACGACAACTTCTACAACGACTCCTATAGTTTCACCATGGACTGCAGGCTGCAGTTTTCCTCTTAGCAACAGCCAAGGGACTCGTACCTCTAGAGTAGTCTACACGGACCAACTAGAACTCATGTCATTCAATTAGAATGGATAAGAAGGAGTTGTCCCTCCCATTGGTGTACTTGTCACCAACTTGCTCTCCTACATTAATGATCCTCAGTTGTTTTCTCCCGTGGCTATCCCTTCAGGTAGGACTTTCTTGGGATCTCTCAGTTACCACAACTAGAGAGGACAAAAATTATCAAAGCAACTGATTCTCAGTTGTTGTGTCTTGGGAAGTCTTCAATATCCCTCTATTTAGAGGCAAGGTTTGGGTCAAGGTTCCCAGTCGATACAGAATTTAAGTGGGAGTGGAAGGGACCAGTTTGAATTTTCACAACATGTGAGCCACGAGATGGTCGTTTGGTGACCCAGATAGCCATCTGGTCACACGAGGTGGTCGTCTCATAGTACCAAATGACCATTTGGCAGTTTCCCAATCACACACGAATTTAGAAATTTCCATTCCAATTAATATCACATATAAATTCCTTAAACCCCAAGTGATGTGTAATCAAAACAAGTTCATGAAAGTTCCATAAACATTCATTCGGCCCAATTGAGCCATCTCACACATGCTATACGCTTGTATCGCTCACCAAGCAGTTTTCTGGTGAGCATAAGTTGATCCAGTCGGTTCATCAGAATGAACCGGTTGGTTCACATATCAATTTGGACAAATCCTAGCCAATTCAATTTTTTATTAGCCTGAAGCCCCAAACAACCATCTAAACACTTGAGATGCCTGTATGATGCACCCAAACGACCATCTCACACATTAATATGGTCATTTGGTTGTTCATTCAACCAATGTTGCATGGATTCGAATACCTAAACACTTTAGTAATCAATCCAATCATCATTCAAGATTCAACTCCTCTTCTAGATGAGTTCCTTTGTGTGTGACCCTATAGGTCCCATATCACGTTGTTAGTGAATGTCCATAACAAGTTTATGACATCACAAGCAAGGAGCGGTGTCGCACATTAGTGCTACCCAAGTGAATGAAAAATTGGAGAACTTCAACCTACAATCTGTGTAAGGTGTTGTAGCGATTGTATAATTCCTCTATTGCTGATATATAGGATGAACTTGAGGCATGGAATCGTCATCCTATCAACATTCAATCCATATTTCTCGAACCAAGAGCAGACTGTCTGAGATAATGTGAACTCAATATCATATATTATTCAGATGTGCATGTGCATGCATTTCTCAGTCTCGCTTATCAAGTAACCAAGATATCAAACTCTAGTAGGAGGGACAAATCCCATATCTATTACTCACAGTTTATCCCCATGTGTCAAAGTTACCCAATCATAACCTTTATAACAGACCATTGAGGACTGCTTTTGATGATGTCAAAGCGTACCCAATGACATGTGACGAGTGCAGTGATTTCAGGTCTAAGAATCACAATCACCACCTTCACTAGGAGAGATGACTATGACCGCCAATGATGGTTTCCATCTGTCACTTATCAAGGTGGATATGTCCAATACACTGTTCCCTAACATGTATCTGTGTGCTTGGTTTGATATTGCCATATCATGACTAATGAGATTTTTTCATCAACCAACTCACACTCTGATCTTATGTGTCATTGTTGTCTATCATACTTCCACAATAAAACCAATCAGGGACATAATGAGAATATGTATATGTACTCTTAACATCCATATGATATCATTTCCCCAAGGTTAATACTTGAAGACATACGTCATTGAGTAATATTATTCTCTAGACATTCAATCTATCTTCTTCATAACTGAGTTAAACAGATGAATCGGAAGCTTGCCTTTATTAGTATTAATCAAATCCTTTATGGTATATGTCATGTAAATAATCAAATGATTTTCTCTATGGACATACCTTACCAATAGACTCCCACTTGTACATAGAGCCAATCACCCACGAATCTCATTCTTAGTGATCCAAACATGTCCACCATGTTTCTGCTGTGCTAGTGCTAATTCAGTGGGCTAGCAACATTTTTCTATAGTCAGTATATAGCATGTTGCCTTTTTGCTTTGTTGTATAATTTCTTGTATGGGATCGTAATATGGTATCTGATATTCCTTGCCTAACAATTAGCTCCATTATTTTCATAGTGTCACTACTGAGTCGTCAATGGTTGGTACATCTATAAGTTCATCACATGAACCTTTTAGATCCATATAGTATCACTCTGTGTTCATAATTAAAGTATACTCGACATCTATTGTAGAATAGAATTAATGGCTATTAGTTTGGATCCCTTCCAACTAATCAACACTTGTTCTTTTAAATCATACATATTCTAATTTGTGATCACTTTTATCATTATGGAAGCTTGCATCGATGTAACTCTTTACGTGCAACTCTTTCATTATTGCTATCCTTAGCAATCTATCCTTATATACTTCTCAAGTACTAATGGATATCTTTAATGACATTCCAATAACCTTTATTGTAAGCAATATTATCTTGTCATGTCCAATACATACAATATTATATGGGATATGTTCATTTATAGCATTCATGATAGATCCATCATATGGCATCTGATTCATGATATTTTCATTCTTTACAAGAATTAGAATATAAGGTTCATGAGAGACTAATCCAGATTCTCTCTGACTCCATATTGAACTCTTTCAACACATTGCTATTGTATGTGCTCGAACTTCCATTGTGAAACATTCAAGAACTATCTCATAGGTCTTGATCCTTATCTCGTAAGATGTTTCACCCTATCCTTCATTGCTGAAGGTGTTTTCATGCCATCTCTTAATATTCACAATATTGAGATGTTATTCCTCATCATATGTGGAATATTCATATATGCTCCTACTAAATTTTTGTAAATAGAGATTTTATATTTTATCTTGATTCAAGTCAAACTCTTTGACTGTCTTGTCAAGTAAAAAGATTCCATCTCTGAGATGCTTATTTCAATCCTAGATTGAACTTTGTAGTATATAGACTTTATTTGCATTCTTTTTTTTTTATTTATGAGAGAATTGCCCCCGTAGAAGCACCACAATCATGACCCACCCAGACGGCGTAAACTCTTGGGGCATGAGAGGGTGTGGTGCGATCACCCCCCTCCTGCGCCCAATCAAATTCGTGTTACTTTTCACAGAGCGCCTTTGGCGTAATTCGAAACTGGGTCCTTCATATGGACTTACCGAGCCATAACCATCCAGGCTACTCTGATCAGACTTTATTTGCATTCTTGAACTTTCGAAACCTTTTAGGTTGTATCACGTACACATCCTCTAAAGAATCCCTTTTAAGGAATCCAATTTCCACCTTCATATGGCAAATCTCTTAGTCTATTTTAACTACAACAACAAGCTCGACAATTGGTAAAAGGAATTTATGTCATGCTCAACAACTTGAATTGATTTGAAAAGCCTTTTCAACCAATTTATCCTTTTATGTTGTCCATGCATGTCTTTTCCACAAGACCCTAACATCACCTTTTGGGTTTTATCCCTCAGGTAGTACCATCAAGGTCATATCTTGTTAGTTTGCATGGACTCCATAATTACTCAGATTATGGTACTAAATAGCTTCTAGTTGACTAGTTGGCTCATTCTATTATGACCAACCTATATGAATTGTTGGATTCACAATCCTCCAATATCAATTATGTTCTACTAGAATTATTTTATTTTGTATTATATGAACATGAGATTCCACAACAACTTGTGATTATCTTAGTTCTCATTGTACCCCCTTGGTTGATCTCGAACATTTTGAGTTCTACTATTAGTCCCACTAATTCTTTAGGAACTCAGTTATCCTATCAAAAAAACACTTTTGTTATTCAATTGAGAATAACAGTAACATTCAACAATCATGGTTTGTGGATAAACCTTCTTCAAGAAACTAATTTCTTCATGTAGGTTTAAATTCTTTAGACATATTGGGACATTCCCATATCATATCATATATGACGTCTAATAAACCATTCAGATGGTACATGATTTAGTGATCATATATTTATGAGGATAAGAAGATTGGATTAATTGATAATCATATCATGACTCACCATAGTATAATTCCTTCATTTTGACACACCAATATGTTCGGATGGATCTGAATTGTGATACATTATCAAAGTTCTTCCCTAAAGGTTCTCAAGATCTTGATGCAAAGTATTTCAAAATTGGTTCTCTTCCAAATTCGGTCTTCTCAGGTCTCATGCTATTGGTAGGATTTTAAGGTAACCACTTTGGGTTAAGTCCCTGGTCCTTGACCACAACATTGTGGGCTTCCAATACAACATCCACCTGGTGATCTGGGGTCAGGTGTAGTATGGGCCATATAATGTTGGAAAATACCAGAATCTATAGAGATAGATCCAAGAAGCTACTTGGACTAAGTCAAAGCACATACTTTGACAAAGTGTTGAAGAGGTTCATCATGGAGAACTCAAAGAGAGGAAACCTGCATGTTCCACATGGTGTTCCCATCTCTAGAGCTCAATGTCCCAGATCTTGTGAAGAAAGGGAACACATGAGTTTGATTCCATATGCCTAAAAAATTGTATCAATCATCTATGCAATGCAGTGTACCCATCCAAACATCTTGTATGCCTTGAGCATGATGAGTACATATCAGTCATATCCAGGTGATGCTCATTGGATAGCCATGAAGAACATCCTCAAGTAACTGAGAAGGACTAAGGATAACTATTTTTATTCCCCATAACAACAAGATCATGTCAACAACTATGTAATGTGAAGGATGGCTTGACAAGTTCATACCTTGTTTCCAGTGACTATAAATCATTATAGTAGTCGTGCAACTATCTTCTAGTTTCTCTTGGATGGTGTCTCTGCAACTCCTAGTCTTCACCATGGATGACAAACTCAAACAGTGTCTACAGAAGCTCCTAGTCTCACCATGGACTACAACCTGATGTTTCCCTCTCAGGGATGAGAAAAGGCCACCTAAGTCATAACTCATTTATAATCACCTTGAACATTTCAAGAGATTTCCATTTTACTAAGTACATATCATCATATTACCAGTAAATGATATGAATTATGATCTTTAGCATTCTTTCCATTAGATCTTCACACATTATATGCATGAGTTTTGACGGAAGATTTATCCTCCCACTACATATAGTGAAGAATGTGGTCACATTATGTATAAACAAGAACATTTCCTTGGG
Organism: Alisma plantago-aquatica; assembly: GCA_963693085.1. Taxonomy (NCBI): domain Eukaryota; kingdom Viridiplantae; phylum Streptophyta; class Magnoliopsida; order Alismatales; family Alismataceae; genus Alisma; species Alisma plantago-aquatica. The sequence continues at coordinate 444,936,258 of OY856412.1, read as the reverse complement.
TTCAAAAACCAAAGGAGTCTAGATCAACATTAGTATGTATTCTAGGTGTGCATTTCTTATGTATATACATCCAAGGTGACAATTTACAATGATAGTCTTGACTTATCAATTATAATCCTTTGGTATTAACGTTAAAAACATTCATCTAAAAGTCTTCTATATAAAGATCATTTAGATGTTTGGGCATTTCCGTGCAAATTCATATCTTTTGAAACATCAACATTAATCTTTCACTTTATTGATATATCATCCTTGTCATACAAGACACTTTAAAGTAAATATTTCTATTCTCTTAGCATATTGAAATAGCAGTTCTATTAACTCTATTACATGCCCATTGGGCTAAGATAAATATAAATGTAGAGTAAAGCTTCTACAACTCTTGCTCTGCCTTGTCCATCTTTTATCCTCCATGAGGGCTTTTACTTCTTCTCAGATCCTACACATCAATATGTCAGATCTCTATTTGGTATCACATACCAAATGAAGAAATAATCAAATTTAACTTATTGTGTTTATACCTGAAGTGGAGGCCTCAGTACCTTCCTTCTTCTTTTTTAGTTCCTCCAACGAGAGTGGGCAATTTCTTTTCCAATATCTAGGCTGGTGACAATGGTGACAATCACCTCTTATTTTCTTCACTCCACCTTTTGATTTGAGATATGAAAACTTGGGCTTCTGGATAGCTTTAGAACCCTTCTTAGGTTTTACTTTTCCTTTATAATTCCCCTTTGTCTTACTTATTATCATCAAGGACTTGGACTTGTCTTTCTTCATTTGTGTCTCAGCTGTTCTCAACATGCCCAACAAATCTATCAATAGTTTGTTAAAGTCGTTCATGTTGTAGCTCATGAAAAATTGAATATATGACTCTAAAAGAGACTGTAGAATCACATCACTGGCCAACTCTTGACCCAAGGGAAATCCAAGTCTAGCTAGGTTCTCCACATACCCAATAAGCTTGAGCACATGAGCACCTACTAGATCACCTTCTGCCATGTTACATTAGAACAATGCCTTGGAGACATCAAATCTCTCTTGTCTTGCCTGATCTTGGAACATGTTCTTGAGATGTGTGACCATCTCAATCACATCCATGTTCTCATGCTTCCTTTGCAATTCATAGTTCATGGAGTAAAACATCAGACACTTGACATCCATGACGTCTTCAGTATGCTTCATGTAAGCATCCCTATCACCCCTTGGTGCATTTTGAGGTGGTTCCTCTGGTTCTGGCATTTCTAGGAGATAGAGCTTTCTCTCATGTGTGAGAACAATTCTCAGCATCCTGAACCAGTCGTGAAAGTTATTCCCATTTAGTTTGTCCTTCTCAAGAACCGATCATAGTGAAAAGTAATTATTGTTTGTTGCCATTTGATTCTACAAAAGAATTTGCAATTTTGTAGAAAACTCATTTTTGATTTGATTAAATTTTGGGTGAATAATTAAGTCTTTAATAAATTATTGTTATCAATACATTGTTCAAATAAAAACCCTCAAGTATCAATTCAGAAAACTATAGTGAAAAATTTTCCAATGAGCCAAGATCTAAAATGATTCACTTATTACCTGGTCTACACCGGTGTCCATAATCAACCATTAAGGTAGGCAATCATGCCAATTGCATCATAGGAAACTCTTAGATAGATGATATGCACAACTCTTTGCCATGATCATCTACAAGCCTCTGGCTTGGGCTCTCCAAGTCACCTGTTAAGCCTGACCCAATAGACAACACAATAGATACACACCACGCATTGTGCAAATCTACATATCTACCATCAAACTTCCATGAGATAGATGACACACCATGCTTTGTGCAAATTTACACTTGGTCGATCAAGCTTTTAATGTGTGTTGCTAATGGAAAGAATCTTAGACTTAATATGTTGATTGAGGAATTTTATATACATCATATATATATATATATATATATATATATATATATATATATACATATATCATATCCGATCACCACATATGTGGTACGTATCATATACATGCTATATCCAACAACATAAACACGCAATATAAATCAAAATCGATGGTTATGGCCATGTCTGCTTGTAATTCCTTGGAGCCACAAGGAATTACTACCACCTAGGTCAATCATCACATCACATATATGAACCTATTGTTGATGTAGACCTGTGCTTGCCAATCTGGGTAGATCGGTTCAACCCTTGAATCGGTCATCTTGCCTCTTGGTCGGTCAATTGGTCATCTCAGACGGTCGTTTGGCCTCCAATCCAACTGATGTTTGGACTCCTTCCAAACTGTCAGTTGGGTCCACCAGGCAATCATCTAGCTCCATCATTCTATCCTATATGGTCCTCTAGATGGTCGGCTCATCTCAGGAACTGGCATCTCATCCAGTGATGTTCGTCTTCCTCATCATTGCAAGAAAAGAAATTATCCTATTGATATTACACTATTACATTGTAAAGAGAAACCTCAAGTTACATTCGAGGAAAGCAAAGGTAGGAAAGAATTAAATTTGCATTCAGAAGAGGGAGATAGAGGTTTGGTACACAGATTGAGATAAATAGGAACAAAAACCAAACCATCCAACCACAAACAAATTTAGAGTTTAAGCCATAACCATGCTACACATCCACCATCAAAACCTCTTTTAGAGCGACGGGTGTAAATTGCATATATATATATATATCATATAATATATATAGATAGTTTGGGATTATGTGGTCTTTTGATCGGATACACATACGAGATAGTTTAAATATTTGCATTGTATGCAATAAATGAAAGATTGAATCAAAATTTGATCATATCGATTATCCTAAAACATAGTAAATTGACGCGGCTCTGATACCACTGTTAGAAAATATAAGTATAGAGTATAGAAGCAGAAACATAATTTTTATATCTGTATTCCCATAATAGCATCATTATGTCAACTACTATAAAATATGAAGGATGGTTTAATGAGTTATACTTGGTCCTGGAGCAAGTCCAACGACAATAACTCATTTCAATGCAACTGTCAACTAGTTGCTCTTGGATGGCGGCTGTGCAGCTCCTGGTCTTCACCATGAACAATGAACACGACAACTTATGTAGCAACTCTCGTGGTATCGTCACGGACTGCATGTTGTAGTTTTCCACCTATAAGTAGCTAAAAGACTCCTGCATCTAGAGTAGTCCACACAGACCAACTAGAACTCCTGTCATTCAATTAGAATTGACAGAAAAGAGTTGTCCCTTCCGTTGGTGTACTAGTCACCAACTTGCACTCCCACAACAATGATTTTCAGTTGTTCTCTCCCATGGCTATCCCTCCCTTGTTAGGTAGGACTTGCCTGGGCTCTCTCGGTTACCACAACTAGAGAGGACAACAATTGTTAGAGTAACAAGTTCTTAGTTGTTATTCTTATTGTTGTGTCTTGAGAAGTCTCCAATACCCCTCTATTTATAGGTGGGGTTTGGGCCAGGGTTCCAAATCGATACATGATTTGAGTGGGAGTGGAAGAGACCGGAAGTTCTTGAATTTTCACAACCTGCAAATCACGAGACGGTCGTATGGTTACCTAGACAGTCGTCTGGTCACATGATGTAGTTGTCTCACTACCAAACGACCATTTGGAAGTTTTCCAATCGCACACGAATTTGGCAATTCTGATTCCAATTAATATCACATATTAATTCCTTACACCCCAAGTAATGTGCAATCGAAACAAGTTCAGGAAAGTTCTAGAATGATAGTTGGCCCAACTAAGCTATCTCACGCATGCGAGATGCCTGTCTTGCTCACCCAGATGGTTGTCTAGTGAGTCTGAGTTGAGTCGGTCAGTTCATCAGAATGAACTAGTTGGTTTACATCTCAATTTGGGAAAAACCTAGCCAATTCAATTTCTGATTATTCTGACGATCCAAACCATCTCAACACTGGAGACGCCCGTCTAATGCACCCAAACAGCCGTCTCACTTAGTAAGATGGTCGTTTGGCTATGCGATAAACCAATGTTATGTGGATTCAAATACCTAAACACTGTAGTAATCAGTCCAATCATCATTCAAGATTCAACTCCTATTCTGGAAGAGTTCCTTTATGTGTGACCATATAGGTCCCATATCACATTGGCAATGAATGTCCCTAATAAGTTTATGACATCACAAGTAAAGAGCAGTGCCTAGTCACACATCAGTGCTACCTAAGTGAATGGAAAATTGGAGAACAACTTCAACCTATAATCTGTGTAAGGTGTTGCAGAGATTGTATAATTCCCTTGTCGCTAATATACAGGATGAACTCGAGGCATGGAATCGTCATCCTCTCTATGTTCAATCCATGTTTCTTGGACCAAGAGAAGACTGTCTGAGATAATGTGTCCTCAATATCATATATTGATTCACATGTGCATGCACATGCGTTTCTCAGTCTCACTTATCAAGTGGCCATGATATCAAACTCTGGTAGGAGGGGGAAATACCATATCTATCACTCACAGTCTATCCCTATGTGTTAAAGTCACCCAATCATCACCTTTATAACAACTCATGTTTCATGACTCCGTTTGATGATGTCAACGAGTACCCAACGACATGTGACAAGTGTAGTGATTTTAGGTCTAAGAATCACAATCACCGCCTTCACTATGAGAGATGACTATGAACATCAATGATGGTTTCCAAAAGTCACTTCTTAAGGTGGTTCTATCCAATACACTGTTCCCTAACATGTATTTGTGTGCTTGGTTTGATATTGCCATATCATTACTAATGAGATTCTATCATCAACCATCCCACACTCTGATTTTATGTGTCATTGTTGTCTATCAACCTTCCACAATAACAACCAATTAGGGACATAATGAGAATATGTATATGTACTCTTAACATATGTATGATCTCTTTCCCTAAGGCTAATACTTGAATACATACGTCATTGAGTAATATTATCCTCTAGACATTCAATCTGTCTTCTCATTATCTCATAACTGAGTAAAACAAATGAATTGGAAGCTTGCCTTTATTAGTATTAATCAAATACTTTATGGTATATGCTATGTCAAGCATCATATGATTTGCTTTGTGGGCATACCTTACCAACCGTTCTTAATTAGGTTTCTAAACCCTAATTACATTAAGTCTAATTATTCATGAAAATAGACCCTAAACCGGTCCTAAAACCTATACCATTAGCTAGATCTCAAAAAATTGATCAAAATCCATATATGGTTCGTCCCTATTTGAGCTCCAAATTAGTTTCTAGGATTTATTGAAGATTAGATTTAAATCAACAAATCTGAAACAAGCTAAATCCCATTAAACAAATACCAAAAATCTAAGCTTCGGGAAGGCTTAAATACTATTCTGCCCTTTAGTATATTCTAACCAAAGGCGTGATAGGGACTATTTAGTCAAAAACACATTTACATCAGTGCACTATTGATGTATAAAGTGATATGTAAAATTATAAGAATACTCATGTAACCATGACACCATGATTAAAACCACAGGGGCATATGGGTAAAACTCACGCCTGACATCTTCTCCAATACATGGCGTCGAGCTATCCCCCGAGGAGCATGCTCAAAACCCAAGTTGAACAACCACCATCTTTTTTGGGCACACGAATCTCTCCTCGCTTGCCCAGATTGCCACAAACTCGAAAAGACCTGGCGTAAGTTTTTTGGAGCTCTAGAGATCCATGAATGGGGCATTGTGCCACCCTGTGGCCCAACTTTGGCCATGGACAGAAGGCATAGAAAAACAAGGAATCTGTTTTGCGAAAACAATCAACTGAGCAAGATGAAGATATTCTTCATACCATGGCTATTCTATAAAGCCGAAGTCAGAGAGAAGGGGTCGAAAAGACCATGAATCCTTATGAAGGTGTGGGAACCCTGTCATGCAAAAAAAATGATCTATGAGGCTTGTTATGTAAAACTCCACATCCAAGATGAAAACTTAAAACAACTGAGGAATTAGCTCCGCCATGACCTACCAAAGATGGGTGAAAAAAAAAAATGAGCAAACACTGTAGGAAAGGCGTGATGACCATCCCCATCTTTGGCGAAATGGTGGAGTTTGTCAACCCAATAATGGGGTGAAACACATGATTGCAAAATACCACCAAAGTAAAGAGGAGGATATAAGGAAGCTTACTGGATCAAAAATTCGCTTATGATGGTCAGATATCCCTGATCAAGCTCGCTATCATTGAGAATGAATGTCAAATAAATGGTGTCTCTTTAGCTATCCATTAAAGAAATTGGAAGAAGAGGAAGGTCTGAAACTATTGAAAGCTCTGGGGCATACTGTTATCTGGTAGGGTGGCGCCTACGAGAATCGGAGAAGAAGGAGAGAATGGGTGTTTTGTCCAGAGACTGAGAGAGGGTTCCAATTAGGGTTATTTGAGTTCGGAATGCTCTCACGAAGTTGATGGTGGCAAGAAAATAGGGAACCGTGGAGTGTGAAGGGAGAAAGGGATCACCGCAGTTTGTTGTGGTTGTTGTTACTCCTTAATGTGTTGAAGTCGGGAGCTTTTTGACACGACCTTCACCTTTAGATGGAGATCCAAGGATCATGATGGACTCAAGATAAAACTGATACGTGACATGCACGACTTACATTGCATCGGGAAAAACTTAGGTGATAATGTGAATCAGAAGTAAACATTAGATAAAAAGATCAATGAATATTATTTCTCTATTCTTTTCTCCTAGAATTAATTAGCATATCTAGGGTTACCCAAATCAAATAAAACCTGTCCATTTTGCTAAATCAAACACGAGGACACCAAATGTTCGATCAGATTTTAGGTTTGAGCTAGGTAATGTTGTGATTTACCATATTTTGGTACTTATGGTCAGTAAATCATTTATAATTACTAAAAAGGAGTTATGTTATAAAATTTGAGGAAAGATCTAATATCTTACTATGTACTCATTTAAAAATCAAGGGAACCTATTATGCATGTATGTAGGGTAAATTTCTATTTAAACCTTGACTAGTCATCATTTCATATTTAAGGCTAATTTGCACATACTTTTTGATTAAGATATGACACATGCTTGAATCATCACATGTCAGATTTTTATCTAGGGTTTTATATCTTTATAAGAAAATTAACTTGGTGACTTAACATTATGTAACATGTTTATTTTAGACTAAAATTGCGTTGATGTTACACACACAATTCTATACATGAATATATATAGATAGAAAGATATATATATACATGTTCTCTGCACTTAGTTGAGTTCTCTTTGTGTGATTCTTTTCTTTGGGGGAAGGGTTCCTTGAGTGTGAGGTCTTCATGTTGTAGTGGTTCTTCTATTACCAATGTTTGTCTTGGATAGACGTTTAAGGGTCTTTGGAGGTGTAACATCCCCCTTTTCTGAACACAACTATCATTGAGCAAAAGTATACACTCCGTTCATTCTCGATGGGATGTCACAAACATGATAATCATAGCATAAAAAATAAAGTTGCATTCATCTAACACATGATAATATGGCAATTCCTCATTTCACAAGGGCCATAAAAAACTTTTAACTTCAAAATAAGCTAATACAAGATCCTCATATAGCAAAAGAACAACTAAACTAATTGCCATATGATAGTTGGCACCCCACCAGGCTGAGTCTTTAGAATCCTTGAACTGGATGTCAGATGGCTCTACCCTTGTTATTTCTTGTCACCTATGGACATCATGTCCCTGGCCATGATTATACATGTGAGCAAAATTGAATATTTTGTAACATCATGTGTCATATGGATTCAAAGAAAACTTTCTATATCATTAAATTCAAAAGTTAGCTTTTGTCACCATCTTTTATTTGGCTTATGTGATAATCCTCGTGTTTTTATAGAAGTACCTTATCTTTCAACCAAAGTGCCTATTAATTTTCCACAAAGAGCCTCTAAGGTTGGAGTGAAGTGCCTCTTGGTTTGCACTAAAGTGCCTATTAGCTAGGATCTTACATAAGGTTCATTATCTTAATATTATTTTTAAAAGATTTAATCTCAATCTTAAATCTCATTCCTAACGTGCATGAAAGTGATATAATAACTCTTGAAATAGAAAGAACATATAATTTCTTTGCTGATCAAATAACTTTATATTTATGATAAAATTGAAGCATAATTAATACATTCATATTATTGTATGTGCATTGTGCATAACGCATACACATTGATTAACCATGTTCAAAGTGCATGGACCACTAATTGTTTGTGATTAAACTCTCACGAGATTGATGAAAACCCTAATGTCTAGAAATTAATATAACTTCCATTAATTTTATATTAATGAGAAACAAACACTAATCTTGGTATTTTATTAAAACATGATATGAGATGACCGAATTAGGGTTTTGAAAACCATAAAATTAGTTTTCTTATTCAAAATCCTTTCCAACAACTATTTTTCATAAATTAGTATGAGTTACTGACTATTCCTTATAATTACTAAAATTGGTAAATTGAATATAGATCTAATTGGCCAATTTGCCTCAACGCCCAACATCAGATCTTAGATGCATGATCACACATCTAAGATAATTAGAAAAGCCTCAAATCTCTCACTTGCATTATGCAATAAAATTCCAATTCCCGAACAAGCCTTATAGGCATGACAAACAAAACAAGAAAACATGGCATAACCAGAAAACTATCTCAAAATTTTCTCTCTCTTATCATAATGAAGAACAATAGGAATGGAGTGAAATCTCACAATTAGAACTTGAATTTTGATCCAAGATCATTGTTGGCAACATGCATGCTGAGTCTAACACCCTTTTTGAAACTTCATGACATTAAACTATGATTGTGAGATGGTTTGGATAGGAGAATAGGTCTCCACTAGGAAGGAACAAGGGAGTAGGTCTGGGACTACAAAGGCTATTAGAACTCAATATACACAAACAATGTGGAAAAGCTTGGACCCTTTGCTAGGATTTCATCAAGATCGCTGCATTCAACCAAACTCGACAAGACCAACTTCATATTATAAGGTGTCTAGGAGCCCAAGGGTATGCTACCACAATGAGTGGCTGGAGAAATTTCCTAGGAAGTAAGGTTGTGATGAAAAAAAGAGTGAAAAACATTATAACTACTTCACGTATCCCAATGGAGATAGGGCAGAGAAAGCTATGAGGAATCCTTGTTAAAATCTCCAAATTGCAACTTGGGTTCCCAATTATATACGGTGAAGAGAAAAGAGAAAAACTGGGATACTGTGCAAAGTTTTGGATTCATGGGAAGCTTCACGAAGGACCCTTGACCAACTCTGCAGTGTTGGAGTACCTCGGTGTGTTAGGGTCATCATGGAAAATTGTTGGATGGGACATTAGAAAATGAAATATGCGGGATCTCAATATGATGAATTGAGGGGAAATGCAATAGATATTAGTTTTTGGATGGTTGAATGCATTTGCGAGGGATTCTTTATATAGTTTAAGGTGCCGAGATATCTAGGGATCATATGGAGGTTGAATCTTAGAGGAAGGATTCAGAGTATGTTTGGAATCTCTAGTGCATGAATTCCCAATAAGTTGGGAATAAAGTGGGTTACCAAGATGCAAGGAACGTGATCATGGGTTCTGATTCCAGTGCAATAAAGTGCACATGCACACACACAAAGAGGCGGATATGTTGATCATTCTATGTGGAGTCCCGTTTGGACAAGGATGGGTGAGGGAGATAGTTTCTTGATCATTGGATGGACCTTCAATTTTACAGAATAAGGATCGTTTGATGAGTGTGTTTAGTGCACATGCAACAAAAAAACATTTTAATTAGGATGATCCACGTACATAATAGGTTTTATCTTTTTCAATTTTAATAAGGATTCTTGAATTATCCAATTTACACACAAATTTGCATGTTACCTAATCAGAATATAAGGAATCCGAATCTAACATTAGTTTTTAAGTTTGAGAGTCAAAACCTTTTAGATTTTCTTTTTAGCATAAGGACATATTTAATTATATAGAATTCGTCAAATGTGTTTAGAGTCTCAAGTTTGGAAGGGAGCAAGATATTACCATATTTAACCTATATAAATTTTATTGGGCCAAATTGTGCATAATAATTAGGTCAATTTCGTTGTTCATCATCATGTGTCACTTATTTATAATATAGGCCATATCTTGTATAAAGAATTACATTGAGTATCTATTATTAGTTAACTCCTTAGTTATAAATTTTGAGGAAGTTAGCATTATACCCACCTTATACAAATTTCATCCTCAAAATTTCCATGTACTACCGGCCTTAGAGTTTTAAATAATCCTAATAAGAAAAACTTTAACACCTTGATGTTTTCATATAATTTTATAGTTCTATATGTATATCTAAGGCATGACTAACCACAACTATACTTTATTTGTAAAAGGGCACAAAAAAACTTTATAACCAAACCATACCTTTCTCATTCTTATTCTCTTCACCCTCATCGACCATGGAAAAGATCATGTTCGGTCATTTCTTCATGTGGGCTTGGTTATCATGAGGCTCTTTCATTTTTAGGAGCTTTGGATAGTGGGATTGATGTGGCGTACTTTTCCACAGAGTATCAAACTCGAGATGCAAATATACACTCCCCTATGTGATACTTGGAGCACCTAGCACATTGGGTCTTTTTGGGAGGATTTGGAGCAACCTCTCATCGAGCCTTCCTCTTTTTGTCATTATGGTTGTTGGTGTTATTTCGGGACTAGTTATGATTATCTTGATTCCATGTCCTTCTTGGGTGATCTTTTAACTCTAAATTGGCATCAAGATCAGCTTGTAATGTAGTGAAGCCTCTCCCAAAATGTGCATGTGATGGAGTGGACTTTTGGAACCCTTTAATATCAGATGGCATAAGTGAATTCATGTATGTTGAGTTATCTTAAGTGTTACAAGTGCCTTGGGCAATGTTTGGATGGTGATTGAAGTTTATATCATGTTTGAGATCCCAAAGCTTATGCCTTTTGAGAAATTTAATTGATTGGTCAATTAATGATATATTATGACCAATGTTTGATGGGAAATATTTAGGATAATAATAATAAAGTTTTGGACCAAAGTATTTTAATATTTGGCCTACGTATAGACCTTCTTTGGGATGTCACACACCCTTTAGTTCTGTTGTTAGAGTCACGGATTGCTTGTAAGTGGTTCGATCCAGTCATCAGGATGACAGTATAACGGCACCAGTACGAACGATCTCCTACCTCAAGTTGCTTGGGATCGTGGACCCGTTAGGAACGTGGGATTCCTGGTCATCGCACGTCTCAAGAAGAGGGACAAGGCACGATCCTCAGTGGGCGGTTGCTTTGTTTGCGATGAGGAGAAACAACCCTCATTAGAGCAGTTTTAGAAGCCAATGGAGACAGACAGAGCGATCGCTACTCCCTATCAGTTTTCTTGCAAGTAGGAAGGAGGAGTTTGAGAACGAGTGAAAGAGCTAGGAGAAAGAGGGACCCAAGAAGCTACCGGAGGCTGGAACCTCGCTGCGGCGGCTTCGTGCGGGCAAACACAGCCCACGCACACTGGCGTCCAGGCCTGGTGGTCGGCACGGCGTGACAAGAAACCTGGAATGATTCGTGACGGCTCAGTAGGCGAGAAGCATGGCACCTAAGATTGCTTGCCGAAGAAGTCCCGTGTGCGGCGGCAGTTCGCAGACAGAGACCAGGCGTTGAGCCCTTTACGGCGGCGCTGGATATGAAGACTAGGAGGCGCGGAGTTCAGGGATCTCTCTGTCTCTTGTGATGTAATGCCAATATAAGGAGAGCCATCGAAGATCCCTCACCGGAGATCTTCCTCCGCAGCGGCGCCCACGCACGCCAGAACGGACGACACACGCAGGCGTCGGGCTTCAGGCGGCGGCGGCAGTTGTCATCGTGAGCGGACGAGGAGGATCCATGGCTACGGATGTGTAGTCCCAAGGAGGAGGTGAGCACCTGCCTTGATCCTTCACCGAGAATCTGGCCATTGCGGCGGAGCTCACTGGACAAACGAACGATGCACGCGATCGTCGTGGGGGAAGACGGAGAAGGCGACGTGATTGCCTGAGAACGCGAGAACAAAAGAGGGGATGCCAACCGGGCTAGCCGAGCAATGAATCTGCGGAACCAACTCAGGTCTGAATCGGACTGAACCAGGGGAAGGCCACGTGGCGATATGTGATTGGCCCATGAGGTAATTATATCCCAAAATTACCAAATCTTCCTAAATTCATAGTAATTAGTACTTTTATCAGAAAAATACAAATAAGGTACCAAACTTCTCAGAAAAATTAGTAGAACACAATAAAAAGATAATATCAGGATTTTAATTTACTAATAATAGTGATATCATGTAAGTCGCAAAATGGTCATAAGATGGATAATAAATATCAACCAATGGCATAAAATTATGATAAAATACTAGTAAATCATAAATCATGTTTGTAATCCATATAAGGTCATTAATTATGATGTTAATGCACGAAATCATGTAATTTGCTTCTTATGGCTAATTAGGGATTTTAATCCTAAATAAAATGTAATAAATACATACATGCTCAATAAATGATAAAATTCACAAAACACCCTCAAATATGTAATTGGAAGTTAATATGTAACTTTTATATCAGTCTTATGCACGAATTTCATGTTATATGAAGAGTACCCTTAATACATGTGATGTAACCCTAATATGGTTAATGAGAGTGACATAATATTAAATATGTTCACATAATAATGTGACACATGATTATATCCATCTAATGAACTATAATCTATAATATGACATCACTAAGATAAATCTAAGACAAGAATACAAGTAATCATGAGAATATCATAATGAGATAAGGTAAACCCTAAAATGAATATAATTAGGGTTAAGATGAGGTGTAAGATGATGAGAACCTAATGATGGTACATATGATCTTGTCTTAATCAGGATTTGACCAAGAGATTAGAGTTGACATGAGGATATATCTGATATCAAGAATGTGTTTTAGGTTATCTCTTGATTAAGGTACACCATTACCTCTTACTTGGCTTATTATACAATATGATTGTGTTATATGTGTACTAGAATACTTGGCATATGATATTGGATGAAATGATTGTTCTTGTATGATATCTTGCTTGATTTTCCATATTTATGGCTATGAAAACATGAAACATAAAATATCTAATCCATCATATGATAGCACTAAACTCTTTGGTAGTACAGTGCATTGAAGAAACATCAAAGCCCTTGGTGGCAGATGTACGAGTTATATGACTAGGCCTAAAAACATCAAAGCCCTTGGTGGTAGATGTACGAGTTATATGACTAGGCCTAAAATCATCAAAGCCCTTGGTGGTAGATGTACGAGATATATGATGGAAATGTGCTTAAAATATATGTGTTCTCTTTTGTTAATGAACATCTTTGTGCAAGTATATGCTTTTTCTTATATTTCTTTATAACTTCTAAGAATTAGTTTTATCATATTGCCAAGATATGATGAGAGGTATATAAAATACATGTAGGTGTACTCAGTACAATATTCTTGAATATTGTACTGACGTGTACCACATGTAATCTTTTATTTAGGTTGTGGTTGTGATCTTGAAGATTCGTGATAGTTGAGAGTTGTGTGACGAGCTGATGTACAGGTGGACCTGTTGTCTTAAGATCATGTTGTTTAGTGGTAGTACATGTATATGTAGAAGTTTTCTATTCAATATGTAATATCAAATGTTGTAACAATTCATTATGTAATTATATGTTGAATGGTGAACATGCGTTGTACAATTTTATTATTGTTCATGTGCATGTGCTACTGTGTTTCCTTATGACTCCATTGATCTTCTTCTTCTTAGCCTAGTGTGGAGTGTTTAAATTGGGATTTTCACTGAGGTGAGGTTTCAATTTGGACGTCACACATTAGATTAAGTTTTAGAAAATCTGGGGATGTTATAGTGCAAATCAAAGGTCAAACTTGAGGCCTCTAATGAACTCCTTTGATCTACTCCACTCGTCGTAGCCATGATTGTGGTTCTGCATCCTAAATTTTATGGCCTACTGGGTGACAAAGGTTTCAGTGAACTAATTGAGGTTGGAGAACTCCTAGTCTTCCTTTTTTATCTTTATTTCATATATTTAATGATTATGAAAAGCCTTAGAGAATTATGCCTAGGCGAGTAGGAGAGAATTCTCTTCTAGAGAGTTTATAAGGTTCTCCACCATGTCTGAGCTACATTCTTTATCATGTGAATATCGAAATAGACCTTGGAGTGGTTAGTGCAATCTAGATCATGAAAACAATGTTCCATATTTTGCAACCAACTCTTGGCTTTGCCCACCACATCCAAGTCTTCCCCTCTTGCCTACGTTTCAGACTTGATCTTCAAAAAATTAACCAGGGAAAGCTCAAAATTGTCACAGGATCAGATGGATAGTCCTCTCCTCCTCTCATGGTGGTTTCTAGAGCCCTAGCCATAAACAAATGGCACCATGGGAACACCATCTCCATTAGGTTGGCCAAAGAACACATATTCATTATCTAAGTCCATGGGACCCTTATCCTTATCACTGAACCTAGTCTTGGGAGCTGTATACAAAAGGAAAATGAACTAGATGAGATTTTGAAAAAAGCCAATGGCCAACTATATTTTTTTCTCTAACATCATATTATAACCTCCAACTTTTTTAAGCACACATATCATTGATCGGAAGTATACTTTCCATTCATTCTCATAAGAATGTCACAAATACAAAAATTGTTGTATAAAAATTAATTTGCATTCAATCGACACATGATAAATAGCAATTATCATGTATCAAGGTCCATAGAAAAAACTTGAACATTAAATTAAGCCAATACATGATCCTCATATAGTGAAAGAACAACCAAAGTAATTGCCATATGATAGTTGGCACCCCACCAGATTGAGTCTTTGGAATCCTTGAACTAGATGTTAGATGTATCTAGCCTTCTGTTGATCCTTACTGACGAATATTGTGTCCACATCCATACTTAAAGAATTAGTAAGTGGAATTTTACATCTTATAACGTCAAATAACATATACTTTGAAAGAAAGAATTTAGTATCACATAATTTGAAATTTACTTTTTATCATCACCTTTATTTGGCTTATAGAAGAACCCTTAGGTTAGCACCAAAGTGCCTCTTCTTGTTTCACTAGAGTGCATTTTAATTTTTCATAAAGAGCATCTTGGGTTGCACCAGAGTTCCTCTTGGATTTCACCAAAGTGCCTCTTAGTGAGGACCTTTTATAAGGTTCATTATCTTAATTTTATTCTTGATAAGCTCTTAAATCTTATTCTTAACATATATGAAAAATGATATAATAACTCTTGAAATATAAAGAACATATAATTGCTTTGTAAATCTAATAAATTCTATCTTCTTAAAAAATGAAGCATAACTAATGCATTCACATCATTGCATGCACATCGTACATAATTACATATAAAGATCCATTAATCATGTTCAAATTGAATGGACCATTTATCTTTTTTGGAGAAACTCCTAGTAACTCTCTTGAGATTGATGAAAACCCTGACATATTAAAATTTAATATAACCCCATATGTTTTATCTTAGTTATCAAATAAACCCTAATCTAGGTCTTTTGGGTAAGCATGGTTTGAGATGATCGAATTAGGATTTGAAAAGTAAAACTTCAGGTTCCTTAATAAAAAGAGTTTACACAAACTAATTTTTTCATAATGTTATGAATACAGATGTAATTACTATGAGTTTTTGGCCATTTCTTAAATTTACTAAATTGGAAAACCAAAACCAGAGCTAAATGACAGATTTCCCCCAAAACCCCACATCAGAATATGGACGCATGACTGGCATCTCAGGGCATTAAGAAAAGCTCAAATCTCACTCATGCAACATGGAATAGAAGGATGAAATACCTAAAAGGCTTATAGGCATGACAAACAAAACAAGCAAACATGACAAAGCCAAAAACAATGGCTCAAAAATTATTCTCGCCTCTTGCAACAAAGAATAGGAGGTACTGAGTGAAATGTCATGATCGAGACTTGGACTTTGATCCAAGATCATTAATGAAAACATGTCTACTGAGTTTGCTACCATTTTTTGAACTTGGTGATCACAAACCGTCAATGCAAGATGATCTAAGGTAGGATAACATGTCCCCACCATAGAAGAAATAGGAGAGTAAGTCTGACATTACAAATCTAGTCAAACCTTAATATACGCAAATAGCAGGGAGCACCTGGATACTTTCATAGGATTTGTCAAGTTTGCTACCCTCCATTTGACAAGCCCAACTTTAGGTGTGAGGTGGTCCAGATCCTGAGTACCTACTCTTGCCATGACATGCTAGAGGAAGTTCTTGGGAAGCAAGAACTTACTGAACAAAACTAACACAAAGCATTCTAGAGTACTCCATGTGTTCTGGGTAGAGACAGGACATGGAAAGTTATTGGGAATCATCGTTAAAAACTGCAACTATCAACTTGGATTCAAGACCTATATACGGTGAAGCAGAAAATGGGAAACCAAGGTTACCATGCAAAACATCAAATTCACGGGCATCATATCTTCCCAAAGCTACCTCAATCAACTTTGAAGTGTCAACAATCCTCAGGGTTTCATGATCCTTATCATAGACTGTTGAAGAAGATAAGAGAAAGGTAGACTTCATGGTATCCTAATATGATAAGTTGAGGGGAAAATGCGATTGATTTTCATTTTTGGATGGTCAAAGATTGTTTGCAAGGGTTTATTTAAATTTGTGGAGGTGAGAGGAAATATGGCTCATTTGGAGGTCGAATCTTGGTGGAAGAAGGACTTTGAATCCATTCAGGATCTCTAGTGCACTGACTCTAAAAAGTTGGGGATGAAGTGGGCCGCCAATATGTGTGGAAGGTGACAATGGGTTCTGATTTCAGTTACATACAAAAACATTAGAGAGAGACATCAAGGTGGGGAGGCTTGTCACACTCTATGGAGTCATGTTGGGATAAGGATGGGTGATAGATATGGTTTGTGGATGGTCAAATGGACCCACATCCACACGATAGAACAAGGGACGTCTGATGAGCGTGACGGGTGTACATGCAAAAAAATGTAATTAATTGGGATTGTATGGGTAAGTCTTAGGCTTCATCAATTTAATTAGGGGTTCTAGAATTATCCAATTGACATCAAAATTTGCATGTTACCCAGTTGGAGTACGAGAAAATTAAAATTAACATTATTCTTTAAGTTTGAGAGTCAAAATCATCTAGATTTGCTTTTTAAGATAAAGAAATTTTGAATATCTAGAATTAAGCAAATGTGTTTAGAGGCTCAAGTTCAAAGGAGAGTAAGACCTTACCATATTAGACCTATATCAATGGTATTGTCCCAAACTATGCACAAAGTTAGGTCAATTTTATTATTCATATTCATGTTTCACTTATTTATCAAACATGGCATATTTTGTGTAGGAAAATTATTTGTAGAACCCATTTTTATTAATTAATTTATTGTTAACTTTTAGGATGTAACAGGAGGCATGTCGATATTATTGACAGGCCACCAGAAACTTTTGAATCCGAAGTCAAAAATCTCATCCAGAACTTTAAGAATTGCCTTATAAGTGTAACAAGAGAAGTGTTTAATCATATTTGATCTCTTTGATATGAGTTGAACTGGTATGAGGCCTCCTTGTCATAGTGATCGCACTATTTTTTATTGAGGTCGAAGATGTATTCTATTAACAATCCACTAGTTATATTTTATTAAAGATGTCAACGTTATTTAACCTTCCATTTTGTGAAGCTTTTGCGCTTCCTGCCAAATCCATTATATAATGACGTCTGTTAAAAATAGTGAACAAATATAGTTAAAAAATCCATTATATAATGATGTCTTGTATAAATGAAGTGCGTCTAAAAGACATCTACACTAGAATAAGTTTTAAACTCATCATTGACTATGATATGTCAATAATAGAGAAAAATATATCAAAGTGCTTGACATTTGAAAGCCTTGAGATCCTCACTAAAAATACATATAAACTTTAAAAAGTAATGCCAAGTTTTGTTATCTACACCTAGTGTTGGACCAAATATCAGCCAAATCACTTACTAGAATAGGAGTAAAGTGCTCCATTCTTTTATTCTTAAGATATTTTAGGCATCTATAGTTCACTGACTCTCTATTAGGTTTATTCAATCTAGCCTTTTAGAATGTCTAGTATGTTTTGATGCCTTACCAAATTTCTTAATATCCTTAACTAATCTAGTATTACTGAAGGCCTTAACCTTTACAATCCAAACTTCATTGTTTCACATGGAACCATCCTTAAAAAATGTTGACGTATGCTATAGGGTAAGTTTTAAGGAAATGAAAACAATGACACTAGTGTCAGCCATTTGCCTTAAAAAGAGCATAACAACATTGCTATTCATAACTATTTGAAACAAAATAATCAGATATAAACTACAAGATTGTTTGACTCACACCCAAGCCAATCATCCTACGCCTTTAGAAAATGAAGATGTGTGGGAAGTCATAGAACTTTGAAATGGAGATGTTGAGATTAAATTTATATCATCAAGAACCTCCACCAATATTTCCAAAAGATTTAAAACTTCCAGAACAACACTGTTACAACCCCAATTTTTGGGTTCATTTGGTGAGAAATGTAATTTCTCATATTAAAGATATTTGAATAAATAATGATATAATTTGTTTGGAATAAATGGATTTCATTTATATTAGCCTTGATGATTGTGTTGTGGGATTTATTGGCTATTGGGCCCAAATAACAAGGAAATTCAATTAGTAAATGAATAATTGAGTTTTTACGAAAAGAATGAGGTAGAAACATCTAGAAGGCAAAGGGATGTAATCCAAAGAGGGGTTTCGTGCCTCTTGGGTTCCTTGGGTTCCAAGGAGTCCAAAGTTGCAGAGAGAAAGCAATAAGAAAAGAAAAGATCAATTGAATATTTCTTTGTTAAAGAAGAAATTGAAAACAATGATAAAATGTGGAAAATAGGTGGAAAGAGGCATAATTGAGTTATCCTTGGTGGAATTTCGTATCCCAAGGATTCCTAATGATAAAAAGGAATACCAATGAGGAAAATAAAAGAGAAATAAAGAGAAATCCTCAAAAAGAGATATTTTAATAAGAAATACATATGATAACGAGAAATAATGCATATGGATGTATCTAGAAGGATAATAAGTATCTTTGAAAAGGAATTTCGAAATATTATGATTTCTTGGGGTCCAAGGAGCCCAATGAAGAAAAAGAAATAGGAAATATCAATAATAGAAAATGAGAAGATAATGTGATTACATAAATAACGGATTATGTAGCATTGTTAAAAAGGAAATATTTTCTACTAAAAGAAAATAGAAATTCGTGCCCATGAATTAAAAAGGGGCAAGTACAAAGAAAATGAAAGAGGAATTTCGAATTCCTAATATCCAAAGGATAAAGAAGAGACAGAATATTATTTCTCATTGAAGGAATTGATTTCCTACTTGGAAAGGGACTCTTGGATTCATTAATATTCGACCTAGGGCTTCTTTACTCACCCCTATATAAAGGGAAGACCCTCTGGTTTGAGTCCAAAGGATCCCACATTTCTTTTCCTTGTTCTTCTTTCTCTTTTCGTCTTCAAACCCTAAACGTGGAGCGTAGCCCTAACTTGGAGCTGTATGAGGCTGGGGAGGGGTAGCGAGGAAGGCTTGCCGCTTCTGTGACAACATAAGGTGCTTGGGTGAGCATTCCCTCGCCCTAGTTGGTCGTGGCAGCAACAACACGACTGCTTAGGGCGGCCGTGTGGAAGGTCTGTCCAGCCCGTTTTCTACCACCATGGCGATGGTTTTAGGCACCAGTGGGTGCGACGGAGGGCAACTGATCTAAAGGAACCTCCGACGATCACTGTAGGGGTCCAAGGCAGGAGCAGGAGCCGCACCCATGGCGCCTAGGGCAGCTGCGTCGTGCCAGTCAAAGGTTGAAGAAGAAGGCCGCGTTGGACCGTTCTGCCCTCCGCGGGCTGAGAGACACGCTCAACTTACCGAGAGTAAATTGGACATTTCAAAATGTTTCCCAAAACTGCGTTGCATGGGAGTTGACGATGTGGCGCTCCCTGATTGGCCGAAAAGGTAATTCCTTTATTAATTTGTAATTAAATATTGGTAACTCCGATTAGGACAAGTTATATATGAAAATTGATACTCATAGCGAGAGGAACACAAAGAAATTATTTTTGAATCCTAATTTCGCTTTCTATTCAAAAAGTATATCAAGATGCTATCTTTAATAGTTTAATCAATGAAAAACCCTAACCTTTGATGATTAATGAATTAGAAAGGGGTTATGTGAGTGTTTAAAACAGATATTAACCTATTGTTAATAAAAAGGGCATATTAGATCTAAAAGGATGATCTTCATGTGCAATTTGATTTATTTAGGGTTTCATATGATTTAATGAACCTTGAACCCTAACTGTGGTAATTATGATCCTTAATGATTTTAATTGGTCAAATTCATGTAAAAAGCTGAGATATGATGGTTCTAATCTATTTAGAGTACAAAAGTCCTTAATTCTGGATAAATTCCCTAAATGTAGTAATTAGGGTTTTCTCATGAATAAAAGGTAGAATTGATGGCAAAACAAGTTCATATGTTAATTAGACCCTAATGAACTTTGAATTAATGATAGAGGTGTAAAATGATCTTGTCTTGGATTAAATGGATAAAAATAGTAGATTTAATGTAAAAGAAGCTTAATGAAATTAATTTATGGTTAATGGTGCCTTTAATTTGAAAACAGGGTTATATTTTGTTAAGATAACCTTAATATTGAAGAATAGATGAGATAAGCAGGGTTTATGAGTAATGGCATAAAATTAGGGTTTAATATGGTAAAAAATGAAGGCAAACCCTAATTGCAAACGAAACCCTAAAATGGATACGGAAACCCTAAGAAGCAATTTCAAGTTGAATAGAAAGAATCTTGATAAAGTGTGTAGTAAATAGAGTACATGTGTTTTTCAGGATTCTTGATTGTGTGGTTGAACTACTTGCTTGGATGGCTTTCTTGGTTGGAATTGATATTAGCTTGAGAAATCTACTGAACAGGTATGTGGTTACGCTTATGAATAATCGCTTTAGTTTCACGATGATTTCCGAACTAACTGTTGGATGCCTTTTATTTCATGCAACTATAAAGTGACTATGATTATCACCATGAATATATATATATATATATATATATATATATATATATATATATATATATATATATATAACTGGCTTAGATCCGAATCCACCTCTGTGGCTTGTAAAGGCTAAAAAGGGGTAACCTAGAGTAAGGTCTAGGTTATCGTGGGTTAGAAATTGGGCTACCAAGTGTAGTGCCACGAGACCCTTTAGCATGCCATGAGTTAAGGAGTGGGATACTTACGGGTAGTGCCATGTGACTCAACCCTAGAAACTGGTTCACCTATAGGTGGGACCATGAGGGGTTTAATGGGGAGCTACTATAAGGAAAGTAGTATCCAGGTCCATTGCAGGGACAACACAGAGGATAGGGAATGCATGGATCGCGCAGTTATATTTAAAATGTAAAATTGTTTGTTAAATGGTAATTGGCTGCAATACATTGTTATGCATAATGGCATGATAATTGTTTCCCCCACATACCAGCTTCGGCTGACCGCTGTTTTGTTTGTCAGCGATTTAGGTACAAAATCCCAAAAGGATAGACAGTAAAGTGACATATTGTGAATTCACGAATTAAAGAACAAGGAGGTAATGGTTAGATTAGCTCCAGTGCGGATAGAGGTTTAGAAATCTAATCTTTAAAAAAGGTATGCAAAAGTTTAATTTCTTACAGCTTTCCAGTTTTGTCTGATAAAATTTAATAATTGTTCTTGGTTAATTGCCGAACCTTTGATCTGGAAATTATATGTGCGGCTTCGACCTCTCGGTCTCCCTTGATTGGGGGTTACCAGAAGGTGGGGTCGTAACAAACACTGTCCTCAAAATTTTCTACCTTTGAAATGCCTAGAACCTTAATTACCTCAAGAGTATCTAACGTGAGATTCCTAGAACCTTTAGGGGACTACCTCACAATACCACTCTATGATTCTCCCTAGAAATAAGGATATAGATGAACTAGAATTGGATAATATATCCCACATTTAGGCCTACATGGTTAGCCTACCTAATTTATGAGACGACATTTTTTAGCTATTATCCATTTGAAAAAAGACAAGGCAAAGTTTTATTGGCTTTTTATATCACTAGAGTGATCAATCAAGAGATATTATTAGAGAAGAATGGTATAACCACACATGAACAAATTGATGGTGTCATGTAAGAAAATTATTATACCAATTCCAACCTTCAAAATATTGGTAAACAAAATGATAGGATAGAATCCACACTTAGGGAAGTAAAAGTCACCATTCCCTCAAGGAAAAAATGATCCTCGCAATAGTCTTATTATTACAACAACTACTCTCTCTTTAGATTTAAAATTGGGTAAGAGACTCTAGTTAAGTTGGATAAAAATCTAGAGGAAATAATGAATGAAATTACAAATCTACTACAAATTGAATAAATTGACTATAGATATCTTAACACAAGATGACCCATCAGAAGATGAAAGTAAAGAAACAAGTCCTTAAGAAGTCTTGTCCTTTGAATATAATTGTAGTGCGACCTCAATAATGTGGGGCCTTAAAAAAAGGGATTCTATCTATACAATCAATACAAATATGAGGCAAAAAGACAAAAAAGCAAATATTCAAGGAAGAGAGTGAAAATCTACATATTGAAATATTAACTGTTAACAAAAGATTGAAAAGAAGAATCTCTACAAATAATGACTTAAGCATGGAATGGAACGAGAAAAAGAAGTGATTCACAACAAAACCTAGTAATTATGAAGTACATATTTGTATGATAAAGGTATGCATGCAAAGTTCATTCTTTCATGTTAACAAGATAAATGAAGACATCATAACAGGAATTCCTTTTATAAATAAGGTTCAACCTCTAGTTGGTATCCCTACAGGAGTGCATGCTAATATCAATGGTCAAGTGTAACTTTTACATGTGAAAAACAACTTGAATATACCATTGGCAAGATATTTAGTCTACCATTTGTTATAAATATTTTTGTCATAGAACTTACTAAAGAAATTCATGGCAACGAGGAAGTTAAGAGAATAATATTAAGAAATTCTGAAACAAAATTAAAGACCAATGAGATAAAATAGAAAAGAATGTTTTTTAAATATATCTTCAACATTTTGACATAGGAAAATATATGAAATAGGTCTATCCTAAATAAAAGAACTTAATGAAGAAAAAATCATGCCAAACTCAGACCTATCTATATTGACAACCGTATGTTGATATATGCAAAAGATAAATAAAGAACTGGAAGAAAAATTTCTCACTCGACCAGGATCATATCCATGTAGTCATGCTTCCTTTTATGTAAATAATACTACAAAAATAGAACAAAGAACATCTAGTCTATCAATCAACTACAAACCAAAAAGTAAAGTCCTCCAATGGATAATATATCCTTTACCCTACATGTATGACTTAGGAGCTCTATGGGGCAAGTGTATTCTCCAAATTTGATATGAAGTTAGGGTTTTTAGAAAATACAAATAAAAGATAATACGTACAAGGCTACCTTTACAGTACATTTAGGATACTATTAGTGGAATGAAATTCCTTTTGGGGTTAAAAAAATGTACCTTCAGAAATCTTCAAGCCATATACTAAATTCATGTAGTCGAAATATATGATGTACTAATATTTTCTAAAGATCACCACTCACTTAAATATATTCTACAATATAAAAAAACATAATGGCCTTGGGATCTTTAAAAATTATATTTCCAAACAAAAATCATTTAATGGAGTATAAAATTGAATATATAATTGTTTATCCTATTCCAAGAGTTATTGAATTTGCTAACAAGTTTTGTGATGAAATAAAAGAGAAAAGAACTCCAAAAGTTTCTTCTATTAGCTAAATTATGTAGCAACATTTTACAAAAATCTAGTAACATATAGGAAAATACTCTCTATCAAGCTTCAAAATAATCCCATAGAGTGTACTGAAGAGCACATAAAGGCAATGAATATAATGAAAAAAGGTAAAAATCATGTCAAGCCTTAAATCCAACCATTCTAATAAGAATCGAGACAGATGCCTTGGAAATAAAATATGGGGGCATTCGTAAACAAAAATGTAATAATAAAGAAGTGCATATTGGATACACCTCGTGATGATGGAATGATACTAAAAAAAATTATACCATAATGACAGAGGAAATCTTGGCCATTGTCCTTCTAACTATGAAATTTCAAGAAGATATTTTCAATAAAAAAATCATTCTCAAAGTACATTGTGAATATGATAATTCGTCTTAGAAAAAGATTCAAAAAATTTAACATCAAAACAACTATTTTCTAGATGGAAAACAATGTTAGATATGTTTGACTTTGAGATTGAATAAATATAAATGAAAAAAATTCCATGCTTGAATTGTTATCTTGAGAACTTTTACAAGGAAATAAACTTGCAAGACGATAAAAGGAAAACCATCATAGACTACTCATCAACGTCAAATTTAGGTACATTCCTAACACTCTTAGATGACCATTCATTAATAATGTCATCAATGATGACACAATGTTTTATAAAAGAAGACAAAGAAGTTGCATAATAATTATATATCTTACTATCTCTAGACCATTATATGATTCTTGAACAAAAATATCTCAATATAGATATCTATATTATTATAAAAAAATTTTGAGGTTATCGTTATATATAAGTAATTACTAGGAAATCCCAACTCTACTATGGCATCATTCTTCAAGAAATAGATAGTACAAAGTTGCAACATTATTGTAAAGGTAAGTATTCAAGACAAAGTATGTCATATTCTATTCTAAAGATTAAGAATGGCATTTCTATCAAAGATTGGAATGAGGTAGGAAATCCAAACACTCCTCTGAGATTTCAGTCACATATATGTCCACCATACTACAATTACAAATATTATCAACAAGCTTGGGACATGTGGCTATGTAAAAAATGATCATATGAAGTATTCTTAGTTTATAAGATTCACCTATAAAGTATATGTACTAAATTGGTTGATAATTATACTATGGGAAAGTTTTGAAGCTATATGATCTATATTTTCTGTAGAGTATGCTAGCCATTCATTTGGGAGAGAATAAAGTCCAAAAAGAGTTAAAATTCTTCATTGTTTCTCATCTTATGCAGTTCCTTGGATACTAAAATGGAACTGGATGCTAACAGAAAGAAAGTAACCTTGTATTTTGACAAGGAGGACTAGAGTAAGTTGAATTAATCACACCCATTTAATGCAACAAGAGGAATACTTTTCCCTTTTCATCAAAGAAGAGATCAAAAAAGAAAGGAAACTTTGAAATTTTGAAGTGGAATTATCCAAAAGGTTGAGGATTCAATATTGCTTGCTAATGAAGAAGTGATGTAACTATTTATATTATGGGAATTAACCAAGATATTAGAAACACAAGAAGAAGTAAAGAAGAAGAAGATGAAGATTTGTGCCATATCCAAAATGAAGGTCTAAGACCCAAAGAGGAAATGAAAGGACCAAAGGAATCCCTACTAGTGAGAAGAACTTCTACTATTCCTAAAATAAGATAAGGAATCCCAGATATTTCATCTAACCACAAAGAAATAATTTCTATTTAAGAAGACACAAAGAAAATATAAGAAAATCCCACTATTACAAAGGAATCTTCACTATTTCACCTGATGAACAAATTACTATTCTTAAAAATAAGAAAAGACTAAATCTATTATTACTATAGCAAGAAAATATCCACTACTAGAGACTCAAAGAAAGAAACATGAACACATGTAGAAGAAAACTCTATTAAGGAAAAGTCTCTATAAATAGCTGCCAAAGGACCAAGGAGAGCCAAGTTAGTCAAGCAAGTTTGAGCGAATGATATTGTGCCTTGTGCTTCTCCTCTACCACCTCCCTATCTCTCTCTTTTCTTCTTTAGTAGTACCTTGTTGTAGGAAACCTCCCTTGTAATATCTTCTTTCAGTGCCTTTCCTTGTGTAGCCTCATTTTTTCTTCCACATATCACACTTGATACTTATACAAAATAAAATATATTAGTGTTTGTGTTCTTGTGCTCTGTCATAGCTATGTCATTTTAGTCATGTTGCAATGGTGGTTGTCATAAGTTATCATGGTGCAAGAACGAGTCCTTCATCATGCACTCTCCTCAAGTCGTAAGTTACTATTTATTATATGTTATCATTTATGTATTATAAAACTCATATGTTATACATACACAGTGGCAGAGCATGGAGGCCAGGTGGGGCACGTGCCCATCCTTATTTCCAATTCATTGACAATTGTGTACAAAAAGGGATAAGTATATAGGCAAATACTCATTAGTGCCCCACATACAAACATTGGTTGTGCACCCGTTGTTGACTGTGCCCCACTCTTCGGCTATGCCATTGCGCGCGCACACACACACACACACACACACACACACACACACACACACACATATATATATATATATATATATATATATATCTATATATA